>CM065714.1:113846109-113886109 GCA_033310375.1 Conus canariensis
AACAAGAAGAACAGCAACTAGGACGTCACTATTTCTCTGATTTTTGACGTCTTAAACAAAAACTTCATAAATTCCTAATAACCTTCTAGTGCTAAGTAGTAACTGTAAAAAAAATATACATGGGCACCGATAATATTTCTGTGGGAAATAAAATGCATTTAATTTTCCTCACCCTGCATACACAATGGACATGATCATGCCTTTTTGTCTGTGTTGTCTGTATCTTGAACAATGAGTCTTATTTCAGAAACACCAGCTCTAAATTTAGAAAGTCGATCTTTTCAAATGTTTGTCCAAATAGAATTTCAAATAAGACTGAATGCAATGAAAACTAGAACTATTTTTCTGTACAAATCATATCATCGTTCACTAGTTTGGACATGATCATCCCACATTTGCCATCTGCAGTCAATCAACCTTTGTCGAAAAAGACGAATAAACTTATTTTGATTTCAACACCTTGAGTAAGCCAAGCATCCCCAAATCCATGCTTACACAGAAACAGACGCATGTTTGAAAGCCAGTTCACTGTCCCTTAACATCCATTTCGAACAACATTTCATATGACTTACGAGGCAGTCTATGATGATCCATGTGTGAAAGCTTTAACCAATACCGAAAACATCTAACGGCTGAACTAATGAACAATAATTGATATCTATTAGACTCATTAGAGATACGCCCGTCGGGACCAAAAAACTTCAAAGCAAATGAATGCACCACTTCGCAATGAAAGCAGCAGAGGAAAAATATTCAGAGAGAGAGAGAGAGAGAGAGAGGCGGGGCGGGGGGGGGTGAGGGTGGCTGAATGCAGATGATGGGAAGGGGGATTGATCAGCTTGTTCAGACGCACCAGTGAAACATGCAGCCGATTTCTGTTGCCTTTCGCACGTGCGCACACGCGTGTCATTTAGGACTTCCTGCCAAGTTGCAATGGGGGGGGGGGGGGGGGGAGGCTCCAAAGATACTATGACAGTGACGGATTTGTGTCCGCGCGTGGAAAGCTCTATTATCACTTGACCGAAACTGATTTCAAGCCGAGCGCACGCATGTGGGAGCGAGTCTCGGCCCCGCCCCCCTTTCAGGGCATGCGCAGTGAACTTTATGTAAGAGAGAAAATATCCGGGATAGCCAACAATAAAAAGGAAAGCAAATCATGTTGATCGTTGCACCTCAGCAAACCTTGTCGTCGACATTGAGCTCGAACCAAGTAAGTATGACACCAGGCTTTGTGATTTTCAATCATGATCTTTGTTCATTGCGATCTTGTCCATGTCGTTTGGTCAGAGTCATGGCAGTGGAATCGGCAAACTTTTGAAACTTTTGTCTCAACTTTTTCCGAGTTCAGAAGTGTAACTTGTTCCTAAGGGAGGAGGAGCAGAATTGGACAGGAAAGTGAGGAAAACCGCAAGTGAGTGAATTTTTAGAATTGTTTACAAGTCGACAGTGAGACATGTGGACAATGGAGGGCGCAAACTAGGACTTTCTACCGTTTCTTGCTCCACGGTTTCACGCAAAAGCATAAATCATGATGATCTTCATCGTTCATGTTTTGGTTCCTTCTCCTCCTCCCCTCCTCCCCCCTCCTCCAGCTCCTCCACCACCCCTCCTCGTCATCATCGATTTCTGCTTTGAGTCAGGGCCATGGTATCTTCAGGTTCACCGTTCTGTGTTGAGTACTTGTGTACAGAGGGTGTGTGTGGGAGAGTGTGAGTGTGTGTGTGTATTGTGTGTGTGTGTGTGTGTGTGTGTGTGTGTGTGTGTGTGTTTGTGGTGTGTGTGAAAGTAATCACTACTGGTACTAGTTACATTAAGTATTTCCACTGTTGAACCACTCAGCAGAACTTGATTCAGTCTGAACATGGAAGTAAAATGGCGATGTCAAGGAAGTTAATTAAGATAAATACCTCCAGAACAATGCAAGCTTTACTGTTAGTCTGTACAACTATTATTTACAAACATGCCTGTATGCATACACTTATATGCACGCATGGATGCACACACACACACACACACACACACACACACACACACACACACACACACACACGCCCATGCACCAGAGGTACTTTAAAGAAAAATGGAAAAGAAAGAGAACAAAATTTTCATAAGATGACACACCTCACTGCTACTGCTAGGCTCATTTATCTAAACAATGGCTATGTGAACAGGATGTAGATCTGTCATGTAGATTTCTCCTTCCTTCTTCAATGTTTGTCTATCCTGGTTGAGGGCACAGTGCCCGTTAACGGTTAAGACATGACAGCCAAGATGAACCTTTTCAACTAGCTATGGCATATCTTTACTTCTGTACTTCAGTTCTGTTTATACACTTCTGTTTTAATGAGTTTGATTCCTCTGCTGTTGTCATTTTCTTCTCTGTGTGTATGTGGTTTTTTTTTTTGTTTTTTTTTTTTTGCAAGTTAAATGTCAAAGAGAGACAATAGTATCCTTCATAGTATCTCTCTCTTTCTCTGTCATATACATATATAATGTGCGTTTTCATACCTTCTTCCCACCCACCTGTACATACATGTTGTTTGTTTCTTGCTATTGTTGGCTGTTTCCTTTCTGTCTCTCTGGCACATGCACATATACGCACGCGTGTGTGTGTTTATGTACGCGTGTGTGCATTGTGTGTATGTGTGTGTGTGTGTGTGTGTGTGCGTGCGTGTGTGTGTCTGTGTATCCATGTGCATGCATTTATTATTAAGGAAGAATAGAGAGTTAAATGATTTCTTTTGTTTTATTGTTTTGCTAGATATTTTCTACTATTGTTTTGATTTATTTGCTGTCAGGTTAGATTCAGTAATTGTAGTTGTTCAATGATCTTTCTTTTGAAGAAAAGCATGATCATGCTGGTATAGTAATGATTTATTACTGCCAAGGACTTGTGCAATAAATATCAGTAATAATCATGAATATTGATTTGTGAATGTTAATAGTTAATCGTTGACATCAATTATTACAGTACCTAACATATATTATCAATAGCCTTGTGTACCTGACATAATAAAACCAGCTTCCACCCCATGCCTCCCGGGTGGTCATCAGTTTGGTTGTCAGCCTGCACGGTCCAAAGTCAATATGAATTGCCCACAGGGAGAGACAAGCGATGTGCCCACTTTTGATTGTGATCTATGGGATTGTCCACCTGCTTGGACCCCAAACAAAGGAGAAGGTGATTTGCCTGAAGGCAGACACTGGAAGCTTTGGGGACTGTCCCTGCTGGTTCTGTTTGATCCAGGTTGAACAACTGAGGGAGAAACATGGGAAAATTATGTCCCTTCTGTAAGCTGCATTGGGCTGGTGTTCTAGTGTTTCCAATTAACTTGGTAGGACATCACTGTCTAGTCTTGCATGTGTCTGTGCCTGTGTCTGTATGGGCCACATGTGCACACTGGTATGTGCATCCATGTAAGCACCTGCACATGCGAGGGTGCAACTATGTGGCTATGGCCTTTGACACACATTGGCATATATATGATGCATACCCACATTATCCCACCTGTGCAAACACACACACACACACACACACACACACACACACACCACACACACACACACACACCACACACACACCCCACACACACACACACACACGCACACACACACATACACACACACACACACACACACACACACACACAACACACCGCGCGCACACACACACACACACACACACACATATACACACACACACACACATAGAGTCAGAAACACATGTGTGCATGTGAATTGTGTTCTACACTTGAAGGATGATACTCTTGTGTTAGCCCAGGAAACTAAGGTGCCTATTATCAACCCAGACAGATTAGTCTTGCACATTGTTATCTTCTACTTCCGCCTGCACCTTAACTGATGGTCTGAGTGAACCTCTTCGGTCTGAGTGCTTGTGCTTGATTGTGGGTTTTTGTTTTCCCTTAACCACTGTGTGACTAAGAGCGGAGTGCTTATTGGATTATATGTGTGTGTATTTTGGTTTGTGTGTGTGTGTGTGTGTGTGTGTGTGTGCGTGTGTATAGCCTGCATGCATGTTAAAAATTGAAGAAAAGCTTTAACAAAGAAAAACAAATCTTTAGAGAAGACGGGAAACAGAAAGAAACATAACACTGTGAGAAAACAGCGCGTTGCTCTTGTCAAACAAAATTGTTTTAAAAACTTTTGCCCAAATCCAGGCCATCATTTTCTTGGCTTTTCCCAACTTGTACATGCTTCTTTTAGCTGTATTCTTATCATCTCTTCTTCGTTTTAAGACATTTTTTGTACCTAAGAGTTGTGGTATTTGTACAGTTTGTTTTTAAGTTTTCATGCCATTTTTTCCTCATTTGTTCAGGGCCTTGTATTTGTAAAGTCCTGTTCATCTCCTTTGCTCTCTTGTGGATCATCCTTTTTCCCCATATTTTATTGATTAGTTTATCCATTTTTGTTCCAAGGAATAGAAAGATTGAGCTCTTTCATCTCCCTTTGTTATGTGTAATGATTTCTATCATTTATTTTTCTGAACACAGTTTATGAATTCTGTTTCTATTCCAGAGCCTCTTATATTTATTGTTTTCAGTTATTTCTTTTTCTGTTATTTTCATCTCTTGTCATAGTGTGTGTTCCTTCTCCTCAAACACTGTCTTTCTCATGCTAGCATAGACTGTAGTTTTAGACCGTTCTTTTGATAGTCGAAAAGTAAGAAAAGGTCTGTTTGAAAATTCAAATTTAAGCTTTAATCTGAGATCTGGAAATTTGCCAAGTGCCTGATCCTTGGCACCCATCTGAAGCATGCACTTCCACTAGATTGGTTTAATTAGAATTTCCATGTTTATTTTCTTAATGCATGGCTTGTCAATTAATACCATAAACAGCAATTTAGCTCCAGAATGTGTGATGTTATTTCTCTTCTAGATCTTTGTTTCAAAGCCATCAAAGAATAGTGTGATCAATACTTGGCAAAGTATCATGGTCATCTTGATACCATATCAAGTAATAATAAGTAAGGGAAAAACCAAGGAGGCAAAGTCTTGTTTTCGCTCCTTGTGTTAACTGGAACTAAATGGAGATATTTTCATCTCATCTTGTGCTCTTGGGTCATTAACATGCATGTGATTGAAAGAATCCAGTGTTGGTAAAGGTAAAATTGCCAACAACTGTTTTAGTTATTGAATTTGAAACACGTGAGGACTATTCATTTTCAACAGCATATAGGATTACCTTTCTTTGTCTGTATATATTTGCAAAGAAAAGATTTTGCCTCATGATTTTAAAGCACTTAATAAGATAATTCCTCCATGGGTTTACAAATTGAGTCCAATTTAATTTGGAATAAGCCACCTCTCTGCAATTTGTTGTAAAATGATGTCTTCAGAATATTCATCACTAAATCTTCTTGTCCACATGATTTTTATAACTGTCCTTCAAATACTTAGCATTGTAAACTGTGTTATCTGCCGAATACTGATTCTTGTCAATGCAATTTTTGTTACTGTCTTTTGTCTTTTCCTTAGAATGTGTTGTGCTGTAACCAGTCATATCCACAAAGTACATTAAATACTGTCATCTCTTGTCCAGCAGCATATTTAGCACTGATTCCCATCTTTTCCACACAGAGTATTTATTATTGTCATGTGTCTAATCCACTGTCAAATGATTGGTCCACAGAGTTTGTCTTACAGTTGTCAGGGTTGACCACTGACTGGCTATTACTGTCACTTGTCTTGTCCACAGGCTGAAGAAAGATGACACCAAGCCGTCATCTCCTGAACCCTCTTGCATCCAGCTTTGTGGCCTTGACCTTTGTCTTCCAGTTGACCTCATTATGTGTAATGCTGCTGACCCCATTGACCTTTGCCTTGACTCCTGATGTTCACCGCTACCATGACTACTGCATTATTGGTGCTGGCCCTGGGGGGCTACAGGTTGGCTACTATCTTGAGAAAGCCCAAAGGGACTATATGATTTTTGAACGCTCAAATACTTCTGGTAAGTTAACCATATTATAATTGATGTAATTGTAAGATGGCCTTGACATTATGGGGATGAACTGAATTGTTGTGTGCACATTTGTAAGGAAGAAAAGTAGAAAAGTTGTGCGACTAAAAGAAGAAAGAAGGAGGAGAAGGGGGCAAAGGGAAGGAGATGGGGGCCAAGGGGAAAGGGGTGAGGTGAAGGGGGGAAGAGGAGAGACAATCAATTTTTTTTTTTAAGTTTAGTTGCCTGTGTTTTGGCACGTGGTAAGGAATTTTTATGTACATATTGGATTGTGTGATCTCACTATCATTTATATAACATGCTGTGACATCAATTCATATTTCGTAAGGCAGCTGTGTCACAGATGTGTCGAGTTATGTCCCTGTTATTCGCCACTGCCATCAACCCCACTTTTGATTTGACCCCTCCTTGTCATGGAGGAGATTGGACCTCTCGAGTATCCTTCCCACCCCCTTTCCCCTCTACCACCCTCTCCTGGTCACAAGTGGAATGAACTGTAGTAGACTTAACCCATTTGAAACCAGCTGTTCCTGAATGTCAGCATGTCACAGCACCAGTTGATTTTCAAATCTTTTTTTTGTAAATGCTTGTTGCTATATTGTGTCTGAAACAATCTCTGGCCCCTATTTATGTGAAATCAAGCAAAATCGATCGTAGTTTTAAAACCTGTATGAAATCAAGCAAAATGGATTAGTTTTTAAAAGCTATATGAAATCAAGCAAAATTGACTGTAGTTTTAAAGCTTGTGATGTGTTTTCACTTCTTCTCTGGTGTAAAGAGCTATGGATCTTACATTAAGCTTGTTTCGAGGTGGTGCAGAAATCCAGCTTCCGCTCCAAGCCATGTGGTGCTGTTGTTGCCACAAGTCTCTGAAGACGCACCAAAAATGCTTCCAGAATTATAGTGTAATCCTAGTCAGGTCATTTTCAAATGTCCGACACATGCAACATTCAGATTATTGGGCCTGCGATGTTGAGACAAATAAACTGGTTCAGCTTGTTCCCCTATATTGCTTTGTTTTGAGCTCATCTACAGGCACTTAGAGAGCAAGCTTAAGAGAGAATGAGAGAAAAAAAAGCGGTGGAGGGGGGAAGGAGGAGGGAGAAAGGGGGTGGGGTGGGGAAGTAGGGAGAGGAGAAGGTTTTGAGAGTGAGTATGAATTGTAAAAGTATGGTGGGAACTTCAGTCTGTGTAATAAAAAAAGATGATAAAACAAAGCCACAGAAAACTTGAAAACAAGCTAGTATTTAGGTTGATTAACTGTTCTTGAGTAAACAACCTGTCAATTTTACAGATGTGATATCAGCTAAACTTGTTTTTTTAAAAAGTACGTTTTGAATGATAAGTTATTAAGTAAATTTTTATAAAAGGATTTGTGGAAAAAAAACACCCACTCCCCAAAAACAACTGAAAAGAAAAAAAAAAAAACCAATACATGTATATTTTGTTGCATATGTTGATTTGTATGCAAACTTGTGTGTGTATGTGTGTTTGCATGTAGATGGATATTGGGTGTAACAGAAATGCGTGCACACATGAATGCACACACACACAAGCACACACAGACTCACACACAGACACAGACACACACATACATACACACACACACACACACACACACACACACACACACACACACACACACACACACACACAAGCGCACACCCATTAGTGGCAGCAGGAAACACTGAGCTAAAACTCCCAAAAGTTTGCAGTAAAGGAGAAGGTATTTCTGAAGCTTATCTCACATTTTCGTTTTTCTTGTTTTCCTTAAAGTATGTTTCAATTTTCATTTCATTTTCTGTTTGTTTCAATTTTCATTTCATTTTCAGGCAACTTTTTTGTGACCTACCCACGGCATCGAAAACTCATCAGCATTAACAAGCGAAACACTGGCAAGACAAACAAAGAATTCAACTTGCGTCATGACTGGAATTCACTTCTGTCAGACGATGAGTCACTGCTTTTCAGGTAAGTTCACTTATCTTGGTCACAGGTAAGTGATGTATTCAGTATTTTTGCTGCTGTTGCCAACGTCTGTGTATTCCATGTCAATGATGTCAAATGAAAAAGTAAAGAATGCGAATGGTAAAGGATATAAATAACATAGTGTGGGGACACGTCATAAACAATAACTTCTCTTGACAGGGGCAAATTTCCATATAGCCGCCATCTCTCCTCCCACTGCTACCCCTCTCTCCTTCCCCAGCCCCTTTCTTAATTCAGTCTCATTTTATGTGCCTTACTCATTAGGATTTCTTCAGTGCTGCTTAGTCCCGCTGACTCCCTCGTGCACAGTCACAGACAGACATAGTCTTCTGCACCACACTAAATATGGAGTTTCAACAAACTAAAGTGAATTGATCAGTGCACATGATTTCCCCTTTCCCCACCCTCCACCACTGTTGTTGCCTGCCCCTGTACTCTAACGCTGTCTCGCACACCCACACGCACAAGAGCACACACTCACGCACGCACGCACGCACGCACACACCACACACACACACACACACACATTCTTTCTCTGTATGCTTCATTACATTCTTTCATTTGTTTCTTTTGTTTCTGCGGTGATTTGTTTCCCCTTCATTTTCCTGGCTGCAGACAGTTCTAAGTAGATACTATGACTCCGCGATCAGAGTGTATTTCTGTTGACCTATATATAAGTTGTCTGTGTGACTCTACAGTTCTGAACAAATAGTATGACTCGGCGATCGGAATATTTTGTCGATATGTATATATGTTGTCTGTGTGACTGCACAGGGAATACTCCAAAATAATGTTCCCCCATGCTGACATCATCGTGGACTACCTGCAAGATTACCAGCGAAAGCTTGGCATCAAAGTCCAGTTCGACACGCAAGTGAGCAATGTTCACAACGTCCAGAACGACTCTGCCCCCGACGGGGTCGTTCATGTCATGAGTGACCAACATGGCAACGAGTACACTTGCAAGTGAGGGGGTGATCGGACAGTGATGTGTCCATGATCAGTCTGTTTTCATTTTTAATTGGAAAAGTACACAAACCATGCGGGTTGTGTGTGTGTGTGTGTGTGTGTCTGTGTGTGTGTGTGTTTTGTGTGTGTGTGTGTGTGTGTGTGTGTGTGTGTGTGTCTCTGTGTGTGTGTCTCTGTGTGTGTATGTATGTGTGTGTGAGTTTTGTTTGTTTCATTCTATTTTTTGTCCTCTGCTTCATCCTGGATGGTGAAACTTAGTATTCTTTATGTTCTTTGTCTTTTTTTCATTCTATTTTTTGTCCTCTCCTTCATCCTGGATGGGGAAACTTAGTATTCTTTATGTTCTGTGTCTTTTTTTCCTTCTTTCTTTCATTCTTTCATCCCAGACTGAAAAAGCTTCATGAGTGTAAGCAGTTTATCATAGACAACAGTTAGTGAACCAAGCCAGATTTAGTCATACAACTACTATCAAACAAATGAGAAGGGAGATTGGAATCTTTGGTCTAAGTGATTAGCAGTCCCTAAACTCTACAAGTGGTGACTTCTGATAATGCATAAAGGTCTCTGTACCTGCATTTGCTGTTAAACTACCATTGTTTCTAGAGAACAAGATCCTCCGATTTTATTTTTAACATTTTTTCCCCTGAAAGTTTTGCTTTTAATGTAATTTTTGAGTATCTTTTTTTATCATGATAGCTTGATTTTTCAGTATGGCATCGTGACATTCTTGCTGTGCGTCAAATTCAGGCGAGTGATTTCAGGTAGAAGCATTTAGAAATGCTTAAATGATTAAGAGTGCAGAAATAGTTTTTTCTTTCTAAAAATAAACGATTAAAAGGAGCATAGATGCATCCTAATACTGCCTGCGGCACTCTCATTCAAAGTACACAAGTACTTACGAGGCACACAGAACAAACAAGGAAATGTCTGTATCACAGGAAGTGCCTTGCTTGTTCAGGCCACAACCTCACTTACACATCTCCTGGGCTGGGTGGGGACTTCCTTTCAGAGGGAAATGAGCGTTCCCTGTAAATCACGATCATTTCTCTTCACTCTCCAGCTGCGAAGAGAACAAACGCCAGGCACTTTTGCTTCCTGTTATGTACACATGTGCCCCAGTCTTTTCTGTTTCTGTCTGTAAATACGTGGGGGAAATTACTTGTCTTTTTGAGAAAAAAAAAACCCAGTGTGATTAATATATTTGTATATTTACTTCATTTTTCGGGTCTATTATGTAGAAAACTCTGAGGCACTGCATTGGTGAGATTTTTGCATACATTTATGATCATTTTTTTATTCCTGCAGTAGGACAGCCACACTCCATTTCAGAAATGATGTCTGTGCATGACTCCAGTGTGCATTAGTTTACCTCTGTGTGTGTGTGTGTGTGTGTGTGTGTGTGTGTGTGTGTGTGTGTGTGGAGATATCCATTCCACTGGAATACAATGACCTATTCTCATTTTGTTTGTGTGTGTGTGTGTGTGTGTGTGTGTGTGTGTGTGTGTGTGTGTGTGCCAGTACGTAAGTTTTAAATGCATACATTCACTCATGGAACCTTTGTTTAAAATCTCATCAGGACTTGGGTGGTTAGAAATGAGTACAATTGTTGACATGCAGAAGAGAAAATCTCTGATGTGGCAGCTGGCTGTCTCAAGTCAGTATTGAACCATGTACCCTTTCTTTAAGAGAACACTACTGTATCTACCAGACCAACCAGACACCATCAGGTGTATACAGGTGTCTGCTTGTAACTCTGTAGAAGTGCTTGATAAACAGTCTGGTGATAAATTCTGAAGTATTTCATGTAAAAGCAAAGGGAAAAAAATCAAAATTTGAAATAACAGGAGGAGAATAAAGTAATAAATCCATGATTAGCCTTTCAAGTTTAATCATGCACTTCATTGACAGTCTGTACTTGCACTTCATCGTTGTGCCACGATTTTTTTTTTTTTCCAACCAATATGACACCAGTATCATAAATGCAATAGAGAGAGAGAGAGAGACAGAGAGACAGAGAGAGAGAGAGAGAGAAGAAGAAAAAGAAAAAAAAAAAGAAAAAGAGAAAAAAAAAAAAAAAAAGAAAAAGGTAGCACAGCTAAAATTAGCAAATGATTGAACATTGAAGTTAATGAGGAAAGAGCAGATGCCATTTTAGTGCAGAGCCTGATTTTTATATTCAGATTTGAGGAACCAGTTGTATTGTTACAGGTATTTCATGCTGACTTGTGATCTTATGAGCATAGGCATGTGAACAGTTTCTCTCTTCAGGAACTGTGTCACAGTCAGAGTGATTGGTCAGCGTGAAACTGATGCTCAAAAAATGCAGATTGTTACTTTCGCAATCAGTCTGCATTGTGTAATGGAATATGAAGTCACAAGTTTTTTCACTTCATTTCTCTGTCAGTTTTTTGAAATTCTGGTCTTGAATATAAATGTGATGATTTACTGTAGATCTAGCTAGCTCACCTCTAGTTTTGGCACTTTTGTGTTGCATGAAAGGTGTAATTTATTCTACTCAGGTAACATTTGCGATTGGACACTGCTGCAACTGGTGCACAAAAAGAGCTGAATAAAAGGCCTGGCTTTGCTCTCTCTTCAGCTTTCTGCTTTTGTTCAGTGACAGTCTTGCAACACTGACCTCTGACATGAACTCAGTACACTAAAATTTGATGAATATTAGGATCGTAGTGCGGATGTGGAGGTTCACACACTTATAAAGATTGTAACACTGATAAGGAGGTACAAGACACTGAACTGTGACATGAACTCAGCACGCTACAATCATTATTAGGATTGTGACACTGATGTGGTGGTACAACTGGTGTGGAGGTACATGGCATTGCAGACAGACGTGAACTGACCAGACTGTGATCATTATAAGGATGGTAATGTGGCACTACATCCGATGTTCACTATGGCTGCAGGGTGCTGGTAATGGCCACTGGCATGTTCAAGCCCAACGTTCCTGACATGCCAGGCATTGAGCACACTGTGGGCTACGAGACCATGAGCCTCAACCCAGACGACTATGAAGGCAAAACTGTGCTGATTCTGGGTAAGATCACTGTTGTCTGCCACTGAACTGGTGGGCAATTGCATTTCTTTGGTTTTAGAATGAACCTTTGCTTTTATGGATGTATTTAGGTTTTGAGCAGTGATGCCAGCTGTCTGCTTTTCAGTGGATTCCTGCTTTTTTTTTTTTTCTCTCATGAATATCCACTCGCAACGGCTTTCCCTTTTTTTCTCCATAGCAAAAAAAGAAAAATCAGCAGGATTGCAGATTGTTGTCAAATGGTATGTATATCAGTCGAATCAAGTGAGGGGATGTGAAAGTACATCTTTGTTAAAATTCGATATGTTCTGACTGCAACAGAGGTGTGGAAAATGAACATTTTTTTGGGAAAATGGATGTAGACTATGTTACCACATGGCGGCTGAATTTTATTCAAAGATTGATACTGCTTATGCCCAATAGAAGGGTCTTTTATTTTTAGTTTATTTGGTTTTCTTTCTCAGCTGTATGCGTGAGTGCAGGTGAGTGTGTGTGCATGTGTGTGTGTGTGGTGTGTGTGTGTGTGTGGTGTGTGTGTGTGTGTGTGTGTGCAGGTATGTGAGTGTAGGTGTGTGTGTGTATAGGTGTTCAAGTGTGTGTAAGGTGTGTGTGTGTTGTGTGTGTGTGTGTGAGTGTGTGTGTGTGTGTGTGTGTGTCTGTGTACAGATAGAATGCTGTACAAGATCTTTACTGTAACAGAATTGCTAAGCAATAAAAGTAGACTTGTTGTCATCTGATGTGGTCATGCTTTGGCCATGCTTGAAAGATGAACAGACCAACACGAAATGAACAAAGCATGCAAACTATAACTGAATTAAAAGTTTATTATGTTCACTGTTATAATCTAATAATGTCTAAACACATCTTTTTTGAGAGTCACATGTTAGTATCTGCAATTCTTAAATTTTTTTGTCTACATATTTTAACTGAGAAAAGTTTGAAACGTACATTTGTTTAGCTTAGAATGTTCGTAATAGCAGTTAGTCAATCCAGTAGGAAAAAATGAATCATTTATTAATCAAAGTAATGTTTTTCCTCTTCATTGAAGTAGATTATTTATTCATTAATGTTCCCTTTAAAAGATTAAAATCAAATCCTTAATCTGCTATAAATTCGATTCTCTTCCCCTCCCTCCCCTTCTACCCCACCCCCTTCCCCCTTCTCCCCTCCCTCAAGTAACGACATTTGCCTTTCTTTGGTCAGCCATCTTTTTAACAGAAAGACACAACTGCTGAGAGGTCTCTGTATTTTCAGTGTAAGGGAAAGAACTGCAGTCAACTGGTCAACAGAAATGCATGTGTAGTTTCCCTTGGAATGAAGCTTGCATGAGTACACTATAACATTTCGCACTGATGCCAAAGCTTGCATACTTTGTAGTAAGTGAGTGGCATAATGAATGCGTAGTGTCATCACCCCACCATTGAGTGAATTATTTTGCGTGCCAGCAGTGGACATGAAATCAGTCAGATCTGACTGAATGTCACAAACATGTGAACGTAATTAGTGGTTGTAAGGCACATGTAGACTTGCAAGTTGTCTATTGTGAATGCATATATTTAGGGTTTGAAATCATTGTCACCTGAAAGAGGGATGAAAGCCAGTTTTGTGCTACAAGCAGATCTTGTGCTGTAGATAGTTAGTTCAGCTGGTCTTGTCATTGATTTAATATCAATGTGCAAGTTCTGGAAAAGTAAAAAAAAATTTCAATGCTTGTAGGTTGGTGAACTTTTTGCTATTCGGATATTTCTTACTGTTGGGTTGCCTCCTCAGTACCTCTGGGCTTACATGTCATCAAGAGGAGTGTGGAGTCAGGGGTTTTCAGTGATGTTCTTGTCCTTACATTCAGTGTTTTTCAGGTTGTATGACTGGTTTCATCCCTTGTAGTGGTGATTGTGTCAGTTCTGTGGATTGTCTTGGTTGTGTTCTTGATTGCGTCGTCATCATTCTGAAGAGTCGTACTCAAGGGGATAAACAACAGACGGGTAACCTTTTGACCCTTATCGTCCTATAGTACTATACAAAGTGGTGGTTCTGTTGACTTATGAAATGCGTCATTTTCTTTGTGGATAGTGCATTTTGCGTGTTGTAAATCATTTTAATATTAATTTGAACTTGTAATTTATGGTGTTCATGTGCTGTATGTGATTCTTGTATACATGACTTTGAAAAGGCCTTCAGTTAGCTGCACATAAGCATTAGCCACATGCAGTCTCTGGCTCAAAAGAATAAACATTTGTGCTGTTTGTTTTTTGTTTTGCTTCAGGTCGTGGTAATTCTGCTTTTGAAGTCGCAGACAGCATCTATGGTGTGACAAACTTGATCCACATGGTCTCTCGAACACGTGTTCGCCTTTCGTGGGAAACTCACTATGTTGGGGACTTGAGGTACTGTTCACATGTTCAGTCTGAGTAACTTATGCTTTACTGTGTTTAGTTGGATTATGTTATTTGATTGTGTCTGTTATGATGCATTGTGGTGTTGTGTTCTGTTTCGCATTGTGCTGTGCTTTGCAACATTGTATTTCTGTTACTTTTTCATCACAGTTCTCCGCTCTAGCAGTGACAAACTTCTCAAGCTTCCCCGCATGAAACTGAAATCCTTTGGCCAACGTTCTTTCAGTTATCAAGCTCCCCTTGTCTGGAACTCCCTCCCCTCCCAGCTCCGCTCTTCACAGACTCTCTCTGCATTCAAATCTGATCTCAAAACGCATCTCTTTCAGAAGTCCTTTTGTCTTTCTACATAGCGTACGAGTTAATGCGTGTTTCCCATGCATTCTCCATCCTTTTGCCTCTTGTATGTGCACACGCGCTTCCGTGCCTGAATGCTTATGTGCTTTTGCGTGTGTGCGTTCGTGTGTGTGCGTTTACATACGAGGGATTTTGTTGCTTCGTGTTGAGTTTGCCCTTTGTGTGTGTGTCTGTGTGTCTGTGTCTCTGTGGGTGTGGGTGCTCCCTTCTGCATGTTTTATATTATTTTTTTTTGTTGTAATAAACATTTTATTGCATTTTTTTTAAACAATAACACACACACACATAAATGAAGAAAGAAACGGGAAAGGGGCACATGGAGTGGGTAGTGGGGGAAAAGGGGAAGGGGGCATTATATCGAAAGGGGATATCTGAGATTATCATACTCCTGAAAGTAACATCATCATCAATAGTAATAGTAACAGCAATAACATCTCAATGATAACAACAATACCTACAACAATGACAAGAACAGCATGACTATCAAGTTGTGGCGTGGGGGAGGGGAGGGGAGGGGGAGGGGGGATGGCGAAAACATGTGCAAATGGGCATGGAGTATGCAAGAACATTTTGACATATATATATATATATATATATATACATATATATACATATATATACATACACACACATATATATACACATGCATACATACACACACATACATACATACATACACACATATATATATATATATATATATATATATATATATACACACATATATGCACACACACACATATATATACTCACACATACACATATCAATTATACAGTGACAAGTAAAGGTGTATAAAAGTTCCATTCTGTAGTAAACCTAGACACATCATCATTAATTTTCGCATTGTATTGTTCTATCTTGTATCTTTTATTCAGCTGCTTCTGAAAGATAGTTAAGTTAGGTGGGGATTTTTCTAATATACATTTGTATATATATTGTTTAGCAAACATTATTATAAAGTCAAAAATACTATCTGTATTAGAATGGTTATCCACATTAAAAAGTACCAGTTCACGTGAAATCTTTAAATCATAAACATTTTCACATTTTTCATTGAACATTTTTTCCAAAGAGGTCCAAAAACATCTAATATATTTACAACTCCAGAAAGAATGTTCAATAGAGTCTCTTGCTTCATTACATAACGAACAGTTTGCTGTGGCAGATACCCCCATTGCACTTAAAACAACATTTGTTGCAATAATTCTGTGAACAATTCTAGTCTGTAGCCACTTTAATCTAACATCTTTAGTTTTATGTATTTTAAGGAACACCTCTTTCCAAGGAATATCAACATTTAATTTTTGTGTCCATTTCAAACAACAATTAGGTCTGACATTGTCTTCTGTTAAAATTTCATACAGTAATTTTGATCCTTTTGATACCTTATAAATATGTCTTAATGCATTTGGTATATCCAAAAATCTGTTATTGTCTGTATTTCGTTTTATTCCACTTATTCTGATATATTCTTTAATTGCCGATATAATACCATTAAACGTGACAAAATCAATCTTACATCCATGATTTGTTGAAAATTCCTCAAATGTCATAAATTCTCCATTAGTCTTGAAAAAATGTTTTATGGCGTACACTCCTTTTCTTATCAATTTATTATGTTTAATTACTACATTACCAATTTTTATATTTTCGTTGTAGAAAATTGGTTCAGAAAGCAATTCATTCCAAGTTTTGGGTTTTACATTAAAATGGAATAGCTTATATGCTTTCAGTACATGCATCCAAAAGGTGCTCATGTTTTTATGCTTAAAATCAAAAGCTGTTCCATAGTATTCTAGAAATGAAAGAATCGGGCATATTTCTGTTGCTATACATTTCCATTTATGGTTTGTGGTTTTTAGTTTTTTAATCCATGACAGTTTCAAAGCACAGATATATTTCCTTATGTCAGGTATGTTTAGTCCACCCTGTTTCGTTGTTTTGATAGAGGTTTTCCGACTAATTTTATCTTGTTTTCCATTCCAAACAAACTGAAAACATAGTTTCTGGAGGTTTCCTATGAAGTAGTCTGGTGGATCTGGGAGTAATATCCATAAGTGTATTAATTTGGACAAAACAAGCGATTTCAAAACAGCTACTCTACCTATTGGGGTAATGGTTCTTTGTGACCAAATCTTTAACAGTATTTTAACTTCAGAAAATTTTTCGTTATAGTTAATACTTTCACAATCCTTAAGATCTTGAGTGAACCATACACCTAGTATCTTGAATCTAAGAGGATTCCATATCATTTTTAAGTGAGGAGAGTAAGTTACTTGTGATCTTTTCTTGCTTCCTAACCATACTGCTTGTGTTTTACTACTGTTCATATGCAGTCCTGACACTCTACCAAAGCGATCAAGAAGAAGTATAGTTTTTTCAAATGAAGTTTTATCTCCTATATTAAATAACTGAGTATCATCGGCAAACTGAGAAATTTTGTGTTCAGTGTCACCGATATGAATTCCTTTGATCAATTCCTCTTCCTTAATCATTATTGCCAAAATTTCCGCACAAAGAATAAACAAATATGGGGAAAGTGGGTCTCCTTGTCTGCATCCTCTTTCTACCTGAAACCACTGGGAAGTATTTCCATTAACAATAACTGTTGACTTTATATTTTTGTAAAACGTCTCAATCCATCGACAAATACTTTCTCCAAAGCCATATCCTCTTAAGATCTTAAACATAAACTTCCAACTTAAAGAATCAAAAGCTTTTTCAAAATCAATGCTTAGAAGTAAACCTGGAATATTCTTTGCATCTAGATAAGTAATTAAATCATATATTAATCTCAAGTTGTTGCCTATGTATCTGTTGGCCATAAAACCAGACTGATCTTCATTTATCAACTGTGGTAAAACCTTTTTTATTCTGTTTGAAATGCATGAAGAACCTATCTTATAGACAACATTCAGGAGAGATATAGGGCGCCAGTTCTGAATATAATCTTTCGGTTTATCACCTTTGGGAATACAAGTGATCAATCCTTCTTTTTGTGTTGTGGACAGTTCTCCATCCTTGTATGCTTCATTTAAAGCTCTCACTACAAAAGGCCCAATCTGTTTCCAAAAAAACTTAAAGAATTCTGCACTAAATCCATCTGTCCCTGGACTTTTACCGTTCTGCATGTTTTTTAATGCAAAACCTGCCTCCTCTAAAGTAATTTCGCCTTCTAATAATCGCTCTTCTTCTTTCGATAGTTTGGGAACATTTCTTATAAGGTCCGAGATTTCACATTCTTCTACGTCCTTTTCCTTGTATAAGTTTTCATAAAAACACTTAACTTCCTTCATGATATCTTTCTGGTTTTCAGTGGAATGTCCATCTTTAGTTACTAATCTTGTCATCTGTTTGCTAATATAATTTCTTTTCTCAAGATTACAAAAATATTTCGAAACCTTCTCCCCCTCTGCAATCCATCTGGCTTTTGATCTCAACAATACTCCTTCCATTCTCCTCTCTCGTATGGCTTCGAGTTCTGTATTCATTTCTTTAAGCATGATAATTTCATTTTCAGTTATATTTTCTGTATTTTCTAATGTTTCAATATCTTTTATTAGTTTGTTTTCATGGTCTTTCATTTTCTTGTTTTTCATAGTAGCATAAGCAACTGTTTTTGCACGGATTTTCATCAGCATAAAATCAAGGAAAAGTTTGTCGGAGACTTGTAACTGTATTTCTGATTTAGGGACATCCTTTATTGTTGTTCTGTCGTAGTGAGCAGTTGCATACTCACTAATAACATCAAAAATTTCTGAATTTATTTCTTCTACGTAGCATTTATCCCTAAGTAAAGAGGAGTTAAATTTCCAAAAATTATGAATTTTTTCGGTTTTGCCGAATTTTAGCGTTAATGTTACCATGGAGTGGTCAGAACGGTATCCTGGAAGAATATCAGTATTTTCAAAGTACCAGAACAAAGTGTCTGATAATAGAAAAAAATCGAGCCTACTTTGCTTTAAAGGAGTTAATTTTCTCCAGGTATAGCGTCTGCATTCTGGATTGTTTTCCCTCCAAACATCAGATAATCCACATTCTTCAGTCATTTTCTGTAGTTCTTCTCTAGCTTTAGGATTATTAACCTGTTTATAATTACAACAATCGATATGTGGATCTATCGCAATATTCCAGTCTCCCACTGCAATGATATTATGATTCTTATAACTCTTGATTTTATCTTTTAACACTCTATAAAACAATGGATCGTCTCTATTCGGACCATAAACATTAACTAAAAGTATTTCCTTTTCCATTGTAGAGAAGGATATAATCATGAAATTACCATTTTCATCACGGTATATATTTCTTATTTTAAATTCGAAGTTGTTTGAAAACAGGACTGCTACTCCTCTTGCATTTGATCGAAAGGACGCAAAGAAGCATTCAAATCCCCATTCAGATTTTACATATTTTTCCAATTTATTATTGAAATGAGTATCTTGGAGACAATAGATAGAGAATTGTTTTTGTTTTAGATAGTGAAACACATCTCTTCGTTTATACATGTCTCCCAGACCTTGGCAGTTTAATGACAAAATCGTGATACTGTCCATGGTTGGTAATACCTTTCTTTACTAAAGACAGCTGTAAGCACAAGAATCAAGTCAAAAATGGGATAATGAGTGTCCAAGTTTTCACAGTTTGTTTGTAAGCTCCAGTAATTAGGAACAATAGCAGAAAATGTTACGACTTGATGAAATTCACTAAGAAGAGACAAAAGAAACAAGTTTCTTTCACAGACATTGCCCATCGTTTTCAAAAAGCAGTTTTCGCCATTAAACACACACACATACATCACAAAAGGTTAAACAATTCTAGAGGGGAAAAAAAAAAGAAAAAGAAAAAAAAGCAGCAAATCAGAAAATTTCAGGTGCCGGTGTTGATCGTTGATTCACGGCAGAAGAAGTGTCTCTATGAGCAGAGTCATGTCATAGCGTTCAGATTTTTCACAAACTTCATATTCACAATATATACTTACAATTGATAGCAATCGGAAGCATTCATTATCTTTAAGCGTTCCATCCATGAATAGATGGTAACTCCCATAAATAGTAGGCTATTTGTGCTGATCGTGCAGATTTTTCTATAAACGTTTGATATGAAGAACTGAATAGTAAAGATGACATGTTAATACAGCGATGAGTCTTCCTCTATAAATCGAATAAACATGTACATGGCTAGAAACGATAACATGCTGGCAATTACATAGCAACAAGGTTCAATCTCGTTTCCAAAGCTCATTAAGCATTTCGGTGACCAGTGACATAGAACACATGAGGAAACATACACATTCCCAAATGCACGCACGCGGCGCACTCGTACACATGCACACACGCGCACAGCACGCACGCACGCACACACACACACACACACACACACTAAATATATAGGGTCTCCATCAACTGTACTTGTTATCCAGTCTGTGAATCAATCAAAAAACAAATCCTATTACATTGCGTGAAAGGAAACCATGAATAAGCCAGCCACTGACAAACTAGGAATGAAGTAGTTACCAATAAAGTCAGTCAAACAAACAATAAGCCAGCCACTGACAAACTAGGAATGAAGTAGTTACCAATAAAGTCAGTCAAACAAACCATAAGCCAGCCACTGACAAACTAGGAATGAAGTAGTTACCAATAAAGTCAGTCAAACAAACAATAAGCCAGCCACTGACAAACTAGGAATGAAGTAGTTACCAATAAAGTCAGTCAAACAAACAATAAGCCAGCCACTGACAAACTAGGAATGAAGTAGTTACCAATAAAGTCAGTCAAACAAACAATAAGCCAGCCACTGACAAACTAGGAATGAAGTAGTTACCAATAAAGTCAGTCAAACAAACAATAAGCCAGCCACTGACAAACTAGGAATGAAGTAGTTACCAATAAAGTCAGTCAAACAAACCATAAGCCAGCCACTGACAAACTAGGAATGAAGTAGTTACCAATAAAGTCAGTCAAACAAACAATAAGCCAGCCACTGACAAACTAGGAATGAAGTAGTTACCAATAAAGTCAGTCAAACAAACAATAAGCCAGCCACTGACAAACTAGGAATGAAGTAGTTACCAATAAAGTCAGTCAAACAAACCATAAGCCAGCCACTGACAAACTAGGAATGAAGTAGTTACCAATAAAGTCAGTCAAACAAACCATCGACAGCAAAATGCACATTAGACAAATCCCAAGAAATAGCCTGTCGCATTGAAACATAAACATAGCATGTAAACATAGCCTGTTAAAAAACAACAACAAACAAACAAACAAACAACAAACAAACAATTTTTTTTTTCTCAAATTGTCACACCGATCGGCTTCAGTGTAGAAGTCTCTCCCCATCCCCCGCAATGCGCTCGAAAGAGAGAGAGAGAGAGAGAGAGAGAGAGAGAGAGAGAAATCCACGTGAACTCTTACCATCTGTTCAAATCGTGATCAACCATTGGTCAGTTTCCTGCGACCTTGATCAGTCAATAGGTCACCCATTAGCGGTTGGTTGTTCCCCCCCCCCCCCCCCCCCCATCTTTTCCCTTTCCATTTTGAGATGTTTGTTGAATGTGGGCGGTGGGGGAGGCATGGGGGGTGGGGGAAGGGGGAAGAGGGAGTAAAGAAGCAACACCAGAGGGGGACAGGGGTAGAAGACGGAAGGACAAAGAAAAACAGGAAACCGATAAAAAGAAGGAGTAAAGGAATGATCAAAGAAATAGAGAGAGAGAAAGGGGGGGGAGAGAGAGAGAGAGAGAGAGAGAGAGAGAGAGAGAGAGAGAGAAGGGGAAAGAAGGAGAGAGAGAGAGAGAGAGAGAGAGAAGGGGAAAGAAGGAGAGAGAGAGAGAGAGAGAGAGAATGTGTGTGAAATTTTAGCAGGAGAAATGAAGTGATAAGTGGAAGAAAGAGATAACCGGAGGGGGGGGAGGGGGGGGGGGCGAATCTGTAAAAAGGATTAGAACAAGGACAGAGCGAAGGAGAGAGTGGGGGGGGAGGGGTAAAGAGAGAGGCTGAGAAGCAGAGAGAGGGAGGGAGGGGAAAAAAGAGAGAGGGAAGGGGGGAGGAGAGAGAGGGAGGGAAGAAGACAGAGAGCGACAGAGAAGGGGAGGGAGGGGGAGAGGGATAGCAGGAAGAGAGAGAGGAAGGGCAAGAACAAGATAAAGAGAGAGACAGAGAAAGGGAGGGATGGTGGGAGAGGGAGAGCGGTAAGAGAGAGAGAGAGAGAGAGAGAGGGGGGGGGGAGGGAGCAAGACAGCGAGAGGGACAGACCCTGTCAGCTACACTAAGACTGCATACACTGTAACAAAAAAACAAACAAACAAACAAACAAAAACAAAAACAAAAAAACAAAAAACAAAAAACAAAAAAAAAAACTGTCCAAGGAAGCAAGCACATCCAAAAATGTTAATAAAAATGAGGGAATTCAAACATCTATCCAACCGTAATTGTTAAACAATCAAAGCATCAATCAACTGAAAGAAGTCATGAACAAAATAACTGACCAATTAATCACGCAAGCATGTGAAGATATGAGTTGATTGGTTATCAGATTTGGCAAGAAAAAGTTATCAATCAATCACACAACAAGACTGGGATACACGTTGATCACTGCATTGAAATCAGTCATGTTATTCATCAATCAGTCATACAATCTATCAATGCATATAATGTGAACATATCTGACTAATTGAGCGTCTAATCAACAAGCAAAAAACATATCGAGTAAATCAATCGATCAACTGATTTGTTCTTCAATCAGTCATAATAAGTGTGAATGTATGCTGATCAATATATTTTCATTATTCAATCATTCAACTGATCAGAAAATCAATAATCCAATCAATTACTCAGTTACTTGATTAACCTATCAGCCAGCTATACATTTACTTCATCATGCAATCATCCAGATCATTAGTAACAGAATCAGTCAGTCAACAAACCCAACAATATGACCAGGAAGGAGAGAGGATAAAAAAGGCTAACCACACAAACAACGCTACTAATTACACAAAGTATTAGCCTCTCAAAATGATACTCCCTCTCAAAATAATGCAGTAATCAGAAATAACTGACAAGATATGTATGCTGGGCGAGGGTGGGAAGGGGACAATCTAGGAGGGCAGGTTTAACCGTAATTGTCAATTTGTCAGCCAATCGATCAAACTAGGCATTCACTCCATCCACAACCAGTCGATCGATGAAAAAAAAAAAAAAAAAAAAAAGAAAGAAAAGAAAATTAATGAACCAAAGTAATCTACCTTACAGGTTTACACATCTACTGTATACTGACACAGTCACTATTCAATAAAAGCATTTTATGGGTTTTGGATTGATCAATTGTTTATCTGACCCGTTCATCCACTCACCTCTCATCAACTATTGGTCTTTAATAATGTACACAAAAGACCAGTCAATTGTCCGATCGATGAATGAGCAAATCAACAGATCAAACAGATCTTCCACTATCTAATCAATCAACTATCCGACCATCAAACTATTTCCAATATCCAATCGATCTTTTTAATCAATCATCGCATCAGTCTGTCACATAACCTGTCAGTCACCACTAATTCATTAGCCAAACACTCCACCAACACAATCAAACACAATCAAACATTACTACATTACAGCAACATTGATTTAACCGAGAATACAGCTTCTCAATAATCCACTGATGGGAAGCATTGTGGTATGTCTACAACATTAATAGAACGGAAGATGAAAATAGACATGTTTGTTTTGGAAAAAAAAAGTAGTCAAGTAAACATAATGAAGAAGAGGGGAAAAAAAAAAACGAAGTCACTTCCCTGTCTTTTCAATGTTTTTAGGAGTCCGTGTCTTCAGGGCTCATGTCACCTGGCTTCATCGCTCGTTTGAAGACTTCGTCAAGATCACTGTGGATTGTCAGTTTCACAACACGTCCATTTTTCACTTTCGCAAAAAGTTTTCCATTTACGCTCCAAGCCGACATTGTCAAGGAGTGATCCATTGCATGTTTCAGTACTTGATAGTTCATGTGCGTGAGATCCTCCCCAATCACAACACCTTTATGCTTTAGTCTGCAACGATTCCGAAGAATTTCGTCTCTCTTGCGTCTGTCGAAGAAGCGGACCAGGATGGGTCTGGCTCGGGCGCCACTCCTCTGGCCTGTACGGTGTGCCACCTCCACCTCCTCCTTGGTCGTCTTCACCCCCACACTGTCCGTAAAGATGCGCACTACCTTTTCGACACAGTCGTCTGCAGTTTCGTTTTGCTGTTCAGGCACGCGAAACACTCTGAGATTCCACCTTCTTGAGTATTGTTGTAAATCGTTCTGTTCTCTCTCACACTGTCTTAAACGGATATCCAAGTGTTTGACTGTATCCTTAGTGTGTTCGCTCTTCTTTTTTTCTTGTGCAACTTCTGTGTCTAATTTCTGTGCAATGCACTCAATATCTAACAAGCGTCCTTCGATCTTGCCTATTTTTTCTTTAAATGTATTTGTAAGGTTTTTTAATTCACCCCTCATCTCTTCCACGTCCGCCTTTGTCGACAGAGACGACAGTTTTTCGTTGATGGTGTCTATCGCTTCCTGTAATTTTGCATTTACACTGCTCAATGCTTCTTGGAAAGCCATCTCAGTAGTATTTGTCTCTGTTTCTGTTGTATTCGCTCTTTTCCTATCCTGTTTTTCACTTAAACTCGTGTCACTTTCGTCAGAGGTAGACGAATATACCCTTTTTTGTTTCTTAAGCAACCAAGCACCAATGTTGCTCATATCTTCGAAGAGCGATCAGGAATCCCACGAAGCACATAGAGCACATAATCCAAAACAACTGAATAGTTCAGCACAGTGACCGCTCACGTACATCCCTTTCTCGAATACACAGTTCCGCCATGTTGTTTACACTGAAGCGCTGTCTGCTTGCAATGACGAAACACTCTCTTCGCCGCTGAGGTTTAATCCCACATTAAAAATACTTGAAAATCATACTGACGGGTTCGTCTCACCGAGAGCCACACACTAATTTGCACAAAAACTTTCTTTAGCAAATAATTAATACACAAATTAAGTATAATAAGAAGAGACTGATGCCAACGCGTGCAGCCCTCATGAACGATCACTCACCTCCCCCTGACTGCAAACTTGGTGTGAAGTCAAACACTGTGAGTTTGAACTCATGTTTTATATTATTGTATCCCGTGCAGTGTTCATGAAATTGGAGGCCGGTGGGGGTGGGGATGGGAGTTGGTTCTTTTCTTCTATTCCCAAATTCTTGTTGAGCATTGTTCATATAATGTCATGTGTGTGGTGTGTGTGGGGTGGCGGTGTATGTGTGTGTGTGTGTGGGGGGGGGGGGATAGAGTGGGGGGGATGTGGCTTGTTCATCTGTTTTAGTGCTTGCTTTGTGACCTATTGTTTTGATGCCTTTTTCTCAGTATTGTGCAATGTTTATGGAAACTTTTATTTTTCCTGTATTGTGAAGCGCTCTGAGGATGGGTCTTCTTCTCTCATCGAAGAGCACTATATAAGCTCGATTTATTATTATTATTATTATAGGAGTGGACAACTTCCTTGGCAAATGCTGTCTCACTGTGTAACATTTTTCACTCTTTCTCTCTTTCTTGTGTTGTTTTAATGAAAGGTAGTCAAAACGTCCTGCTTTAAAACGGTCCATGATTTTGCATTCAAAGATCAAATCCCCACTGGCTCTGTGCGCCACCAAATAACAGTTGTACTAGCAGGGTCCTGTGAAGAGTGGCTCACAGTCATGTCGAACAGAGAAAGAGTCAACTTCAGGCAGTGTCTTGTCTGGAGACTGCCTGCGCGGGCTTGATATTGATGGAAATCTGATGGTTGCAACATCGTTTTTGGGTAGGTTCGTGATCATGTCGGCATGCGTGCAATGAAGCTGTTGATCAACTTGCCAAGAATGCTACAAATAAAGAGTTTAGCGAATTCTCTGTCCCTCGTGCTGATCTTGAAAGGAAAGAAACTTCTGCCACATACAAGCCTCAAGCTATTATCCTAGAACTCGCTGACTTCTTACGCTAGCGTACTGTCCACGAGTTTACATCTTTCAGCAGTTCAGGGATGTGATGATGACCAGGCAGGGTGTGCGATGGTCTGTTCCAGAGCTGTGAACAACGGCTTGCTGGACACCTACCAGCTGAAGTCTCTGGACGGCCTGCTGGAGGCGGGCCTGTCGGAGGTCATGATTCAGAAGGTGGGCGACAAGTTGAAGATGGCGCCAAAAGGAGACGGTCCAGCCAGCGACATCTTCGCCGTGGACAACTTCGCCATGAGGGAACCCTACGACAAGATCATTCGATGTCTGGGCTTCACCTTTGACACTGGTGTCTTTAGGTAGGATGTTTGTCAGCGTGGGATGGAGAGAGAGAGAGAGAGAAAGAGAGAGACAGACAGACAGACAGACAGACAGACAGAGAGAGAGAGAGTGTGTGTGTATGTGTGTGTGTGTGTGTGTGTGTGAGTGTGAGTGAGTGTGTGGGTGTGGGTGTGTGTGTGTGTGTGGGTGGGTGTGTGTGGGTGTGTGTGAATTTATGAGTTCTATATTTCTGTCTTTATGAGTTATCAGATTTGTCTCTCGATCTCACACGGTGTTTCATTTCTCTCTCCCATTCCCTCTTTTGACACGTACTGACATATCAACATGTGCCAGTCTGTTTTGGATTTACTGTCCAGACACCATCATATACTGTTTAAGGTTCTCTCTTCTTCCTTTTCTCTCTGCCTCTTGTTCTCTTTCTGTTTTGTCAAACTTTCTTGAAAGTGTACTTTGAACATATGCATCTTTTCTCTCCTTTTCTTGTAATTGTTACATCATTTTATTTTGTTTTAGCAACATTAGAGCGTAAGTTGGCTGGTGAGCTAATATGTCCACCATTTGAATATTGGAGATTTATTTTGTTTATTTTAATTCTCTCCCTCTCTCTCTCTCTCTCTCTCTCTCTCTCTCTCTCTCTCTCTCTCTCTCTCTCTCTCTCTCTCTCTCACACACACACACACACACACACATGCACACACATACACACACACACACACACACACACACACACACACACACACACACACACACACACACACACAAAACCACATAAACATGCATACAACTACACGTACAGTCACACGCTACACTACATCCCAACAGTAGTGCCTGTTTGATGATAACAATACAGATCAGTTACTCAAACTCCCCAGCCGATTGGTGCAAATTGTATGTATGCATGTAACTGCGCTCTTTGTTTCAAGCAATGACACTGCCTTGCCACGTGGCCGCAGTCGGGCCAAGAAGTTTCTGGCTATCAACCACAACTACGAGCTGAAATCATTGCCTGGAATCTTTATTGCTGGGACAGCCTCACATTCACTGGACTTCCGGAAATCGGCTGGAGGATTCATCCATGGCTTTAGATACACAGGTAACTGAAAAGACGTTTAAGAATAGGAGACCGTAGATCTTGGCTAAGGTCCAACAGATCCTTGATTGGCTCTATGACTTCCAACCACACCACTCTGGTTTTTTTTTGGTTTTTTTTTTTTTCTTTTAACTGGTTGCTGTTTGATCTGTGCCACCTCAGTGGCACTATACCTATGCCACTCATTCTGGCTCCCCATCCGCAGCCACGGCCTGGCTCATCCCGCCACAGCCTCAGCACCTGTAATCCACAGGGAGCAGTCAGTGTCAAGTCGTCATGAGGCAGCCCACCTGAGGAGACACTGTACTTCTGCACATGTCACTTCCATGGCGGTCATTGGTGCCTGTTTTGATCCAGCGTTTGCAGGACACCACTACTAAGCCCCATACGGACACATTGCTTAGTCATGGAACTGGTGCGAGTGAGCTGTCCATCCGGTGGGCATCATCCTGTTCATCCAATGACAGTCTCCATGAATTTGATGATATGGATGACGTGTGAATGGTACTGAATATGTGAGGAAGAACATTTTGAGGTATCGGTGGAAAGAGTATTTCTGTTATTTGTTCACAGATTTTTTTTTAATGTAATGCACCTTTCTCCTCCATCTCCGTTTTCACCACACTTACCTCCTTCCACCCTCCCCTTATTTCACTCTCTCCCTCCCCCCTGCCATCCCTCCCCCTCCTCTCTGAAACCCACCTCTACCCATCTCCATCCCCCAGCACACTCACTGGAAGAAAGAAGGTGAAATAGAATACAGGGAAACACAGTTCTCTATACACTGCAGTACAAATCGATACAGTACAACAAAAAACGACTCAATGCAACGCAGTGCAATACAATGCAATACAACACTGTATAATACAGGCTATGGTACAAACTGATGAATCAAACCTTCATAGGGGTATAGATGCCTTGAGATGCACTGTTTCAGCTCGCTGAGCACTGCAGATCAAGTGAACAAACTGTTGATCTGTGGTGTGGTTTTTCAGCCCGTGCCCTGGCCCGCCTCATGGAATGGCGCTACGAAGGCGTTCCTTGGCCTTCCCAGAGCCTGCAGGTCCCGGTCACACAGCTGATGAACCATGTGCTGAAGAGAGTGAATGAGGCCTCTGGACCCTACCAGATGTTCCAGGTGCTGGGTGATGTGGTGGTGTTCTCAGAGTAAGTGCCTCTTGGACATTGAATGAGGTGACCGTCACGGGTTGGTGATTTTCGGGTGAATTTCATGAAGGCGTTTAGGTGACTTTCCATTTGATGTTCTCAGTGTTAGCTCCACTTGAGGTTAAAGTGACTGCTGGCAGTATGGAAGTGTTCTCAGAGTGAGTGCCACTTGGGCAAAGAGGAACAGGAGGAAGCAGGGCCCCATCTTACTGAACCCCTTCCTCTGCAAAGAGGAACAGGAGGAAGCAGGGCCCCATCTTACTGAACCCCTTCCTCTGCAAAGAGGAACTGGAGGAAGCAGGGCCCCATCTTACTGAACCCCTTCCTCTGCAAAGAGGAACAGGAGGAAGCAGGGCCCCATCTTACTGAACCCCTTCCTCTGCAGAGAGGAACAGGAGGAAGCAGGGCCCCATCTTACTGAACCCCTTCCTCTGCAGAGAGGAACAGGAGGAAGCAGGGCCCCATCTTACTGAACCCCTTCCTCTGCAAAGAGGAACAGGAGGAAGCAGGGCCCCATCTTACTGAACCCCTTCCTCTGCAAAGAGGAACAGGAGGAAGTAGAGCCCCACCGCCCTGAACCCCTTCCTCTGCAAAGAGGAACAGGAGGAAGTAGAGCCCCACCGCCCTGAACTCCTTCCTCTGCAAAGAGGAACAGAAGGAAGTAGAGCCCCACCTTACTGAACTCCTTCCTCTGCAGAGAGGAACAGAAGGAAGTAGAGCCCCATCTTACTGAACTCCTACCTGTGCAAAGAGAAACAGAAGGAAGTAGAGCCCCACCTCACTGAACTCATATCTATGCAAAGAGGAACAGAAGGAAGTAGAGCCCCACCTCACTGAACTTCTTCTCCTGCAAAGAGGAACAGGTGCAAGCAGGGTCCCATCTCACTGAGTTGGTTCCCCTGAAGTATTGGGCTGACTGTGTGCCTCAAAGAGAAATCTCTGCTCCCATGTGAGGACTAATTCTGGTAGATGACCTGTTCGCATACTAGCTTTTGAACTGGTAGGAGATTTCATGATGTGGTGTTCTCAGAGTAGTTCCCTTTAGGCAGTGGTGAGGCTCTCAGGGTAAATTCTCAGAGCAAGTTGCAAATATTCCCTGAAGTGACATTTTCTGAGATAATAAAGCAATCGACATGATTTCAAAAGTAGATGAATGGAAGAAATTTACATTCAACTTACTTTGGTTAACTTCATTGCATTTTTATTTTGTTTTGTGATTTGTTTTGCAGAACCATGTGCCTGACTGTTTTCCCCCTCTTGCGTTTGTTTTCAGGGATGGCAAAACGTTTGATTACTGTGAGGAATTCCCCATCAACCAGCATTTGTTTTCAGGGATGGCAAAACGTTTGATTACTGTGAGGAATTCCCCATCAACCTGCATTTGTTTTCAGGGATGGCAAAACGTTTGATTACTGTGAGGAATTCCCCATCAACCTGCATTTGTTTTCAGGGATGGCAAAACGTTTGATTACTGTGAGGAATTCCCCATCAACCTGCATTTGTTTTCAGGGATGGCAAAACGTTTGATTACTGTGAGGAATTCCCCATCAACCTGCATTTGTTTTCAGGGATGGCAAAACGTTTGATTACTGTGAGGAATTCCCCATCAACCTGCATTTGTTTTCAGGGATGGCAAAACGTTTGATTACTGTGAGGAATTCCCCATCAACCTGCATTTGTTTTCAGGGATGGCAAAACGTTTGATTACTGTGAGGAATTCCCCATCAACCTGCATTTGTTTTCAGAGATGGCAAAACGTTTGATTACTGTGAGGAATTCCCCATCAACCTGCATTTGTTTTCAGGGATGGCAAAACGTTTGATTACTGTGAGGAATTCCCCATCAACCTGCATTTGTTTTCAGGGATGGCAAAACGTTTGATTACTGTGAGGAATTCCCCATCAGCCTGCATTTGTTTTCAGGGATGGCAAAACGTTTGATTACTATGAGGAATTCCCCATCAACCTGCATTTGTTTTCAGGGATGGCAAAACGTTTGATTACTATGAGGAATTCCCCATCAGCCTGCATTTGTTTTCAGGGATGGCAAAACGTTTGATTACTATGAGGAATTCCCCATCAACCTGCATTTGTTTTCAGGGATGGCAAAACGTTTGATTACTATGAGGAATTCCCCATCAACCTGCATTTGTTTTCAGGGATGGCAAAACGTTTGATTACTATGAGGAATTCCCCATCAACCTGGTCCATGAGTTCACCAAACACACAGGCCGACCAGCTTCCCGAATCATGGTGGTGGTTCTGGAATATGGGCCAAACTTTTCTGGCCCTGGCAAAGACATCTTCCGCTACGATCGTGCCACAGGGGAGGCGTCTGAAGCTCACACGTCTAACTTCCTGCATCCCGTCCTGTACTATTACAAGAGCGTGCCAACAGGTGAGCGCTGAGTATTCTTCAGATTCAGCTTTAAAAAAAGTATAGCTGGCTTAGTGCTGTTCTCCCCTTGGACTGTGTGTTGTCACTGCACTGAACAACCCTACATAACATTTTTTTTTTCTTTCTTTCTGGACATGCATGCTTTCATGTTCATCCCACAAAGTGGATGGTGTTGTTTTTTTTTTGACAGACTTTTGCCAAAGACCAAATCTTTTGTTGCCAATTTTTTTTTTTTGAGGGGGGGGGGGGGGGGGGGGGCAGGGAATTACTCTTCAGAGTGGATTTTGCTACAGAAGTTTGCCAGGTACAACATCCTTATTGCTGTGTTGTCTTCTTGGTTATCTGTGAAAGGAGATATTCTACAAAATTTTGCTAGGGACAATATCCTTGTTGCCATGGTTGTTTTCTTGGTTACTCCTCAAAGTAGATTTTTGACAAAATGTGACCGAGGATAACACTGTTGTTGTCAGAGGGGTTGTTTACATGAGCTAAGTGATTTATGGTCTCATTCAAAAACTAGTACTCACGCCACCACTTCAGGGTTTTGGAGGACACAAGAAAGCTGGCGTTGAAATTGATTTTTCTTCAGAGGTATGTAGGACATAAGGCAAATTTTTAAAAACTACTGATGAATTGATAGTTGGTTTTTTTTTTCAGATGTATGAAAAGATCTCAAGAAAGTTGTCTAAAAATAAGACAGCAAGTGTTGGCAGCATTAATGGCTCTTTCCTGCTTTTGTGTCTTGAACCGCTGATGCTTAAAGTGAAAGGTGTTGCATCATCATTATGGTGTCGTTCCAGTGGACCAAATGAGAAAACGCGCGAAGAAGGAAGTGCTGCCACGCCCAGACGCCATCCACCACATTGTGGAAGACTTCCTCACCTCCTGGGACGGCCCCCAGTCTCACATAGCTCCTTTCCGCCGATTCCTGGACCACATCACGTCCTCTGACCTGCGCGGCCGCTTTGCCCAGCCCTGTTTCTTGGAAGCCATGACTCACGGTCAGCCCAGTCCCGCATGTGTTGACCAGTACATGCAAGGCCAAGGGCTCACTGCCACGCCAAGTATGGTGATGGCTGCCGCGAATCAGGAACCTACCCTTTCTAAGATTCTGGATCAAGACCCCTAGGTCGGATGAATATTGCAGATCTGCAGGTGTGAATGTTAAAGATTCTTGAAGTTGTAGCAGTTTGGGTCTCTGGGTGGTTTTTTTTTTTTCAGTATGATTATCTTTGGTGATGGTTTTTGCTTGAGGATCTAGAAAATATCTTCTCTGAGATTCTGGAATAGGATTTGGTTGAATGGAGGAGTGTAGAAAAGTGTGGAAACAGAGATTCTTGGTATGGAGAAATTAAGACATGGATCAAGGGGCTTTCCTGGCATAATTTCAAGGTGTTAGTGGTACAGACTGATTCTCATCTTAAATGATACAGGAATCAAGATCTGCCATACAGTCTTTGTACATACACTGGTACCATACGCTCGTTTCCCTATAAAGGAGTGAGTGTAATATTCCAGTTTGGAAAGTTTTGCCATATTTGAAGGCACACAGAATAAATTCATTGACATTATATTTGAAATTACTATAAGGACCATAGCTTTAAATAATTCAAATATAATTGATAGTTTTATTAAATTCTGGCTCGTTCAGTAAAGATATGTCTTTTTTTCTTTTTTTTAAAAATGTAATTATGGTTGATATGTAAACTGTTTAATTGTTCTTGAACCAATTTCCATATTTTGCTGTTATATTATGTGAATAATGGCTTACTTCTGGACATGAAACATTTTGATAAAGCTAAATGAGGGGGGTGGCAATATGAATGAAAAATGTTATCCATGAAAACTGAAACTGCTGCATTGTATAAATTACCAACACATCCTCCCATCTAACACTACACTTCCTATGAGTAGGACTTTGCAAATTCTAATGTATGAACAAAGCAAGCAGTCCTTCAGAAACACAATTTCTGATGTGTATTCAAAAATTTTGCGGAAAGATGATGCATAGTCAGGCACAGGGACCACAGCATCATAGGAAAAGTGTTTTATACAGGTTGTATTTATTATTTTTTTTTTTCAGGCTCCTGTTGCTGTGTTTTCACATACAGGCATAGGGGTCTTTTGGTTGATGCACAATGTAGTTTGTGTACTGGAGAACACAGTCATTGTTTTGATGCTGGTGCCTTGCGCACTGCGATAAATGAAGGATGTTGTGGACATAATTGTACTCCCATGCACTTGATGGAACAAGATGTCCGCTTTAGTTGAAGAACGTCTTTAGCTGTTAATCATGGTGTTTTGACATAGCGTAACCTTTTGATGTAAATGTCATTGAAGCTATTCCTTATCCACATTTTGAGCCAGGAATATACTACAAATATAATAGGCTTGTATGGTAGTGGGATGCCACAAAGTTTGTATGTGAGTTTTGGGAAGCTGAGTTACTGATTTTAAAACTATGTAAAGATGGTTGTCTGAAGATCATAAGACAGGATTATTGCAGATCTCTCTAAAATCAGAAAAAGAAGTTTAAGATATCTGTGATCTGAAAAAGAAAATTTGAATGGCTTTAATTGGAGCATGGGTGTATTTGATCAGACAGAATTTTTGGCTGGCTCATGTGGGACCTAACAGTGCTGAAAGATAGGAGAGTGCAAGGTCCATTTTGAAGACAGATAAAAAGAAGTGAAGACTGTTTCAGTTGTGCATGTGGATGTCCATGTACATACATAAGGACAGAAGCAAGCAAACGTTAAATTTGCACACAAGTGCACAGTGCACATTCATGTGTGTTTACAATCAAACCCAAGCAAACTCAAGACAATGATAGTGATGTGTAAAGGGTTCATGAGTATTGTGGTTCAAACATGAACACTGATCTGTTTCAATATATGTTGTTGTTATGCTGTGTCTGTAGGCTCTCGCAGGTTTTCACAGCCATTAAAGTGTGAGTTGGAGTCACACAAAAAATGGTGTATCATGAATAAAAAAAAAAGTGATTTTGCTCATTTCAGATATGGTGCATGCCTAGTCTGGCATTGAAGACTCTATTATTTTTTGCATCAAATCTGTTTGCTGGCATGTTAAGGCATGTTACAAGCATAACCTGACTCTCAGGACTAAGGGAGCAAAGTGAGAGATCATGAGGATAGTAAGACTTGTGCCATATATCTGATGTATGACTAGAGACAAAAGAACAAAGTCACGGTTGGCTCTCAGTTGGTTGAAGGTATTTTGTAGTTCCTTGCTTGAAAAAGAAGGAATGTTGTTTGTATTTTCCTTGATCACACTAACTGGATGATGATACTGTCTATGGTTTAAAACAAAAATCAGCTTTGAGAGTGTGAACATGGACATGACAAAGCTGGTGGATTATAATCTCATGTTTCTGTCCTATGAAAAAAAAAGAAACAACTGCAACAAACAAATATGAATCTGCGTCCAGAGTTCAAGTTAATTGAATGTTACTGTTTTTATCCCCAACCCCCTCCCCCACACAACCCATTCCTTCACCTCCCACCCCAGCTGATGTACCTCAGGTTTGCATCTCAAAATTGGAGGAAATCTCAGAATTGTTCTCTTTTCTGTAGAAAAATGATAAACTACACTAAAATCAAAAGCAGCTTAGAGCTCAAAAGAATCTCACTCTGCAGTGCGCATTTTCCCAGAGCAATAAGGAGATTTGCCAACCACATGACTCGTGGAAATAACCGTCAGTATTTTTTCTTTTCAATTAAGACCAGATCAAAGAAAATAACAGTGTAGTTCGGTCTTTATTTCTGAAGAAGTATAAACTTGTATCTAAAGAAGGTTTTTCAATCAAATTTGTTAGTTTGAGTGTCTGAAATTAAGAGACAAAAAATTAAAACTACTGAGAAATACCTGTATCCTTGAGTGAATCTTGGAAGTCTGCAGGACAAATGTAGAAATTCGAGGCTTTCCGCTCTTGCTTGTCTTCATAAAAGGTTTCATTCTTAAATGAGTTTTCTTTTGATCGCCAAAATAAGAATGCTGGTGTGGTGTGATTTTTCTCTGTTGTAAAATGCTATTGTTACAGATTGCAGTTCAAATGCACAGTTTTACTTTTCTTGACAGACATGAGGAAGAGAAGGAAAACTTGAACATTCAGGTTTTGAAAAAAAAAAAGGTGATAAATAAAGAACTAAATCAGCAAAAAGGAAAGATCATAGGCAAGGAAAGGGAGCAATGAAAGAAAGAAAGGATGAAAAGAAAGGAACAACAAACAAACAGAAATTAAAGCAAAAGAAAGAAAAGAAAGGAAAGGAAAGGGCTTAGAGAAATTCGTTTGATTAAGCGCTATATAAGAAATCATTATTATTATTAAAGGGGAAAATGAAATGATGAAAAGAAAAAGTAAGAATGAAGAAAGAAGTGATGTTAAGGAAAACATGATTCAATACTGAACCAAAGTAACATGAAAAACTCCAGCCAAACTGAAATGCAAAACGTTTTGCTGTGGATTTGCCCTCTCTGTACCAAGCAGAAATTCAAACATTGGTATGCAAAGTAACAATGCCCTATTTGTCCTAACACCTTCAATGTACAACATTGATTTGGTGGTCATTATGTACATAGCTTGTGGTTGAGAGTGAAAGATTGTCAGTTAATGTTGTTGTTGACATTCGTTTGAAAAAAAAAAAAAAAGAAAACATGACTTTAGTTTATTGTAGCCTATATGTATGTGTGTGTGAGTAGATATTAATCTGCAGATTCTGTCTTTTCTTCTTGTTGCATTATCTGAGATACAGGTCAGTTTCATGTTCATGGTAATTTGTCTTAGGGCCCTGAAATCCAGAGTATTCTATGGTATGATACAATCCTCATGTGATACATCAAAGTCATGCATATGTAAATCTTTGGGGACCTGGAAAGGATCAGCATACATGCTGTTAGATCTAAATATAAAGACTTTAAAATTGTTATATCAGTTCATTAACGTGTTTTGTACAGCTCTGTTGTACATGCTAAGCATTTTTACAAATCTTGGTTGCCTCAAAAGGAGAAATCAAAAAGAAACATAAAGATCAAAAGCTGAACTATTATGAAAGCATAATTTATTTCAAGCAATCATTAGGTGACAGAAAGAAATACTGAAATAAGTACAGGGGAACTGCAGGAGAGCAGACAAGGCCATGTTAAGATAGTCGTGAACTGTTGTGTATATTTTTCTGTGTTCCAGATTGAGTCTCTTTCATGTGCGAGAGAGGTACATAGCAGCAATAATGTCATAATAAATGACAGTCATTTGGGTTCATGGTATTTCCACATGGCTTGTATTTGAAGAAGCTTGTTGACAGAAGTTGTACAATTTGTTTATGTATAGAATATTCAAGCGCTGTTTCCATTCAAAGCATGAAATTTGTACTGCTGACACTAAAGAGAATGTTTCCCTGCTGCAGAGACGAGAAATCAGTGATGAATGTAACTGGCATGGGATTATTTTGTGGTTGACAGTATGAAGCTGTCTTTATTGGAGGTGTGGTGCTTTTCTTTTCTCCTTGTAATGAAAACAGCTTTATTGTTGCCCCAAAGCATCGGTGTAGTGTGACCAACTTTATGTAATGTCTGTTTTGTTCTTGTTCCTTTGCTTGTGAGTGGTTTTTCTTCTGAACAGCATTTGAATACATTGATTCTTTGCCCAGGGCACTATATTGCAGGTTTGTTGGGAAGGCTAAAAGGAGATATGGTTACTTTTTTAGTATCATATTGCAGGCTTGTTGGGAGGGCTTAGAAGAGATAAACAACCAGGTGCACCCCTACAAGCGCAAAAGAAATTTCTTCATATATGATTTTTGATTGCAATGATTTTTTTTTTTTGGAATGAATCATGCGGATTTTTACTGCCTTTTGATATAACTATTAGCTTTACAGCTTGTTGCATTTTGTGTGGTCAGAACAGGAGGGGCCTGTTGCAAGAAGGTCAGGATATCAAAAATGATATTAGAGCAAATGAATCTTTGAAATAAAATTGGTGAAAAGTTGATGATACGTTCATAAGGAATGTTGGAAAAGTCTGTGATATAGATTTCTCAGATTCAGAAATTATGATGGATTCAGTTTCTAACTGACCTTTGTGGGATGAAGATTTTCATGTAATGGTCATTTTTCAAAAAAGGAAAAATAATAAGATATTACTTGGTATGCAGGGTAATCTTACAGTGGTGTATGGGATAATGAACTACTTTTTGCCCTGTGATTTTTGAAATATACATTTCCCAATAATCAGACTGTAATATGAAATGTCAGTATATGTTTGTTTCCTAAAACCATAAGTATACTTTTAGAATCCATTTTGCATATTTCATTTTGTTATCATCCATTCCTTTATGTCTTTTTTCGAAGAACTTGTTTTCATTGAAGTAAGCAGAGAATTTTGTTGAAATGATATTCTTGCCATTGGTGTTTTTTTCAGTCTGAATTCCTACATCTGTTATGTTTTTTTGCACTGGAGTTCATCTCAGTTGTGCTTTTGTTCATTTTCAGCTGCATAAGAACAATGATCTGAAACTTGATGGACTGAACTTGATGGACTGAGTTTCATATAAATTGATATGTTTTCACTTGCAGTAAGAATTTGATGCAGAGCCTGATTGTAAGAAAATACATTGACAGGCACATTTATAAATGCTCAGACTACAACCAATTGATGCACATTTTTTTTTTAATTTCCGTAACAGTTGCTTCATTGAACTGATGTTTGAACAGTAGTAGAAATGTATCATCAGTTGATATTTGACACTTGGTCCTTTCTGGTTTAAGGAAATGTTTATCAGCAGCACTTTCATTCTGAGGGTTTTTTCTCCGTATCTTTTGTGCGTATGATCTGTTTGACCAAAAATTTCAAAAATGGAATGACAGATTTCTCCAATGTATTGCTGCCTGCCAAGAGGGTAACCGATTATCCAAGTCCCTGTGAGGGAGTTCACTATCTTAGTCCAGTTTCCTTTAAAGAAGGCAAGTCTAAGAGAGCCCAGGAACATTAAATGCTAAATGATAAACAGGCATGAAACTATTGCCTCTGTATGAAATCAGAGGTGTGTGTTGCCTTGCTGCACTGGAGTTGCTCGTTTTGGTTAATGCTGAGGTTACACTTAGTTTTGCCTAGCTTCACATGGCTTAAGGTTATGATCTGACCAGCTTCACATGGCTCAAGGTTATGATCTGACCAGCTTCACATGGCTTAAGGTTATGATCTGACCAAACAGTGAAGAGTGACACCACCTTCCTCCAGTGAAAAAAAAAAGAAAATCGTCATATGACCTCAGAATGGGAATTGATCTAGAAGTCAGATTGAAAGTTGGGTCAGCATGACATCCAGGCATGAAGAGGAAAATTTGTTATGGTACTTCAGTGCTTCTAGTTTTGGCCAAATATGTGTTTAATTCAAGTATTTATTACACAAATATGTGTGTGTTATTCATTTATTTATTGTTATATTGATATATTTACGGTTATTAAGATTTTTTTTAACGGTACATGTATTTCTTTGCTCAGTCTTCAATCTGCCATATATGATCAAACAACTTGTGTGCATACCTATACTGTGGTCATACCTATACTGTGGTCATACCTATACCGTGGTCATATGTGTAAACGTGAGCTATATAACTGTGCTGCCTGTCTCTTCAATAAATTGAGAAAAAAAAAGGTTGCGGGGAGTCGCGGAAGACATACAGTGCTCGTCACGGCATGGGAGTTGGTTTTCAGGTTTTTTCTCCTCTGAGCCTGATGAAGAGCTTATTGCTTGTTGAAATAAAAGTTTATTTTTTATATCTGCTGGGTTTATTCTTGATGTCTCCATCTTTTTCTGACTTTGATAAGTTCTGTTTGTTAATAATTTCTGTATGTGTCTTTCTCCCTCTTCCCCCCTCTCTCTCTGTCTGTCTGTCTCTCTCTCTCTCTCTCTCTCTGTCTCTCTCTCTCTCTCCTTCTCTCTCTCTTTTTCCCAATAAGGCTTCAGAGCCAGACAAAATCAGTTCCAGTATGTTGAAATTATCTGTACCCAATATTGCAGAAAGCCTCTGTTGTGTCTGTAATTTGTACATTCAGAAAAAATACTTTCCCAATGGTTTTAAAGAACGGATAAATAGTTCCCAAGCTTAAGACGAAAATTTAAGTGAAAGAACAATTACAGACCATATCCCTTTCATGAATGCTATCAAAACCTATAGAAAAACATGTGCACAAGAATTTGTTCTTTTAATTGGAGAAACATAACCTCATCCACCCTTAGCAATCTGGTTTTTTGATCCAGACATTCCTGTCACATAGTTTTAGCATTAAACAATTGGTTCTCTGCCGTTAACAAATCTCAGTTAACTTGTGTCATATTCCATGATCTTAAGAAATATATTGATCTACTAGTTATTTGCTATTCTACTCAACAAAATTGATATGTATACCAAGAACCCACAGATTAACAGGTTTCTTTTAATCTTATCTAAGAGACAGATGTAAACGTGCCTTTCTCAATGAATCTCATATTGCAGAAAAGTTAGTTTAAACCAAAAAAAAAGGGAGTGCGCCAAGGTCTTGTCGTAGGCCCACTCATTTTTTGTCTGTTATTGACCTGCCACTACACATTACAAATTGCATCATATCATGTTAGTTGTTTGCTGATGAGGGCTCTATATATTCACCTGATACAGATACCAAACATATTAATGATCGCTCACAGCAAAGTTTCATGGAAGTGGAAAACTGGTGTGAAAATATTGCAATGCTCTTGAATCCACGCAAAACGGAGTGTGTAGTTGTTACCACTTGACAAAAACATCAGCAAAGCTTGTTTCAATTCAGTTAATTTGTTAAAGGACACAAGATCAGTCAGATCAGGGGACATCACCTTTAGGGCTTAATTGTTGCATGCAACCAGTTCCAATGTGACACTCCAATTCCCTATCTGCATGAAATGATCTCTGAAAACTTATTCATGCTGAGAGAGACTTTCCTGACATCAAAACCCGCCAAACGTATTTCAATGCCCACATCAGATCCCATATTGACTATTCTTTCACTATGTAGGACGACTTTGACGATGTACTTCTGGAAAGATTAGCCTGTGTACAGGAGAGCTGTTAAAAAAAAAGAAGAGAAAAGAAACAGGTACAAATCCTACTTCTACCTGTTCGTTTCTACTTTAATAAGGGCATAATACTGTGTAAAGTGTTGAATGACAAAGTCCCCTCCAATCTATAATTATAGACTGTTAACAGAATCAGCCTTGTAGAATTCTAGGTCAAACCAGTGACTCCTGTTATCAACACCT
>CM065714.1:113891109-113901109 GCA_033310375.1 Conus canariensis
CTGCTGTTACTACTACTACTACTACTACTACTATATTATCACCACTACTGCTGCTGTTACTACTACTACTACTACTATTATCACCACTACTGCTGCTGTTACTATTACTACTACTACTATTATCACCACTACTGCTGCTGTTACTACTACTACTACTACTATTATCACCACTACTGCTGCTGTTACTACTACTACTACTACTACTATTATCACCACTACTGCTGTTGTTACTATTACTACTACTACTATTATCACCACTACTGCTGCTGTTACTACTACTACTACTACTATTATCACCACTACTGCTGCTGTTACTATTACTACTACTACTATTATCACCACTACTGCTGCTGTTACTACTACTACTACTACTATTATCACCACTACTGCTGCTGTTACTACTACTACTACTACTATTATCACCACTACTGCTGCTGTTACTACTACTACTACTACTATTATCACCACTACTGCTGCTGTTACTACTACTACTACTACTATTATCACCACTACTGCTGCTGTTACTACTACTACTACTACTATTATCACCACTACTGCTGCTGTTACTACTACTACTACTACTATTATCACCACTACTGCTGCTGTTACTATTACTACTACTACTATTATCACCACTACTGCTGCTGTTACTACTACTACTACTACTATTATCACCACTACTGCTGCTGTTACTACTACTACTACTATTATCACCACTACTGCTGCTGTTACTACTACTACTACTACTACTATCACCACTACTGCTGCTGTTACTATTACTACTACTACTATTATCACCACTACTGCTGCTGTTACTACTACTACTACTATTATCACCACTACTGCTGCTGTTACTACTACTACTACTACTATTATCACCACTACTGCTGCTGTTACTACTACTACTACTACTATTATCACCACTACTGCTGCTGTTACTATTACTACTACTACTATTATCACCACTACTGCTGCTGTTACTACTACTACTACTACTACTATTATCACCACTACTGCTGCTGTTACTACTACTACTACTACTACTATTATCACCACTACTGCTGCTGTTACTACTACTACTACTACTACTATTATCACCACTACTGCTGCTGTTACTACTACTACTACTACTACTATTATCACCACTACTGCTGCTGTTACTACTACTACTACTACTATTATCACCACTACTGCTGCTGTTACTACTACTACTACTACTATTATTATCACCACTACTGCTGCTGTTACTACTACTACTACTACTATTATCACCACTACTGCTGCTGTTACTACTACTACTACTACTATTATCACCACTACTGCTGCTGTTACTACTACTACTACTACTATTATCACCACTACTGCTGCTGTTACTACTACTACTATTATCACCACTACTGCTGCTGTTACTACTACTACTACTACTACTATTATCACCACTACTGCTGCTGTTACTACTACTACTACTACTACTATTATCACCACTACTGCTGCTGTTACTACTACTACTACTACTATTATCACCACTACTGCTGCTGTTACTACTACTAACTACTATTATCACCACTACTGCTGCTGTTACTACTACTACTACTACTATTATCACCACTACTGCTGCTGTTACTATTACTACTACTACTATTATCACCACTACTGCTGCTGTTACTACTACTACTACTACTATTATCACCACTACTGCTGCTGTTACTACTACTACTACTACTATTATCACCACTACTGCTGCTGTTACTACTACTACTACTACTATTATCACCACTACTGCTGCTGTTACTACTACTACTACTACTATTATCACCACTACTGCTGCTGTTACTACTACTAACTACTACTATTATCACCACTACTGCTGCTGTTACTACTACTACTACTACTATTATCACCACTACTGCTGCTGTTACTACTACTACTACTACTATTATCACCACTACTGCTGCTGTTACTACTACTACTACTACTATTGTCACCACTACTGCCGCTGCCGCTCTGCTACTCCCACCGCTGATATTACTACTACTGCTACTCCCACCGCTGATATTACTACTACTGCTACTCCCACCGCTGATATTACTACTACTGCTACTCCCACCGCTGATACTTCAATTACCACTTTTATTTTTATTCTTACTAATACAACTAAACACACAAGTTTGCACATTTATTGTTTAATTGAAACGAATCTGACTTTCGTCTTTGGCAGAAATGTCTCGTTTAAAGGGAAGTTACCTTGAGGAGGTGTTGAATAGTGGTTCCCGTATTCAAACCTCTGCTAGATAACTTCCCTTGTTGTGTGTGTGTGTGTGTGTGTGTGTTAAAGCCGGGCAGTGTTTACAGTATGTTGCACCGGGGCTTCTCATCATCTCCTCCCCTTTCTGCTTCTGCGTTCCTGACGGGCTTCAACGACACGTTCAGTGTGTTGGTCGAAGTCCGCAGTCCATCACAGTGCCCTAGCTGACCCCCACAATTTGGCCGGGTAAGATTTGTCAGCTGACCCCGCCTAGTTTGAGGTACGCCGTCTAGTTTATCAACTAAAGACATGCCACCTTTACAACTTTTTATTCTTAACACCATGCGGAGAAATTTACAATCCAAATAGCCTCTCAAGGCGGCAAACGAAGAGGAAATCAGTTTCACATAGGGCCTATTGAAGAAGTGGTGTGTACCCTATAAATAGCGACTGAACGGCGATTCACCGAACTGTTTCTTTTTGCGCACAGTCAGGACTGGAAACGATACATTGCTTCACGGATCAACGTACACCTGCGCGCAATGTAATGAAAAGGGGACCCTTTTACTGTTCAGCAACACGTGCAGAATGTTGTACACGCCGTATTTTGACCACTTCTTCGTCCACACTTACGTATGCTTCTGACATCCAGGGCACAAAATGTTCCTTCGGTTTTCTCTGCGAATCTTCGTTACAGAATCAGTGTCTGTGGAGCAGATAAACAAACACATTGAAAAGAAAAATTGGAAGAAAGACTGACAGACAGACAGAAAAGAAAAGAAAGAAAAGAAGAGAAAATAATAAAGAAAAGGAAAAACCTGAATATATGATCCCACGAATCGACCCAGTAACCGTTAACTGGAATCGACGCCGCATCGATCCTCCGGACCTTTTTTTTTTTTTTTTTTTTAAGTATTAGCAGCCAGCAGACATAAAACGTGGGATCAGTCGATCAATGATGCTACGGACGTGGAGAGGTCATCCATGAATAAGATTGCCCACAGATGTACAGGATTCGTATCTCGCCTCGCTTTCCCTCTGTTCGCCATTGTTGGAGTCCCCGTCGCCCGCGCATGGAACTAACCGCTTCCTGGAGATAGAACTGTTCGGCTGACTAGTGTGCCCTCTTAGGTAACTACGCATGCCAGCTTCTTCTTGACCACTGTTTCGCAAGGTCGGTGTACGGCCTGCACATAGCCCTAACCTAAACGTGGATCGCTTTGTGTGAATAATTCACACTGTTGAGACAATAACTGGTGAAGTGCGCATCGCTTTGAGTATGATTCACACTTGACAGTTTGAGACTACAAATTATGAAGTGCGGTGAACCAGTGAACAGCAGGCAGACACACAGACAATCAGACCAATAGGAAGAAGAGACTGCCTCCAAGGTGTGTCACTGGAACCCCGACCAGAGAAGGGAAAAGATACTCATCTTGTCGCCTCCATGTCTATGGACTGCCCTATGTGTTTTTCTGTTAGGTGATTAAAGCCAGTCCGTGCTCTTTGTCCCGCAGCACAAAGCAAAATCCAGAAAATATTATCTTTTTGTTAACGAATCGTGTTCACAGAAGTTCGGGAACAGGGGATGGAATGGGAAAGGGGGGGGGGGGGGGGAGGGGTACGGTGGTGGAATAGCCCTACTGCTGATGAAAGCAGCAGCACGTTTGATCAGCCTGAATATGAGCTGTGATCATGTTGCACGACCGTTTGCCAGATTTCCCCATAGATCCGGCAACGACTGTTCCATATGTGTTGAATGAATGGTACACCATCCACCCGATCCCCCTTTGTTGGGAAATTGTTTGATAATGATCTGGGCAAGTGCCCTGCCAATCTTTTCTTCTTCCCAGAATGGCGAAGTTTTCAGCAAATCACTGCTGACTTTCTACTCCCTGAATGGCAAAGTTTTCAGCAAATCACTGCTGACTTTCTACTCCCTGAATGGCGAAGTTTTCAGCAAATCACTGCTGACTTTCTACTCCCTGCATGGCAAAGTTTTCAGCAAATCACTGCTGACTTTCTACTCATTCTACTCCCTGATTCACCCTGAAGCAAAGTTTTCAGATAATCACTGCTGACTTTCTACTCCCTGAATGGCGAAGTTTTCAGCATATCACTGGCTGACTTTCTCACTCCTTCGAATGGCAAAGTTTTCAGCAAATCACTGCTGACTTTCTACTCCCTGAATGGCAAAGTTTTCAGCAAATCACTGCTGACTTTCTACTCCCTGAATGGCAAAGTTTTCAGCAAATCACTGCTGACTTTCTACTCCCTGCATGGCAAAGTTTTCAGCAAATCACTGCTGACTTTCTACTCCCTGCATGCCAAAGTTTTCAGCAAATCACTGCTGACTTTCTACTCCCTGCATGGCAAAGTTTTCAGCAAATCACTGCTGACTTTCTACTCCCTGAATGGCAAAGTTTTCAGCAAATCACTGCTGACTTTCTACTCCCTGAATGGCAAAGTTTTCAGCAAATCACTGCTGACTTTCTACTCCCTGAATGGCAAAGTTTTCAGCAAATCACTGCTGACTTTCTACTCCCTGAATGGCAAAGTTTTCAGCAAATCACTGCTGACTTTCTACTCCCTGCATGCCAAAGTTTTCAGCAAATCACTGCTGACTTTCTACTCCCTGCATGGCAAAGTTTTCAGAAATCACTGCTGACTTTCTACTCCCTGAATGGCAAAGTTTTCAGCATATCACTGCTGACTTTCTACTCCCTGAATGGCAAAGTTTTCAGCAAGTCATTGCTAACGTTTTTACTAACTGACAGACATAGTATTAAGCAAGTTGTTGCTAACCTTTTTCTCCCTGATGGGCGTGGTTTTAAGCAAGTGATCTTTAATTTCTACTCCCTGAATGGCAAAGTTTTAAGCAAGTCATTGCTAACTTTTTTTTTACTCCGTAATGGGCAAAGTTTTAAGGAAGTCACTGCTAACTTTCTAATCATTACTAGTTTTCTACTCAGTGACGGGAAAGTTTGTAAACAAGTCACTGGGAACTTTCTATCCACTCACAGGCAAAGCTTTAAGCAAGTCATTGCTAACCTTTCACTCCACGAGGGGCAAAGTTTTAAGCAAGTCACTGCTAACTTTCTAACCATTACTAGGTTTCTACTCAGTGACGGGAAAGTTTGTAAACAAGTCACTGGGAACTTTCTATCCACTCACAGGCAAAGTTTTGAGTAAGTCACTGCTATCTTTCTGCTCACATATGCGCAAAGTTTTGAGCAAGTCACTGCTAACGCTGTATTCATCGACAAAGTTCCTGATAGGCAATTTTGAAAATAAAACCTGTACTAGCTTTCCGCTCCCAGATGGGCAATGTTGAGATAGGACCTGTAATACTCTTTAGCTATCTGATGGGCAATTTTGGAAATAAAAATGGAGCGTTACTGCTTCGTGATGTGCAATGTTGAAAATGAAATCTGTTGTACCCTTCCGTGTCCTCTTTCTATCTGTCTGTCTCTGTCACACACACACACACACACACACACACACACACACACACACACACACAATACGCGCACGCACGACACGCACGCACACACAGACACACAGACACACAGACACACACACACACACACACATACGTGTGTGCACGACCGCCCGCCCTCGCGCACACACACACACACACACGTAAGCGGATGCTCCCCTGCGCACGCACGCACGCACGCACGCACGACACACACCACACACACGCACGCACGCACGCACGCACCGACACACACACACACACACACACACACACACACACACACACACTACGTGTGTGCACGACCGCCCGCCCTCGCGCACACACACACACACACACACACGTAAGCGATGCTCCCTGCGCACGCACGCACGCACGCACCACACACACACACACACACACACACACACACACACACACACACACACACACACACGCACGCACGCACACACACACACACACACACACACACACACACACACACACACACACACACACACACCGTGCTGATATCAGGCGGGAATGAAAAAGGACAGAGAGGCAGAATATCAAATTAATGCGACAACAATTGAGAAGCAAGGATAATATTTCACACAGCAGCAATGCGGCCCTCGACGCGGTGAAAATGCTGAAAAGATCGCAGCAGTCTTGTCAACGGGTATGGTTCTCTCCTGATAAATTGGTAGACATGATAGTTCATTGTTTGTCAAGGTCATAATCAGTCATGCAATACAGATGGTTATGCAGAGAGAGAGAGGAGAGAGAGAGAGAGAGAGAGAGAGAGAGAGAGAGAGAGAGAGGTAAGTGTGGAACATGCTCGTCTTCATCCGTATGCTGGAATTCAGATTTCAATAGACAGGAAACGTGATAAATTTTCCTGTCAATTAATCCTTATTTCCTGACAGATTTCATTCACTGAGTTCGGTAGGCTATATCGAAGCATTCGAGCATGTAGCGGAATGAACCTTCTTCGGTTTGGGAAAAAAAAAAAGAATGCAAAGCAAATAAACCTACTCCCAGTTTATCTATAAATCGCCCAAGTACCTTCTGAGATATTCCATAAAGAAGAAAAACCGTTTGGGGCCGTTATAGCCGTTAGTAACGACTATTCTGGTAGAATAAAACCTCGGGCATCATCCGTGACACATAATGAACATACCTACAAATTTTCAGAAAGATCGGCCCAGTAGTTTTGTCTGGAGCGAGTGGAACATATTTGGACCACGGACAGACACACAGACAGACACACAGACAGACACACAGACAGACAGACACACAGACAGACACACAAACAGACAGACAGACAGACAGACAGACACACGGACCTCATTTTTTCGTTCCCATTGTAAAGTACTCCCTGTTCTAAAAGAACTGGGAGTACGAAAAAAAAAAGAAGAAAGAAATCAAAGCGTCACATCATGTTGTAATGTGACGATCACTGTAATAATATTCTTACTTAACGTCCGATTTTGTTTTTTTCAAGTAGTGTTCTCTGTGTCATACTTCAATGCCATTTTCATCATGAAGGTGTCACTGCGTGCGGACTTGTCTATATTCGCTACACTCTATCTGCTCCTGCTCAGCTACGAGCCGACAGTGCGCAGGATTTACAGCCGATGGATGAATCACTGAATAACTTAGATGAAAGGATTTAAGACGAGGATCTCAAGGATCGGAGGATTTAGCACTTGCCAGATCTTGGGTACCTATTTACACTTGTCTGCACCACTATCAGAGTTACATATGTGTCTTATGTGTCTTTACCTCTGTGTGTGTGCGTGTGTGTGTGTGTGTGTGTGTGTGTGTGTGTGTGTGTGTGTGTGTGACTGAGATACAGCTTCCCTGTAATGAATTGTCCTTAAAAAGGGGACATTTTAAAAGCAGGGGGAAAAAAACTGATCCGAAGTAGAAAAGTGGCATCCCCTCGAATTCTAAACCAACCATATTGAGGAGAATCTCTTCCTTGTTTCACCTTCACATCTGCTTCTTCGTGCCAGAACAAAAAATACCCAAGATTTGGAGAAGCCGAGTTAGAAAAGGTCCATCTATGCTCGACCTTTTCTTCGGGGAGTGATAGTTACGCCGCACGGAATGCAGTGAATTGTGTTGGTCTCTGGGTGGCTCAAGGCACGTGCACTGACTGTGCTTATCACCGAAATGGCACGTGCGTTTTGTATGCAGATGAGCTGCACGTGCTCTTGTGTCCCCACACGCACGCCTGGCACGTTTTGAGAACGTTGTAAAAAGGTCAGAAACCTTTGGACAATTCCCGGCATAGTTCCATCTGGTACAGTTGCAGAATGATCTCTCTCTCTCTCTCTCTCTCTCTCTCTCTCTCTCTCTCTCTCTCTCTCTCAAGTACGCTTGCGCGTGCGCACGCACACACCACACACACAGAACACACACACACACACACACACACTCACTCACTCACTTACATTCACTCACACACAACGTAAAGAAGTAAGAAGACCCGTAAGTAAGCACACACACACACACACACACACACACACACACACACACGCACGCACGCACGCACGCACGCACGCACGCACGCACGCACGCACGCAGCACACACACACACACACACACACACACACACATAGTTGCTTAGCGCAAAGACACACTAAGGCATGCGCGCGCGCTCCACACACACACACACACACACACACACACACACACACACACACACACACACACACTCCCTCAAACGCGAAAGAATGCTGAATACCGGTCAGCTCATTTTACTTGTATTCTTATTGTCTCCTCGTTGCTTGTTAATGTAAATTAGTTTTTTGTTTTGCTTTTATTTTTTCAATTTCGTTGAAAAAATTGTCAGTTTTTATTCATTTCTTTTACCTGGGTCTCTCAATCTGCCCAACATTTGCATCCAGTCGTCCGTAGAGAATGCCTGCAGAAAGCAACTCCGGCGTATTCCAGTCGATCTGTCGCTCAATAAATAAGTCTGAAATATGACCATTTAGCGCAACATATGGCTCAACATTTGGCACATCACGATTTGGAAATTCAAGCTCTTCATTCTCTAAGTGTTAAACGAGATATGCTTCCTAAATTGAAAAAAAAAAAAAAAAAAACAACCAAAAAAAAAAAACAAAAAAAACCCACCTACCATCTCCCCTCCCCTTCCATCACGGCTAATATGACTGGAAAAATGAATACAGATACTTATGTTCAAACGAAAGGGTAAAACACACAGTGACAGTTCATGCCCTAGCCGTGTTAAACCAGATATACCCAATGTAAACTTTTCTGCAATGACAGTTTACTTCAACTTTTGGCGCTTAAGCTAACTGTCATGTCTGTATAATTTACCTCAGCGCGTCCAAATAACTTGAATACTGAATGGATTCGAAGAAGTCAGATGGACCCAGGTAAATTCTTCATCTTCATCGCGTGAGACTTCAATGCACGTTCACCATTTTGGGTGGATTGCCAAGCTATTTCAAGTAATCATTTCAATGAAAACACTGTGAATGCTTCCTTGTGTCTCCATGGAATGTAGTATTCAAAATGCAACATGTTCTTATAGAGTGTTGGGACGTGCATGATGTCAGACCTAAACACTTCACAATAGGATCGAAGAGTTCTTGCTCAGAGATGTCCCACCTGATGTGATTTTTTGAAAGAGAACATTTTTCATCTAATAAACTTGCCAACCGGACATGTTTCCCAGTTTAAGATGTCAACATTTCAAGTAAATGACGTAAACGACAAAGACGTCAATAGAGTGTCTGTAGTAATGCAGTCTTGTCCGTTGCGAATCAATCTATCCCTCCGTACACACGGTAAAATCTCATAAAGCACTCGGCTGATATTTGGTAGAATCAGGCTTGTGAGGAACCAAAAAAAAAAAAAAAAAAAAAACGCTTAAGAGATAAGTCTGGACCATGTAAAGATGTAAAAATAAAAGCTAACATGGTTAATTGCTCATTAGGAAAAAGACAACATTGATTGGAACTGGCTATGTGAGAGGAGGAACTAGATTTGTGAGCAGTCTGTGAGTGGAGGAAATCGTCTTTTTGAGTTGAGAAACTCGTGTAGTGGTCCCTTGAAAAACCATCGACAGTCTTGCGAAATTTCAAAACTCAAGACAAAAATTGCCAAGATATATTTGATGTTGATAAGATCAAAGAAAAAAAAATGTAGTAGATCACCAAATATAATGTAAAGAACGAATGATAACGCAGGAATAGCGCGCTTCGACACTGAGCTCTGGCCTTCCACAAACAAGACTTAGTCTGTTTTATGAATTTTGT
>CM065714.1:113918609-113931109 GCA_033310375.1 Conus canariensis
TCCTCTTATCTCAATTAAAGTGCTAGGTCAACAGTACTGTGCTTACACTTTTCTTCAATGCACACATAATGTCACGTATCAATTACGCTTCAACAGTGTGGGACGGGAGTAGTGCCGTCCACAAAAAAGGCTGAATTCTCTCCGTAGACGTGCAGCTCTACTCCATCCAGCTGTATCTCTAACAACAGACGAAAAACTAAAAGCGCTGAACATACTTCCTCTGAACAGGCAATTGGAATTCAACAAGGCATCATTTATGTTTACAATCTTGACAGATACTATGCCATGTTATATCAATGCCCTTTTTACAAGATCGAACAGCTTTTCTGGCTCGACGAAATTCCTTCTTCCCTACCCACGCATTGATCTATACAAAACAAGCCCAGCTTACTCTGGACCATATGTCTGGAACTCACTTCTGCCGAATCTACAAAATATGAATACTTTAAAACTTTTCAAGGAACATTTGCATAAACATTTTATGTCTCAGTAATTTAATTAGTCGATTAAAATGATTAGCGCCTATTCGCAAAGTCTTCTGTGAACCATACTTTGAATACATCATCTAAACATAAAACCTACTCCGTTAAAATCGCTCATCCCCACTCCCACTCTGTCTACCATCCCTTTTCTCCTCCCCCTACCTACCATTCTCTCTTCCCCACCCTCCTCTGACCTCTCTCTCTGTAGTTTTGTTTGTTTGTTTGTAAGTTTCCTTCTGTTTCACCATCCCCCATCTCATTAGTAATTTTATGAATAGTTTGCTTATCATTGTAGAATTAGATTACAGTGTTGCTATGTTGAATTGTCAGTATGAATGATATGTGTTGAAATAATGTATGCATGACAAGGACAGATTGTAAGACTAGGCTTTGGCCTAAAATCTCCATCCTTGTGTATTAATGATCAATCAATCAATCAATCATCTCTCTCTCTCTCTCTCTCTCTCTCTCTCTCTCTCCTCCTCTCTCTCTCTCTCTAAACGACACATACAGAGTCACACACAAACACATGCGCGCACCCAAACTCGCAAAAGAGCACTAAATGCACGCAAACACTCAGACATATAGGGGCCTATGAGTTTTCCAACGTTAGTACATGTGCGTGTGTGTGTGCCATTTGTGACACCTAGTTCAAAGCCAGTGCACATTATTCATGATCGTCTGGCTCGTGAAACATCGAGAGGACACACTGATGAAAGACTGGCGATAATTATCTACACATCATCGTAACCAGCCGTCCCTCCTCCCTCCACTCCTCCCCTACCTTCCCTCTCCATCGCACCCTCCTCTTCTCCCCGTATGCCCCATTTATCCCCTCACACCTCCTCCCTCTCCTCTCCCCAGCCTGCCCCTCTTAATCTCTGTGGGTCATAGTGTGCCTTTTCAATGTTGTCGACAAGTCCGAGAGTCCTGTTGCTTGTGTGTAAGAATTCTGCTAAATGTTTCACTTCTTTATTGCACTTGAGTGATTTCAGGATCGGAAACGAATGAATCAGTTGAATGGAAATGCGAAGTAACAAACAAGCAAACAAAGAAAACCCACTTCAGTCTATTCTCAGGACAATTTAATGTTGAATCAGACTAGTTTTTCTTTGTTTCCATATGGTGTGTGTGCGTGCGTGCGCGCATGCGTGCGTGCGTGCGTACGTACGTGCGTGCGTGTGTATTTAGTATTCCGGAAATCATTGCCATCCATGGTTTGGGTTCATTGACATATGAAGTTCAATTTACCTGCGGGCGGCTTTCTATTACAATTACCATCAATGATACAGATAGATAGATAGTTAATAGATAGATAGTTTACTATAGATAGATAGATAGATAGATAGATAGATAGATAGACAGATAGATAGACAGATAGATAGATAGATAGATAGACAGACAGATAGATAGATAGACAGACGGATAGACAGACAGACGGATAGACAGATAAACTGAACCATTGAGTAGTGGGGTAAAGTGTAGACTAACAATTCCTTCATCATTACATTAGTGACTTGGCAAAGATTTAAGTTTCAAAACGGAGTGACTGAGGGCAGGAAAATGAAGCAAAATTAGAAAGAGAGGGGCCGGGTTAGTTACCGCCAAGGACATGGACAAACAAGTACAGGACAAGACTTTAAAAAAAAAGGGGAGGGGGGGGGGGAGTGGACAGGGGAAGAAAGAACGTGAGAATGAACAATCAGTGAAACATATTATGAAAAAAAAGTCCTTCACTAGCAGTATACGAGGATCATTGTAAGCCATCTTGAAGACAGAACCATTCATATCGCCTGCTCCGAGGCCTTTCGTCCGCTGGATCGGACTCGTCAGGGAGGAACGGCTGACTGTGTCTGTGCTGCCTTGGCACCAAATAGAGATATACCACAGTGTACGATTCTGTGGTGTTCTTACCACCAAGAGTTAGAAAACGGAATCCAACAGCATCCCAAAGCTGCCAGCCAAGGGTAGGAAAGTAAAAGGAAAAGAAAGTGTGGTAAGGAAATAATCTGCTGAAAAACTAATACCATTGTGTGTGTGTGTGTGTGTGTGTGTGTGGTGTGTGTGTGTGTGTGTTGTGTGGTGCGTGCGTGGTGTGTGTGTGTGTGTGTGTGTGTGCGTGCGTGTGAGTGTGTGTGTTGTGTGTGTGTTGTGTGTGTGTGTGCGTGGTGTGTGTGTGTGTGTGTGTGTGTGTGTGTGTGTGTGTGTGTGTGTGTGTGTGTGTGTGTGTGTGTGTGTGGTGTGTGTGTGTGTGGTGTGTGTGTGTGTGTGTGTGTGTGTGTGTGTGTGTGTGTGTGTGTGATATTTTTTTATATTCCTGTGTTTAATGTGGTACGAGACGAGACGTTTCCCATATTTCCCTACACCTGTGGAAAGGAGAGTAACACCAGTTGGGAAGGGAAAGGAGGGGGGGGGGGAGGAAGTTAGACGATGGGTGAGTGTATTTATGAAGTGGTTAGAGGACGGGTAGGAATTCAAAGATGCAGAGATGAAAGGACAGTCAAACGAGTTGGGAAAGGAGGGGGAGGGAGGAAGTCAGAAGACAGGAGTGTGTATTTAGGAAGTGGTTAGGGACAGGGGTGGGATGGGGAGGACGTTAGAAGACAGGAGTGTGTATTTAGGAGGTGGTTAGGGGCAAGGGTAGGGATGGGGGGGGGGGGGGGGCTTAAGGGGGAAGCTGGACACAGAAATGAAAGGAGAGTGAAACGAGATGGGGAAGGAGGAGGAGGAAGGGAGCAGCTGGGTGAGTGTATTCAGGGCGTGGTTAGAGCAGGGGTAGGGAAAGGCTTAAAGGGAAGGGGGGGGGATGGAGGGAGGACGGTGGCCGTCACTCTGTGTGACTTCACAGCCAAGGCTGGCACTGATCGTGCAGCCTCCGGCAGCAGCCAGCAGCGGTCATCACCAAGAGTGAGTCTGGCACACACCGGAGCGGGATTCCCTGTGGTCACCGGCATCACGGCCATCCAGACAGCCACGGCTCCCGCTGGACCGGCCGACGACGATTGGATTGTCCCCGAGATTACACCAGGGTGGCGGGCGTTGACCTGGCCAGGCCAGGCCAGGAGGAGGAATGGAGGGTGCCGGGTCTCTGGCACCGTGCAGAAGATGGGGCAGCAACAGCAGTAATCAACGTTAGAAAAATAAAAGAAAAAAAAAACCCGCATGGTTTGTTTTTGTTTGAAATTTTTTTAAAGGGGGCGGGGACGGTGGAGAGGGCAGGCGTTGAAAAAAGAAAGAAAAAAAATGGACTAAAAAAAATTGCTGAAGTTTCTTAAAACAAACAAACAAGCAAACAAGGGAAATAACTTGCAATACACGTAGGTGGCAGCCTTTTGAGGGAAGCCAATAACAACTCTGTAATTGTTTTTACTTGTTGCGTTCGATGCCGTATTAAAGCTCACAGAAACGAATGTTTTCTGTTTGCTTGAATATCTCAAATATCTCGTTTCTTTTCTCTCTCGTGCGTGCGTGCGTGCGTGCCCGTGCGTCTTGTTGTGTTGTGTGTGTGTGTGTGTGTGTGTGTGTGTGTGTGTGTGTGTGTGTGTGTGTGTGTGTGTGTGTGTGTGTGTGTACAGAGAATGAGAGAGGCAAGGAAGTAACCAGACGGTAAGTAAATTAAAAAATAGTAGAGAAACAAATACAAACAGATGAATAATTTTTTTTATAAGTAAATAAACAAACAAATAAGCGAAATAAATAGATCAAACGAACACACACACACACACACACACACACACACACACACACACACACACACACACACACACACACACACACACACACACACACACACACACACACACACACTGACTGACTGACTGAAACCAATTTATTGTCAGATTAACTCAAGGTTGTACTGACAACACACACACATCACACACACACACACACACACACACACACACACACACACACACACACACACACACACACACACACACACACACACACACACTGACTGACTGACTGACTGACTGAAACCAATTTATTGTCAGATTAACTCAAGGTTGTACTGACAACACACACACAGACACACACACACACACACACACACACACACACACACACACACACACACACACACACACACACACACACACACACTATGAAAATGACAGGAGAGAGAGAGAGAGAGAGAGAGAGAGAGAGAGAGAGAGAGAGGGCTGGGGAGAGGCGGGGTTGGAGATATGAGTGGGGGGGGGGGGAGAGAGAAAGGAAACAAACAGGAAGAGACGGAGTAGACAAAAGGGGTGGGAGGGAGATCAGGAGTGAGGGGGGGGGGGGGAGGGGAGGGGAAGGGGGTTAGCGGCTGACCAACAGATGGGGAAGAGGGGAGAGATATTTCACAAACATCGAGGCAAACACGTATGCATTGGAATACTGTAAACTGCTTCTTAACGATTTAAATCCAACACTTTTTTTGCTTGTGCCCGCACCTTTCTCAGTTCATCGTTGTTTTATGCCGATTTATCGTTTCCACGTAAACGACACTTCCTTAGACGAGCCTGTCACATTAGTGTGAGCAATGGCATTGTTTACGTTAAAATCCGAAAAACAACCAAAATGACGTGTGTTCGTACCGCCCGTTGACTTCGGGGTATGGGTGAAAACGTGTGATTAGACGCTCGAGTGATATAGTTTTCATTTTCATTTGGGTGAATGGGTTGGGGAGTGTGTGTGTGTGCGCGCGCGCATGGTGTGTGTGTGTGTATCTGCGTGTGTGTGTGTGTGTGTGTGTGTGTGTGTGTGTTGTGTGTGTGTGTGCGTGTGCGTGTGCGTGTGTGTGTGAGCGCGCGTGCGTGCGTGCATGCGTGCATGTGTGCGTGCGTCTGCGCGTGTGTGCGTGCGTGCGTGCGTGCGTGCGAGTGTGCGTCCGTGCGTGCGTATGTGCGTGCGTGTGTGTGAGTGTGTGGTCGCTAATGCGTTCCATCACAGACAGAAAGCAAACTGAAACGCGCGTGCAGAAAACGCCGAAATCTGGATTTGCCTTTTAAATCACAAATTTTTGTTCATTTTTTTTTTCCTCGTTTACATCAACTTTTAGATATGTCTGTCAGCTGTAAACTAATACTTGATTAACCTGATGCTTAGTTTGTGCAGTCAAACAGTTTGTACCCGTTAGTCGCGATCGTTCCATTTAACAATACTTCAGTATATAGCCTACATGCGTGTGTGTGTGTGTGTGTGTGTGTGTGTGTGTGTGTGTGTGGAGAGAGAGAGAGAGAGAGAGAGAGAGAGAGAGAGAGAGAGAAGGCAGACAGACAGACAGACAGGCAAGCGTGCGTTCGTGTATATGTATGTTTGTCCGCATGCGCGCGTGCGCGTGGGTGCCTGTGGGCGTGGGTACGTGCTTAGGTCCGTGTGCATGTTCGTGCGTGCGTGCGTGCACACGTGCTTGTGTGCACGGAGAGGAGACGGATAGAAACCTTTTTCTATATTATCTAAAATGCTGCGAACAACCAGCACTAACCGTTCCAAGGTTGGAATGAAATGTTGAAACTGATCGAACACTAAACAAAAAAAGACTGTTTAATTTGTATTGTTTTGTTTTGTTTTGTTTTGGTTTGGTTTGGTTTATTTGTCTGTCTGTTTGTGCCTTTTTGTTGTTTTTGTTCCTTTTTTTTTGTTTTTTTCAATTTCCAGTGTCTGTCATGATCGGGTTCCAGTCGCCCACAAAAGCAAGAAGCTCGTGTCTCACGTTGAACCGCCACGGGGTCTCTGTGTTTCGATCTGTGGCATTTCTACCCACAGAATGGCTGCTGTTTATTGTGCATTGTCCAGCAACGGAAACGATCGTGCCAGGATTCAGGTGACAGGCACTTTACCCGCCAATCCCAAAGAAGCCGCGGTGCCAAGCACAGCAAGGATCATGTTGACAAGTATCCAGTGTTTCTGATGGCGATGCGTCCGCTCAGTCACTTTGTCTGTTTTACTGGGTTACACTTCGTGGAAACTTTGTTGAAGTGAACAACAACAGCAATAACAACTTAAAAAAGGTAAATAGATTAATCAAGGAAAACAAAAACAAAAACGAGCCGACATCAACATTTAACTAAAGTGAACTAGACAAATAAAACATTTATTTGACTGGAGAAATTAAAACAGAAACAAAGTCAGAAAAGAAGGGAGACAAATTGTTCCAAGGACGAGTAGATTTTGATTTTGCTCTTCTTAAATTAATTATCGTTTGTTGTATGAACGAGATACAGAGGGTTTTATTACAAAACAGACAGGTTGTTTCTTGTTGAATTCTTTCAATGTTTTTGAAATCCCGGCGGCGGTTTTGACGGCTTTTTTTTTTCTTTTCTTTTCTTTTCTTCTTTTTTTTTTTTTTGCCCCACGGATTTCTTTCCTTAAGTAATGATCAAACATAGAAAAGAAAGAATCTTGAGTTCTCATTTCACCACACACACACACACACTCACACACACACACACACACACACACACACACACACACACATGCTGGCTCACAAGAACACACACACACACACACACACACACACACACACGTATGCACACACACACACACACACACGTGCACACACACACACACACACACACACGCGCGCGCGCGCGCGCGCGCGTGCGCGCAGGGACGCGACACTAGCACACATATCTACACACATATAAAAGCACGCGATAGAACATCCATATGAAAAAAATCACAGCAGGAAGTCACCACCGAGCTCGGGATGACAAACACACGAGAGAGAGAGAGAGAGAGAGAGAGAGAGAGAGAGAGAGAGGAGAGAGAGAGAGAGAGGAGAGAGAGGGGGGGGGGGCAGTGACGGGGGAGCTGTTTGATTGGCATTCGTATGCAGGTACAAAAAAATACACAGGAAAATGACATAGAGTTCTCAGCAGCGGATATGAAAGCAGAAGGCAAGATTGGTGTACCAGCATAGTATGGAGTTCCCCGGATCTGAGGATGTCTGGATACGTTCTCAGCAGCAGAGGCGCAGTCATTGTGAAAGCACCCACTGAGATACACTGCAAGACGCATTGGCTCCGCTTCACCCATACCGCATCTCCCTTCCGCCACATCTTCTTCCCATCTCCAACGTCCACCCTCCCACTCCTAACCTTGAAAACACACACGCACGCACGAACGCACGAACGCACGCACACACGCACGCACGCACGCACGCGCGCGCAGAGAGAGAGAGAGAGAGAGAGAGAGAGAGAGAGAGAGAGAGAACTCACACACACACACACACACACGCACGCACGCACACACACGCACGCACACACACACACACACACACACACACACACACACACACACACACACACAACACACACACACACACACACACTTTTGTTTGAAAGAAAAAAAAAACTAACAGCATTCCAAAATTCCCTGCAGCATTACTAATTGTAATGCAGGATTAATGAATCCGTGCACCATTCAAAGTTATCCCGCAGCATCAGAAGTTATTCTTTCTAAAGGGTTCACATGTAGGCGTGGTAAACAAGACAAACAGAAAAACACGAAGCAGAACCCAAGTGAGTTTCATCAAGGTATCAATTTACAAGTTTTCTTCGTTCAATATTAGGTACCCGAAAACCGTACAATTATCTAAAATTCTTCCATCGGTTAAAACCATCACATTTTACAAGCTTCATTTCTTCTGTTATTTCTGTTATTTCTCAGTGTGTGTGTGTGTGGGGGGGGGGGGGGGGGGGGAGGGGGGGGAGGAGAGGAAGGTGTTTACGCGTGTGTGTGTGTGTGTGTGTGTGTGTGTGTGTGTGTGTGTGTGTGTGTGCGTGCGTGCGTGCGTATGTGAGTGTGTGTGTGTGTGTGTGTGTGTGTGTGTGTGTGTGTGTGTTGGGGGTTAGGGGGTTAGGGGGATGTGTGTGTGTGTGTGTGTGTGTGTGTGTGTGTGTGTGTGTGTGTGTGTGTGTGTGTGTGTGTGCGCGCGCGCGCGCGTGCCTGCGTGTGTGTGTGTGTGTGTGTGCGTGCGTGCGTGCGTGCGTGCGTGCGTGCGTGCGTGTGTGTGTGTGTGTGTGTTTATGTGTACGTGCGTGCGTGCGCGCGCGCGCGCGCGCGCGTGTGTGTGTGTGTGTGTGTGTGCATGCATGTACGCCTCCGTGTGTGTGTGTGTGTGTGTGTGTGTGTGTGTGTGTGTGTGTGTGTGTGTGTGTGTGTGTGTGTGTGTGTGTGTGTAGGTGGGTGTTGTGGGCTGAGGAATGTGATGTTGCTGTTGTTGATGCTTGCTCTCTCGCATAAGAGTGAATGTATATATCGATGATCGCAAGTTTCATGTTACTGTCTGTCCTTTCAGGTAAAGGTTTACAGATGTTGCGTTGGTTCTCCATATTCATTTTCACGATGACAAAGTTATAGGTTTGGTCTCAAGTAGTGCGTGTGTACTCTCTGCCTCTCTTGTATGTCTGTCTGTCTGCCTGTCTATCTGTCTGTCTGTCTATCTGTCTGTCTGTCTTTCTGTTTGCCTGTCTGTCTGTCTGTCTGTCTGTCTGTCTGTCTGTCTGTCTGTCTGTCTGTCTCTCTCTCTCTCTCTCTTTTTTTTTTTTTTTTTTTTTTTGAAAAGAGCTCTTTTATTTCATTTCAAACAGTTACAATGATCACATAGAACAAATACAACAAAAATATCCCCTCCATGCCCCCGCCCCCCCCCCCCCTAAAAAAAAAAAAAAAAAAAAAAAAAAAAAATCTGCATGTCATTTGAATTAGAACTCTAATACCAACAATTCAAATAATTATAGAGTACAATCTTGCTACCGTAGGGTTTTTCCCCAAATCTAGAATATTTATCTTTTAAACGGGCACACAAAACGAATAATGTACACAAACATAATGCAGGGTTATAAAACGTATTACTTAAATCATCGACTCCATCGAAGTATGGCATTCGAAGAAGTTAAATTGTACAGACACACTTTAATTTACGATTATTTTCTCGAGGCTCCAAGGTCACGGATGACTTTAAATAGTAAAAAAAAAATAAAAAAAAAAAAATATACAGCGCTTATTTTGAACATACCTTCATGCAATCACCATACATACATACACATGTATATATAGTACATAATATGACCATTAGTCCTCTAGTAGTTTAATATATGGTGACCATTTTTCTTGGTAGGTAGCATGATTCATCTCCATCAAGGACATATATTTCTCCATTTTATATCTGTAGTTCAGCTCCTTCAAAAACATGTTTATATTGGGTTTTGTTTTGTTAATTCTACATTTATAGATGAAATATTTTCCCATTAAAATTATCAGGTCTAGCATATCATCAGTTTTTGTTTTCTCATCCGTACCAAATAATATAATCTCCACATTAAGGGATAATCTTTCACAGTGTGAACAATTTACTTTTAGAGCTCTTTCAAGGTCTTTCCAGAAAGCGTGTGTAAACTCACATTCCCACAGGTAATGATTAATTGAGTCTTTTTCTCTATTACAGAAATTACATTTGTCGCTATCAACAATCTGCATACTTTTCAGCACACTATTTGTTACCAAAATTCTGTGGCATATTCTAATTTGAAACCACTTCAGTTTTGTTTCTTTGATTTTCTTAATCCTTTTCAGTACCTCTATCCAGTCAATAGGTATATCAAGACGTTGTTCCCACTTGACAAAGGCGCTTATGTTAAGAACTTCATTGGCTTCTACCATAATATCGTAATAAGTATGTGTTCCCTTAGTAATACTACAAATTTTTTTAAGTGCTAAAGTTTTATCATTACTAATGTTACTATTTAATATCAGTCTTCTTTTCTTTGCATAAGCTTTGATCGAACGCACGCAGCTTACATAATTTAGAAAATTGACCTGAAATCCCATTTTTTCTGACAATTCGTTGTGGTTTACAAAATCACCATCCTCATTGAGTAAATGTTTAACTAAAAATATATTTTTCTGCATCCATTTCTTGTAAAAGAATGGTTGTTCTCCAACTTTAAATTTCTCGTTACAAAAAATAGGTTCAGTGGCTAAATCTGTACTTTCGTATAACTCTACCTGTTTGCAGAACCTTTGATACGCTTGAAAAACTCCTTTCCAAAATTTGTTAATAACATTGTTTTCAGTAAATCTATTAGGACCATATGCATCAATATTACTTACTTCGGGACATAATGAATGTAATATTATTTTCCACTTATTATTGTACATGTACGCTTTCCTTATCCAGGCGATTTTCAAGGAGCTGATGTACATTTTCAGGTCGGGTATACCTATCCCTCCCTTCTGTATATTATGTACTGAGTATTTTCTTTTAATTTTATCATTTTTGTTGTTCCAAACAAATTTGAAACACATATTCTGCAATAAAGCAATCTGGGAATCAGGAGGATTCGGTAGAAGAATCCATAAGTACACCAGTTTTGATAGCACTAATGATTTGAGCACAGCTACTCTACCTAATGGTGTTATTATTCTTTTCGTCCATATTTTGAACAAGGTTTGGACTTCTGAGAATTTATCTTTCATATTAATTTCCGTCATATCCAATAGCCTATTCGTAAACCACAGTCCTAGGATTTTGAATTTTGAGGGGTTCCATTCCATTTTATAGTGGGTAAATATGTTCTCGTAGAGTTTTTATCTATACCTAACCAAACATTAAAAGTTTTTTCATAGTTCAATTTCAGTCCTGTTATTTGCTCAAATTCATAAAGGTTTGTAAATAACTTTTCATATGATTTCTTATCTCCTTCTAACGTAAAGGTGGTGTCGTCTGCAAACTGATTTATCTTAAATTCTGTGTTTTCTATCTTTATGCCTTTGATATCGTTGTCTTGCCTTATTTTGTTCGCCAGTACTTCAACACACAAAACAAATAGATAAGGAGATATAGGGTCCCCTTGGCGGCAACCTCTTCCAATTGAAAAACATGATGACACTTTCCCGTTCACTATTACGTAAGACTTTATCTTATCGTAAAAAGATGATATCCATCGTTGTATTCCGTTTCCGAATCCAAATGCAGCTAGAATTTTATTCATATATGACCAGTTAATTGAATCGAAAGCTTTCTCAAAATCGACAGAAATTAATAACCCTCGTAAGCGATTCACTTCTAAATAAGAAATTAAATCGTATATTGTTCGTAAACTATCACCTATATATCTACCTGGAACGAATCCCGTCTGGTCCTCGTTTATGAGTTTTGGTAAAACCATTTTTATTCTGTTTGCAATACAGGCTGAAGCAATTTTGTAGGTTACATTTAGAAGTGAGATAGGTCTCCAGTTCTTCAAGTATTCTCGCGGTTTCTCTCCTTTAGGAAGACCAATAATTATTCCTTCTTTTTGTGTTATGGACATTCCTCCGTTACTGTACCCCTCATTTAGAGAACGGACAACAAAATCTCCTAATTGTCTCCAAAAGAATTTAAAGAAATTTACTGTCATACCATCTGTTCCAGGACTCTTATCATTTTCCATATTTTTTAGGACTTTGGTGGCTTCTTCTAAAGTGATTAATCCCTCCAATTGTTCGGATTCTAGCTGACTGAGTTTTGGCAGGTTATCTACGTAATTTCCAATCTCAATATCACTTACTTCCTTTTCTGTGTATAAGTTTTCATAATAGTTCTTTGTCTCTTTTAACATGTCATCCGTTTCTGTCAAAGTTGTTCCTTGGTCCGTGACAAGTTTAAGCATTCTTTTGCTTACAAAATTCCTTTTCTCCAGTGAACAGAAATATTTGCTTATTTTCTCCCCGTAGGATGCCCATTTGGCTCTGGATCGAATTATTATTCCGTCAATTTTCGTTTTCCTTAGCTCACTCAGCTCTTCCTTTTTCTTTTTCAAGATCTCAAGGTCTGTTTCCAGCAAGCCATTTTTGTTTTCCAAATCTTGTATTGCTTTTTCAATTTGTTTTTCTTTTTCATTTCTATTTCTATTTTTGCGAATACTGAATGTTATTGTTTCTGCTCTTATTTCCATAATTAGAGTTTCTAAAAATAATTGGTCTGAAATTGAGAACTGGATTTGATCATTTGGGATTTTACTGACAGAGCGTTTATTGTATGGTAGT
>CM065714.1:113936109-113938609 GCA_033310375.1 Conus canariensis
GATGACATGTACTTGCTCTCCCTCAGTATTCATTTGCTCAACATACATACCTATCTCTAGCTAGCTCTACCTATCTATCTATCTATCTATCTATCTATCTATCTATCTATCTATCTATGTTTGTATGTATGTATGTGTTCACCTATGTACATACCTACCTTCCTATCTATCTATCGATCGATCTATATCTCTCCATCTCTCCATCTATCTGTCTGTCTGTCTATCTATCTATCTATCTATCTATCTATCTATCTGTCTGTCTGTCTGTCCGTCAGTCTATCTGTCTTTTGTTCTCTCTCTCTCTCCCTCTCTCTTTCTCCCTCCCCCCCCCCCCTCTTTCTCTCTCTCTCTCTCTCTCTCTCTCTCTCTCTCTCTCTCTCTCTCTCTCTCTCTCTCTCTCTCTCTCTCGTAAGAAATAACTTATCAGAACCTCTCTCCCAAACTGCGTTACACTGCCGAACTGTATAAACATCAGTACAGCCTGTACACTGGTCTTTTTCCACACATTTTGACACTCCCGTGGACGAACCAGGCGTGTTGGAAATCCTATCTCAAAGAACTAGCTGTTTTGGCGCTGTAAACCGTGGAGGCTGTGAGACGCTGCGATGGCCTTTTGCTTCCAACAAAAGCGCTCAAACTAACGACCCACGCGCACTCTCAGTTCGCTCCACACGTGGTGTGATAAAATACCTGACCTGGGAAAGAAAACCTGAAAACTCTCTCTCTCTGTCTCTGTCTCTGTCTGTCTGTCTGTCTGTCTGTCCGTTTCTCTCTGTCTGTCTGTCTCTGTCTGTCTGTCTGTCTCTCTAAATTGTGTCAAAAGCCTAAATGTGTTATGATGTGTGTGTGTGTGTGAGTGTGTGTGCGCGCGTGTGTGTGTGTTTGTTTGTGTGTTTGTGTGTGTGTTTCTGTGTGTTTATGTGTGTGTTTGTTCACAGCTGAGGAAGGCGGAGGAGAAAACTATGGTAGAAAACGTACAAAGACCATGAAAAAACAAACCAACCCAAAACACTATGTCAAAGTCACTGCCGTCATAAAAACAACGAACAACACAAGGTACTTTAAGAACGAAAAAAAAAAAAAAACTACACGGCTGATTTTCCTGTTTGTTCATGTCAAAGACTTGCCTGATTTTTTTTTCTTCTCTTTCAAAACAGTTACCTCTTTAATGCTTTATTCCAACTTCGAAGGTTTTCGTGTTGTGAAGCAGTGTTCATCATACAATCATATTTGCTATTCCAGAATATGATTAAGCTTGAACACCTGTATGTGCAGTGCGTGTGCAGATGTGTGTGTGTTGAACTATCGCTGTTGATTCTGTAAGAGGCAGCCGATGGTGATGAATTAGTGTCAGGATTCTGTGATTTGAGCACATCTGAAAGCTTTCAAAACAGTTGGCAAGTCTGTTACTGGATTTTGCAATCATTTGCCCATTATGTCAAATTAGCCAAAACTTTGACTGTTATGCGAATTCGGCAATTCTGCAAATTCAGAACGACATTTCTCTCTCTCTCTCTCTTCTCTCTCTCTCTCTCTCTCTCTCTCTCTCTCTCTCTCTCTCTCTCTCTTCTTCTTTCTGATCAATCCATCAAACTATTAAATTATCTATCTAACACACACACACACACACACACACACACACACACACACACACACACACACACACACACACACACACTCTCTCTCTCTCTCTCTCTCTCTCTCTCTCTCTCTCTCTCTCTTTTCTGTTATTATCTACGATTTACATTAAAAAGATTGGATTCCTATAGTTTAAAAAACAATATGCAACTGTAACCATTTTTGTTTGATCTATTGTGTTTTGCGTGTTCTTTCGAAATGCTTCTTCGCATAGGGTCAGTCCCCAGCTTTTCAAGTCTATTTCAGCAGACCTTTGGCAACGTGTTGTTCAACATCAAAGGACAGTAGTGTGGTCTGTATCCAATTGATACTGCATATATTATCTTCAACGCTTAAGGAGTATTTTTATTTGGATCAGTCGGAATATTACATTTTTGATTATATTTTTAGATCATCACTACACAGCCATTGGAGGCGAGGAAATGTATGTTACATCCGGACTTTGGGTTAAGAAATTATTTGATGTAAGAGATTGCTCGTCATGGTGTAGGAAGAGTGCAATGCAGTACACTCCCACACGGATTTTTATTTTCGTATTTTCAATCAGTTATTAATGCATAACTTGTCATCATAAAATACGGATCCTAAACAGTAACTACGTTTGATGTTTTTGATTAAAAGGATTGCAGAATTTACTCTATGCCCTGAAAATGCCTTTCCAAAACCGATTATCATTAAATGTATATAAACGAGAGCTACGGTCAGATTTTTTTTTTGTTGATTTCAAAGAAAAAGGGAGGGAACTGCTCGAAGTGATTCTTCCATTGGTGTTTTGCTGTTTTAAGCTTTTTTTCATCCACCTTGTTTTTGTGTTACAAATCTTTTGAATATAATGTGATGTTGATAATTATGTCTGAAACTG
>CM065714.1:113943609-113946109 GCA_033310375.1 Conus canariensis
ATAAGGGTTCACGTATTTACGGTTTAAATATAAACAATGATCTGTTGTAATGTATGATGTTATTACCATCTTGTGTCTGTACATTTTTGAAGGTTCTCGTGACGATTTAAGTCTGAGTCTGAGTCTGAGTTTGAGATGAATGGGGGGAGGGGTGGTGGTAAAAAGGAATACGTTAATAAACTTGAAGGAAAAAGGAAAGACTGCTCTTGTGCACAAATAGCAGTATTACAACAAAACAAGATAATCATTAAATTCAAGTCTGCCAAGCTGTCACCACCAAACTGTCTTTCATCAATCATCTGAAATTGGTAGGATGTAAGGGAAGGTCGAGGGGAAACAAAGTTCACAACAGGTTTAAGTTTTCTTTTATACTAGAATGTCCTAAGATAAGCTACATCAAAATTCTATTCGTACGTCCTTAAGACCCTTAATACCCACCTTTGCCCGTGTTAAATTGATGTAATTTATTTCTTTCAAAGTCGGAAAAATCGCAACGTCACTGAAGTAAACTATGAAACGTAGGAATGGTGTACACTTTTCTTCTACCTCCAGGTGTCTTCTTTCAATCCACCAACTCCCAAATGAGCCAGGATGATTAAACTTCCCTGGATCTTTGATACAATTTAGATCAGACTGCTGTTAGTTTCCATGTTGCTAAAATATCTCACTCTCTGTTTTAAGGTTAAATTAGTTAGCTGTCATTTCTTCGACGAACTACTCCACAAATCGCAACGATTATATTTTGAAATCACTTTTAGATAACCGTTTGGGAATAAACTGGTAACGTCAAGTGGCATACTCAGCTTCATCAGTCGGCTCCCATTGCTGAAACTGACTCACTGATTTCTCGGACGCGGGGCTGCATTGCAGACCTGAAGGACTGGATGACAACCAACAAACTACAACTAAACGACGACAAGACGGAACTCATGTTCTGACAAAACAGCCTAACCATCCTTCTCTGCCTTCAACTGTCACTATCAATGACTGTGCTGTCTCTGTCTCCACCTCTGTCCGCAGTCTAGGGGTCATACTTGACCAATCCCTCTCCTTTGAGAAACAGGTTTCAAATATTTGCAAGATTGCCTATTTAGAACTAAGAAGAATCAGCTCTGTACGTCACCTTCTCTCTACAGATGCTACAAAAACTCTCATTTGTGCATTTGTCTTATCTAGAATAGATTACTGCAACTCACTTTTGGCCGGCCTTCCAAAATACCTGATAGAAAGATTACAGCGAATCCAAAATCATGCAGCCCGAGTCGTCTGTAGAGCAAGAAAACATGCTCACATTTCGCCTCTCCTCCACTCTCTTCACTGGCTATCTGTCTCAAACCGTATCTCGTACAAAATCTCAACTCTCACTTTCTCTGCTCTCTTTGAAAATGGACCTTCTTATCTCTCAGATCTCCTTAAAAAATCTACACCCCCTCTCGACAACTACGCTCCTGTGCTGACGACCGCCTTCTGCGAATGACTCGCTTCAGGACTACTACTGGTGAAAGATCTTTCTCTTTTCAAGCTCCAGCGACGTGGAACAGACTGCCAGACTCTCTCAGACATTCAGATTCTATCTCTTCTTTCAAGTCTAAACTTAAAACCCATCTCTTTTCTCATAATTAGTCAATGCTTGGGGGAGAGGGGGGGGGGGGGTACAACCTAACTCATAGCCGTCTGGGCCTTTTCAAATGTAGCGTATGTGTATGTTCTCTATTATATGTATTTGTTGTATGATTGAACGTTATAGGATTAAGTTTTTGTAGTGATATTTGAAGAATAAGTGAATGTCACATTGGTAGGATTAGGATTTGTTAGTTATTGTAGTAATAGTATTTGTAGTTGGGTGTAAGGTGTATTATTGTATATGAGAAGGGTGAATGTAGTATGACTTTGTAAAGCGCTTAGAGAAATTCGTTTGATTAAGCGCTATATAAGAAATCATTATTATTATTATAAACAAACACAAAGGAGAATTCATCACCAGCTTCATTCAAATACTAGCTTTACGTTGTTGCTCTTTTCTTGCAATAGGCTAACCCACAAGCACATATCGTCATGTTCTGTATCAAGATAAGGTTTACAACGGCAACATTTTGTGACTTTTCTGATACAGATCTGTTAATCTCACCGTTGCTCATCCAATCTTTTTTTTTTTTTTTTTTTTTTTTTTTTGCATTATAGACAACGAGAACATTTCCTTCAAAGGGAAGATATATTAGGTATGGATTGAAACACTTACTTTCCATGTAGTTTTGCTGTAATACAACATGAAATTACGAAATGTCAATATATAGATCAATAATGTCACAAGAAAGTCTTGATATTCCATGAAAATATGTCAGTTCATAAACAGTCTTCGATTCATAACCAGTCACTTCACAATTTTCATGTTTACTGGAAATTTTTTTGTGATGATTCTGCAAACTGAATCCTTGGTAGGTTCTGTGTTCCTCATCTGCTCCAAGTGAATCCTCATCTGCTCCAAGTGAATCCTCATCTG
>CM065714.1:113963609-113968609 GCA_033310375.1 Conus canariensis
TAATGAATAACACATGGATAATACATGAATAAATAAATGAATTATGTTGTAACTTTTTTCCAGCGTCATTTTTTTTTTTTTTTTTTTTTTTTTTTTGCGAAGGTCTTTCAATTACTTAACGTTAGTACGGAATGTACGACTTATTTCAAACATGTGTTCCTTCTTTCTTTCGTAATTACCTTTCGTCTCGATTTGCCTGCCACCCTCGTCGGCCAGGGCAGCATGTAGGTGAAACTTCCACACAGGTTTTGCTGAAAACACTCGTCAATGATGAGTTTTGCTCGTGTTCTTGTTTTCAGGCAGTCGCTGGCATACTGCAGTCAGACCGACTTTGTTCCAGATCATGCGTTGATAATTAACAGATCTTCCCTTCTGGGTGTGAGTGGGTTGTTGTTGTTGTTTTTTCCCGACTCGAGTTCTGTTATCCGATGCGGCAGGAGAATGTAGTGTACGCCTTGGCGCATTGTCCTCACGTTTACCATCTTAAGTGGTTCTCGAAGCAGCTTCTGTTTCGGCACGATTTCAGCCTGAGCACTTACGACTGTGCGTGGCGCGCACTGCTGTGTTGTCTGTCATAGAGAGATGGTTCGCTGTCGTGACTTTTTCTCATGTGTCCCTTTCGCCTTTAGCACGAATGGTGTCTCATTACTTGACTGGGAGTGTCTTCCTGCTTTCAAAGTGACAGGGAAAAGACAGCATTTCGATGCAAAGTCCATCGGCGCCAAGTCGACCGCGCAGAGCTCTTTTGAGAAGTTGGAGAAAATAGGAAAAGATAGAACTGACTCATGGCCTACCTTAAAATTTCACACACAAAAAACAACAAAACAAACGGTATTTTAGTTCCGCCAGACTATACAGACAAACAGATCGCAGGACCAAACACGATGCGTTTCGACCTCTTGGGTCTTCTTCAGGCAATAAACAAGCAACATTTAGGACATGAAAAGGAAGAACCACCCTGAATCATTGGTGCCTGAAAGTCAAGTCGCCTTTTGACCGATGTCTGAGTCTGAGAGCTGTCGGAAAGAGAGAGAATTAGAGAGAGCCAGACAGACAGACAGACAGAGACAAGGACAAAGACAGAGAGAGCACTCTCGTGCATGGTGTGTGTGTGTGTATGTGTGTGTGTGTGTGTGTGTGTGTGTGTGTGTGTGTGTGTGTGTGTGTATGCGTGCATACGTGTATGTGTGTGTGTGTGTGTGTGTGTGCGTGCGTGTGTGTGTGTGTGTGTGTGTGTGTGTGTGTGTGTGTGTGTGTGTGTGTGTGTGTGTGTGTGTGTGTGTGTGTCCCTGTGTGTCCCTGTGTGTCCCTGTGTGTGCGTGTGCGTATGTGTGTGGCTGCGCGCGTGCACATGCGCCCGTGTGTGTCTTTGATTGTTTTCAAATTCATATCTTAAGAGGATAGAATCTACGCCTTGCTAGGTAGGCCACCATCCGTCTTTATTTCTGGCAGAAAATGTTGAAAATATCATTGGAAAACATGCTGGCGCGGCACAACAATACCTCAAAAGAGCGCTAAGACAAGTAGATATTGTTGCATAGTGGAAAGCTAATGCTCATTCCAGTGGCTTTATTCTCATATCTTGCTTCCAGACTGCACCGTAAAAACTCGAATGTCATCACCTGTAACCAGAGATTAGGAAAGTGTAAAGTGAGGTGAATAGGCCGTAAATGGAGCAAAACAGTGGACGACAACAACTGAATGTAAAAAAGAGAAGCACACACGTAACAGCACATATGTATTTATGCATGTATGCATTTATGTATGCATGTATGTCTTCATGTATGTATGTATGTTTGGGGGGAGGGGTTATGCATGCGTGTATGTTGTGTATATCTAAGTATGTACATCTGTCTGTTTTGTATATGCATTAATAAAGTAGATTAATGTAGGAATTTGCATATGTTGGTTAACATGATTACATTGTGTGTTTGGAGCATATGTTGGCATTGTGTTTGATCATCAGTGGTGATTATGAGTTCTAACTCTTTTTGTTGAAAGAAAAGATTCTTCACTGGAAGGCGGGGGAAAAAAGTTTTTTTTTTTTTCTTATACAGTAAAAGGAATAGTGTTTGTGTATGTCTTACAGATATGCCATTCATATGGTGACAAACCGCGCACTGTCCTCTTTTTGGCGCATCTGTGAACTCTGAATCTATTTGATGAAAACTGGATTTGGGGGAGAGAAAAAAAAGATAATCAAAGAGAGTGAGAGTAAAGAGGAAATCAGCAGCGCAGACTTTCCAGAAAGCGGTTGACACTTTCTACTGAAAGACCCCCACCCCCACCCCCACCCCTCCATCCCACCCCTCGAAGCCTCAAAGGAAGATGGAATTAGAAAGAAGAACAAAGACAAACGAGGTGAGAAAAGTAAAGAGACAACTGCATGATAAAAGGAAAGGAACAAGGTTGCAAATAAAGACAAAAAAAAAAAAAAAAAAAGAAAAGGGCTGGAATGAAATAAGTAAGAAAATTAAAAGCGAAACAAGGGAAAGCAAAACGGAGTAAAGAAAAAAACACACACACAAAAGAAAAGAAGAGACCAATAGAGAAGATTGAAGAAGGGTTAAGAGAAGAAGAAAAAAAAAAAAACAGAAAGAAAGATAGATAGGCAGAGGGAAAGAAAACGACACAATTATAGATGAAGCAAGAGAGAGAGAGGGAGGGGGTGATGGGGGAGCGGCAAAAAAAAAAAGACATCTCAACGAAAAGGGCAGGAAATCAATCAGGTAAAAGAGAAACATCAAGACAAATTAAGACAGAAAAGACATAAACAAATACAGAACAAATGGGGAAAAAAGACATGAACATCTTGAAGAACAGCACGCGCGCGCGCGCGCGCGCACACACACACACACACACACACACACACACACACACACACACACACACACACACACACACACACACACACACACAAGAAACGTGATAAAGGAAGGTAGGAGGAAAGTAAAGACAATGCAGGAAGGAAAAAAAGAGGGAGCGGGAGAGAGACGAAAACAATTCAAGAACAGAAGGAAAGAAAGAAAAAAATAACGAAAGAAAGCATAAATATTAAATGGAAGTAAAGGAGAAAAGACACAAGGGGAAAAAGAGAAAGGCAACGAACGAACGAAGACCACATAAAGAAGAAAGGAGGAAAGGCAAATGAAAAGAGAACAAAAGCGACGAAAAATGACGGGAAGAAGAAACGGAAAACGAAGTCAAGACACAAAACAAAAGAAAGAAACAAACTAACCAACAACAACAAATAATAGTAATAATGAACATAAAGAAATAGAAATATACAAAAACGTAGAGAATTTCTCTGCAGGCTGCAAATGACAAATAGAAGAACATCTGTGGGCTCCGTTGGAAAGCCTAGAACAACACAGTCGAGTTTCATCCACTGAATGGATGCGTCTCTGAAAGTGTTGCTCCAGTTTCGTGACCAACACTGCGGGTGTCTGTATCTCTCGGGCCTGCATGACGATAACGTAGAACGTAAGCGTAGAATACAGCCCTGTCACGTAACCTCAAACCAGAATGGATTCCCATGGTGACCTCAGTTTCGATATCCTCTCTACGTCTCTGCCCTTAATTCTACGTCTCTGCATTAATTCAAGTGAACGATGTCCTTTCTACAGCGCATTTACATCTTCCCTATCTCTAGCGCCATGTCTGAACCACTTGAAACATTTCAGGGTTAGAACACTTTTCATTCGCTTCAGGTTAGGAGTTTCGCCTTTGAAGATTCACATATTACGTTTTGGAGAAAATACTTGTGAAAGAAGATTTGACTGTCCATTTTGTCGATTCCATGCAGAAACAGAGGTACACTTCATCCTCTCTTGTCCAAGATATCAGGAAATTAGAGAATTATACATCGCAAAAAAGTACTTTAATAACCCTTCTAAACTTTCACTTCTTCTTGCAAACAATAACAACTCTATACAAATTAAACTTGCGACATACAGTTTCAAAACGGAGTGACTGGGGGCGGAAAATAAAGCAAAATTTATAAAGCGAGGGGGTTAGTTACCGCCAACGACACGGACAAGTACAGGACAAGACACAATGCATTTGGACCTCTTGGGTCTTCTTCAGGCAAAAACAAATGACATTTAGGACAGTGAAAACGAAGAACGAGAAACCACTTATCTTCTCATAATTATTCGCTGCACGACCAAAATGGCCACCGGACGGAAACGAGACCACCCAGGAGGGGATCATGGGGGGGGGGGGGGGGGGGTTTGAAATAATTGGGTTTGTAGCTTGTTTTGTAGAATAGTAGGATATATTAGTGACGGTAGTGATTATGGTGGATTGATAATAGTGCTTAGTGGGGGCAAAAAAAAAGAAAAGAAAAAGGGGATAAAATAAAGAATGAAGAATAAATAAATAAATAAATAAATGAATAAACAACTTTAATCGATGGTGATGGTGATGATAGTAGTTATGTGTGGGCAGTTGTAAGTGGGGGTGTGGGTAACGCTAATAAAATCAGACGTCGGGGAAAAAATAAATAAAAAAATTGAAAAAGATAAACTAACTAAATAAAAAAATAAATGAAAAAAAAAAAATAAATAAAATAAAAAATATTTGTTTGTTAGATCAGAACAGGCACCACTGAACACCGCCGAAGTGACTTGGCAGCAGACAAATGTCTCGTTTGGTGGGTTGCCGCATGACGACTTGACATTGACGGAAGATTGCCAGTGCCAGGGCTGCGACGGGACAAACCAGACTGTGGACAGAAAGCCGGAATGAGCAGTGTGGGGTTAATGCTACTAGAGTGGCAGACGAAATGAGACTGAGAAGAAGAAGAAGAAGAAGAAGAAGAAGAAGAAGAAGAAGAAGAAGAAGAAGAAGAAGAAGAACAAGAACAAGAAGAACAAGAACAAGAAGATACATTCGGGAGTGCTATGACCAAACCGATCCTGGATCGACTCCTTGATCCGGATTTACTCCACGGATCTGTACCAAAATGTGTTTGTTTTGTCCCTGGGCTAGATTTCATC
>CM065714.1:113976109-113983609 GCA_033310375.1 Conus canariensis
GTCTGACTGTCTGTCTACCGATGTCCCACTTTTAACTATCTATCTATCTCTCTAATTCTCTATCAAGATTATCTATCAATCAGTCTATCTATGTACCTATCTGCCTGTCTGTCTAACAGTATGTCTGTCTGTCTGTCTGTCCGTCCATCCATCTGTCTGTCTGTAGTCTGTCTGCCTGTCTAACAGTATGTTTGTCTGTCCGTCCATCCATCAACCCATCTATCTATCTATCCATCTATTTATTTATCTATCTATCTATCTCTCCGTCTGCCTATCTGCCTGTTTATCTGTCTGTCTATCTATCTATTTATCTATTTATCCAGCTAGCTAGCTAGCTAAATACCTATCTAGCTAACTATCTCGAATATGTGCGGGAGTAATTATTATGTAGCTTTGTTTTGTGCAGTTTTTCTGTTCCTATTGTTCAAGCACCACCTCGTGCTCATACTGAATATCATACATACTTGCTTCACTCTATACATCAGTTGTTTAGTTCGTAAGTATCTATATTCACCTATCTATCATCCATCTAGATATCTGTCTGCATATATGTATTGTAACCCCCCAAAATGTCACGTATTATAAACACTTATGAATAAATAGATAAATGAATAAATAAATGCAGATACAACCAGGCACATCAAATGGCACTTAGTTACAATTGAGTGGGCTTGATCTGATTGCATTTTATTGTTCGATTTCTCTCTGTCTCTGTCTCTGTCTCTCTCCCTCTCTCTCTCTCTCTCTCTCTCTCTCTCTCTCTCTCTCTCTCTCTCTCTTAGCATAGATAGTAGTAGTAAATGACTAGATAGACAGACAGAGCGACAGGTAGATGTGTCTGTGAAAGAATCCATATTCACTAGTTTGTTATCGCCTATGATGATTACAACAAGAGAAAAAGGGAAAACCAGCTACATTATGTTTTGCGTCTTTGTCATAAGGTTCACTGTAATCGAAAGAAAATAATGGTCATCAACTCATCATTGTGGATGTTGAGTGGATTAGCTGTTGAAACAATAGTGAAAAAAGTTGCTCCTCTGGTCTCAAGGTTGTTATCACCCATGAACACTTCCATGTGAATAAAACATAGGGAAAACATCGTACCAGCTCGTGCTGGGACAAATGACAAAGGGATCCCATGCAGCTCTGGAAAATCTTGCAGAACAAAGGATACTCAACGGAGAAAGTTGCTAAATGATATCATAGGTGGACAGGACAGCCTCTTTTAGAAGAAGACCAAGCCATGTTGATGCATGAACACAGGCAACCGCACTGCAACATCAAGTTGAAGCTCACCAATGCAGCCTACGTTATTATCGCTGGAGCAGGTCGAGCTAACACCAGATCAGTATATGCCTCTAGAGACCCAGACTGCACCAATACAGGTTTCTCTTGTGTCGCTGCAAGATATCGCCTTTACTGATACAATACAGGGCCGAATGATACCAAGACAAGACCAGGCTCCGTCGGTACCGGATCACGACAGCAGTATGCTACACTACTACACCACGCAGTTTCAGTCCGTACTGAGCCAGCTCACTTCCCAGAGGAGCAGGAGTAGCGTACACTCCTGCAGGACCAGCTGTGTTGGTACCGGTGTCGTATAATATCTGGGAACCGTGATGTCTGGGAACGCGTTCCCAGATTTACCGTGATATCTGGGAACGCGTTCCCAGATTTCCTGAACTTCCAATCGTGAAATCTGGGAACTGGTGTGAAATCTGGGAACTGGTGTGAAAAGGCCTCATAAAGAGAGTACTTAGTGAAAATCATGCCAAGAAATTAATGAGAAAAAAAAGTGACAAGAAGGCCAAAGATCTCAATTGCACCTAAATAAATTGTTTCCTACCTTATCTCGAAAATCCATTCTTTTTTCGTCTAATTTCTGCCCTTCTGAGCTCTGAAAGACCACGTTCCCAGATATCACGGGCATTTTGGGAACGCGTTCCCCAAAAAATCTGTGATATCTGAGAAGCCTTTCCAGATATCACGTTCCCAGATTTCACGCGACACCCGGATCAGTCTGCGTCACGGCAGCGGTATGCTACATCACTACAGCAGTATGCTACGTCACTACAGCAGTATGCTACATCACTACAGCAGTATGCTACGTCACTACAGCAGTATGCTACGTCACTACAGCAGTATGCTACGTCACTACAGCAGTATGCTACATCACTACAGCAGGCTTACCATGCAGTTCCAGTCTGTACAGAACCAGCTCACTTCCCGGAGGATTAGGAGTAGCGTACACCCTGCAGGACACAGGCCGTGTCGGTACCGGGGCCGCCTCTGTCGTCGCTCGACCAGTCGGCATTCAACTCATCTGTTGGTTCAGGCTATATTTCCTTTCAGACCTTACTTTCCTGAAACTCAGTTGGTTATACATTTTTAAGTAAGACTCATGTTCTCTTGATATTCCGTCATGCAACGTCAGCTAGCAGACGCCGATCTGTGACTCATCTGTTCATCGATGGCAAGATTTGCTTTAAGATCGTTCCTCCATCCATAAAATGAATTGCTTATACATTTTTCAGTGGAAATCTTTGGCTCATGTTCTCTTAATGTTTTATCACGCACTCTCCACACTGTGAAAGTGAACTGTCCTTCATATTCAACGGGTTGGTTTCCTTTTTGGTTGGATGATGTGTGCGTGTATGCATGAGCAAGCGCCTGCGCGCACATGTGTGTGTGTGTGTGTGTGTGTGTGTGTGTGTGTGTGTGTGTGTGTGTGTATGTGTGTGTGTGTGTGCGTGCGTGCGTGCGTGCGTGCATGCGTGCGTGTGTGTGTGTGTGTGTGTGTGTGTGTGTGTGTGTGTGTGTGTGTGTGTGTGTGTGTGTGTGTGTGTGTGTTGAAGTCACAGCCCTCATTCGTCCCTTTGCGGACGGAGGGGTTATACGCAAAATTAATGGGATCATGTGAGAGGGTGCGCGCGCAGGGGCGCGTGTATTTGTTGTGGTGAGCACGTGAGAATATATAGAAATGGTGTGTGTGTGTGTGTGTGTGTGTGTGTGTGTGTGTGTGTGTGTGTGTGTGTGTGTGTGTGTGCACGCGCGCGCGTGTGTTTGTATGTTTATGAATTTTATTTCATTTGATCGGGTGTTTCTTTTCTTATCTTTTTCTCTTAAATTGCATTTGTTTGCTTTTAATTTGTTATAAAACTGTTCCATATGTCAGTGCACTATCATTAGTAATTAACTAATTACAGTGGTGATAAAGCCTAGAGTGAATAGTTTCGTTTTCAACATCCATGACTGGGTCTGCTTGAAGATCTTCGGTGCGACTGGCAATCATCCCGGTGCAAATCGCAATTCGTATGCACTGGTGGAGTTCAAAACTGCACCGGTACGGTTGCCAGTTCTTATTGATCCCGATGCAAATCACATCAGATTCTCATTTGCACCGTAATATACATACATACATGTGTATCACCCGTTTTTATCACGGTCTCGATAATAAATTTGGTTTTCACGAAGCAGTAACTATGACGCTGCTAAGTTCCCATACATTTCCATCTCTTACATCATCTGAAGTTGGTGTGGACAGAAGATGCTTTCACCAAACCAGCCATAGACCTTCATGATCCCATAAGCTTGCTGCAGATGCACATTCACTCGCCGACATGATCCCATAAGCTTGCTGCAGATGCACATTCACTCGCCGACGGCGCAGCATCTTTCGCAATGTACTCTTGGAACTGTACACCAACAATCTACGCACATGAAAAAACATACTGTACAATTGACAGCTGCCGTGTAGAATATTTTGTTGACACTCGCTACCACTATCCGAAACCTGTCGCTCTGTGCTCCAAGGATTCCACACACACACACACACACACACACATACACACACACACACACACACACACACACACACACACACACACACACACACACACACACACACACACACTCACTCATGCACTCATAGCAATAAGCTATATACGGGAATGGCCATTTGACAGTTATTTTGAAAGACCCATTAAATCTGGTATGGTTTTCATACACCTGTTTGGGCCAAAAAAAATCAGGGTAAGAAAACACCTGTCTCCATTGCAAAGACAGTTACCATTTTCAGTCTTTGAGATAAAAAAAAAAAATCAAGACGGTTAAACATTTCATTTAGGGCTCATGCTTTGGGGTGCTTGCAAGCGGCATCTGTCCCATGAAATCGACTAGGTCAGTTTCGCTGAATGCGAGCTCAAACGCGAATTACCTCCCATGTAGATTTCCGAACATCGTCTGTTGCGTGTTTCTCTGTTCATGGCCTGACCCGCACCTTACACGTGGGTCAGGCAGTTAGTAAGTCTGATTGAAGAGCTCGTCCTCCCAACCTTCTCCTTGTTTATTTATCTGAAAGCTTGTTTATTTATTTTGCTGTTTATCTCCACTCATTGTGTGCACTCTTTCTTCACCTACTAGTTTGCAGGCAGTGGCGCCTCCTAGCTGATGCAAACTCACCTAGTCATCTGATGATTCATTTTCATGTTTTGACATTTGTATTGTTGACGTCTCGGGAGAATGGTTTGTATACTTTGCGGTTTTAGCTTAGGACCACTTCAACACTCGTAACAGGGCAGTATTCATTGTGGTGACACCCATGCTGTTTGATGACGGCGCCACAGAAATCGCTCTCCGGCGATGACTGTGTGGATGGTGTGCTAATGACGGCGTTAATGCGGTCTGCGCGATAGTCACGGAGCTACGGTTCCTGTTCAGACTACATAATGCATGTCATGCTCGTAGTTCTCTCTCTCTCTCTCTCTCTCTCTCTCTCTCTCTCTCTCTCTCTGTCCCCTCCTCCCTCATCTTTGATCTATTATCCTTTTTTTTTTATTCGTCCAGATCACATATACCCCTTTACCTCAATCACCCCACCATTCGGTTCTACGACGTTAGTGTTTGTCGATGCCCTCAACAGAAACATTTAGGGCATGCTTTAAATACGCAGAGAGAGAGAGAGAGAGAGAGAGAGAGAGAGAGAGAGAGAGAGAGAGACAGACAGACAGACAGACAGAGAGACAGAGAGAGAGAGAGAGAGAGAGAGAGAGAGAGAAAGGGAAGAAGGGAAGGAGAGAGAGAGAAGGGGGGGGGAGGTCATTGAAAGAGGGTGGTGGGACAGGCATAGATAAAACATTTTTTTACATCCCGCTCTCAGGTCAAAAACGTACGGATGCAGGCACAGGAGAAAAACCTAAAAAGAATAAACAAAACAATGAACACAAAGACATGATAAGATCAGCCAGATCTGTGAAAAAAAGCATGCAGATTTTAGGCATTCTATCAATTGATACATAAATGCATCCACTCCCTGCGATTCAACCCCCCTACCCCCCCCCCATCCCCATCCCCATCCAACACTCTCATCCCAAACATCCACCTATGCTCTTACCCTGATTTCGAGATTCATTCATTAAAATGAAGAAACAATCGTACATGTCGAATTTTTCTCACATAATATATAACCGCAAGTTTATCTGTCAAAAGAGGTATGACAGAAAAATGGAAAAATAATAAAAGAAATAAAAGGAAGAGGACAAAAGGATAGACAGAGAAAAAGACAGACAGATAGACATAGACAAACAAATACAATAAAGATGGGTCATGAATTGATAAATACAGCCAGGCTGCGTTTGCTGACGAGTCTCATCAAGGACCTCAAAGTCGATACCAGTCAGGCTAGCAAAGAGTTCTGTAACTTCGCACTTGTCCCCAACCCTGAAAAAGACCCTGTGTGAGTTGACTAGACTATAATACCGAACACTCATTGTCCACTCCTAAAATGATAATTCAAAACGTTTCGTCCGTGTGTTTTTCTCTTCTGAATTCTTCAACGAATAATTTTTCATGCGTTTTAGTCCCCACCATAATTCTTCATCGTGTATAGCATAGACCGGATCTCTACAAATCATTATCCCAATTTACATTGAAGAACATTCTACTAAACTATCCCAAGAGGTGACACAGCAGCTCATGCAGCGTTTTCTTCTCGCGGGTTGCCCCGGCTCTAGCTCGTGGAATTGCCAGCCCTGGAAAGCGCGAAAGAATGAACCTGAATGTAGCTGTGTGTAGAAGTGACGGACCACGCGGCTCTGGAGCTAGTGACACAACGGAGAGGACATGGATGATAAGACTGCAAAAAAAATCACACCACACACACACACACACACACACACACACACACACACACACACACACACACACACACACACAAAAGAAGAAGAAGGAAGGAAGCAGAGAAACGACAAGAAAAGAAAGGGGTGGCATGTCACATCCACCATCATTAAGGATGACGAATGGTTTCCATCTGATCAGACAAATAGCAGCGGCAACGGTAACGCATTCTCTTTTTCCCCCGGAGTAAACCCGAGATCGATTTCAGCATTTCTGTTTTGTTTTTGTTGTTACTGCAGCTGCTGTTGTTGTTTTTGTTGTGGCTACTGTTGTTGTTGTTGTTTTTGTTGCACTTGTCGCTATTGTTGCTGTTGTTTCTGTTGTTGTTAAGGTCGGTGTTGAAATTGTTGCTGTCGCTGTTGTTGTTCTTGTTGTTGCCGCTGCTGTTGTTGCTGTTGCTGTTGCTTCTATCGTTTTAATGTTATTGCTACTGATGCTGATAACATCGTCGTCTTTGTTGGCTGTAATGTTGTTGTTGTTGCTGCTGTTGTTGCTGCTGCTCCTGTTGTTGCTGCTGTTGTTGCTGCTGTTGTTGCTGTTGCTCCTGTTGTTGCTGCTGTTGTTATGTTTCGGCTCATTTTTTTTATGACACCGCCTATGTTCTTATTGTTGTTGTTGTCGTTGTTGTTGTTATTGTTGTCTTTGTTGTCGTTTTGATTGTTGTTCTTTTTGCTTCGGTTGTTGTACTTATTCTTGTTCTGGTTTTTCTTGTTGCTCTAGTTGTCGTTGTTAATGCTGCTCTTGCTGCTGTAGGTGGATTTTTTTTTCTTTCCTTTTCTTTTTTTTTTCTTTCTTTTTTGTGCTGCTGTTCTACAGGGCAGGAAAGAAATGTACTGTTACAAGATAAACACAACAATTTTGTTGATCTGATATCCACCCACCGACATCTGTTCAGATTCAATGGCACAATACTGACTTACATGCAGACGAATTATCCACAATACAGACTTACATGCAGATGAATTATCCACAATACAGACTTACATGCAGATGAATTATCCACAATACAGACTTACATGCAGATGAATTATCCACAATACAGACTTACATGCAGATGAATTATCCACAATACAGACTTACATGCAGATGAATTATCCACAACACAGACTTACATGCAGATGAATTATCCACAATACAGACTTACATGCAGATGAATTATCCACAACACAGACTTACATGCAGATGAATTATCCACAATACAGACTTACATGCAGATGAATTATCCACACACAGACTTACATGCAGATGAATTACCACAATACTGACTTACATGCAGATGAATTATCCACAATACTGACTTACATGCAGATGAATGATCAAAGT
>CM065714.1:113988609-114001109 GCA_033310375.1 Conus canariensis
GCCGCTGTAGACAAACAATTTCGGAGGTGCCGACACTAATGAGGATCTCAAAATAGAGACTGACATTTCCACAGACGGCAGAAGAAAATGCCAGGGAATGAAATGAAATATACGATCAACATACGCGCCCACTGAGAAGAGCCAATTAAAGCCAGGACAATCGCATATACAAGCGAGTTCGCTCGCACGCTCTCACATACATATATTTATATGAATGTACACAGACACAGACACAGACACAGACAGACACACGCACACACGCACGCGCGCACACACACATGCACACACACACACTATATTTGTATATACACACACACACACACACTCACACACACACACACACACACACACACACACACACACACACACACACACACACACGCACGCACGCACAAACACACACACACACACACACACGCGCGCGCGCGCGCGCATATGCACACACACACACACACACACACGCGCGCGCGCGCGCGCGCGCGCGCATACACACACACACACACACACACACACACACACACACACACACACACATATATATATATTATATATATATATATATATAATATATAATAATATGCACATATACACCATACATAGCTACAATGGGACATAGTTCACAGCATACATCGCTTGGAAACTGCTATTATCTGTACAACATCTACATCAATCTTCTATCCTATCTATATCTATCTATCTATCTAGTCTATCTTTTTACTGTCTATCTATCTAATTATCTTACTCGTTATACCTGTACTGCTGACATAGTCTCTTATCGACAGTATTTCTATATTCATGTAATCTATTTACTGTCTATTACAGTCATTTCTTCACTGTATTTACCTGACACTTGATCACTGATCCAGTAAAGCTCACTCTCACTGCTGAAAGGTTAGTTCTCTCTCACTGCTGACAGGTTAGTTCTCTCTCTCACTGCTGACTAGGTCAGTTTCTCTCTCACTGCTGACAGGTCAGTATTTCTTTCACTGCTGACAGGTCTAGTTCTCTCTCACTGCTGACAGGTCATTCTCTTCACTGCTGACAGGTTAGTTCTCTTTCACTCTGACAGGTCTAGTTCTCTCTCACTGCTGACAGATTTTTCTCTTGTGGGGTATGCGATTCAGAAGTGGACACAGAAAGAACTGGACCATAGCACCAGCTTGTCGTCGTCTCCTTTGGTGTTTTTTTTGGTTTTGTTTTGTTTTGTTTGTTTTTTTTTGTTTTTCATCCCCCTCAGGCCTTCTTCTAGTTGTGCTGGGGTTCAGTTGCAAGAAAAAGGAAATGAAAACATTTACGGATATGTAGCTACGCTTTCCTGTCCCAGAAGGTTCCAAAAGGACCGAAATATTGTACAAAAATCTTTAAAAAAAAATAAATAAAAAAGGGAGGGGGGGGGGGGGGGGGGGGACGACCAAGCGGTTTTGTGGTCCAGTTCTTTCTGTCTTTTTTTTCCACTTCTTTATTATCATTATACTGGGCATTTATATAGCGCCTATCCTCGGTCACAGACCAAGCTCTAAGCGCTTTACAATAAGCGCACTACCGCACTCACTCAACGGGCTGCCTACCCAGGTAGAGCCGGCCGAAGAGCGCTCATTCAGTCGTTTCCCGTACCATTCAAATATCAGTCACTCATTTTCATTTATCTTATATATATATATATATATATTATATATATATATATATAGATACATAGATAGACAGAGATATGGATATAGTTACATAAATATACCATAGACATACAAAATAGAGCACATAGGCCTACGCTTCAGGTATATACGAGAACTCACAGTAAATTATTTTTTCCATCCCCACTACCATCGTCTCCTCTCTCTCTCTCTCTCTCCTCTCTCTCTCTCTCTCTCTCTCTCTCTCTCTCTCTCTCTCTCTCTCTCTCTCTCTGGCATCCGCCTCGTATCCTCCCCCCTCCCCCGTCAAAAATAAAAAATGGAACAATAACTAATCTGTAATAGAAAGATAATGAAGGAGTAAGCCCAAAGACAGAGACAGACACAAAGAGTTTGATTGGGATGGGGACGGGGAGAGACAGACAGGAGAGAACGACAGCAAAAGGAGGGGGGGGGGGGGTAATGATGGAGGCAGAAGAAAAGAGACAGACAACGAAAGCCTGTAATTTAGGATCCATGTGTTCAGTTCGTCCTGAATTGACAACAACCTTCAGGTAGACAAGAGATGCACTCAGAAGCGATCCGAAAATGCAGATAGAGAGACACGGACGGGTCTCTGTCTGTCTGTTTGTCTGTCTGTCTGTCTGTCTGCCTGCCTGCCTGTCTGTCTGTCTCTGTCTGTCTGTCTCGGTCTGTCTGTCTCTGTCTCTGTCTCGGTCTGTCTGTGTGTCTGTGCGTGTGTGTCTGTCTCTGTCTCTGTCTGTCTCTGTCCTCTCTCTCTCTCTCTCTCTCTCTCTCTCTCTCTCTCTCTCTCTCTCTCTGCATGAGCGTTCTTGTGTTCACGTACGTGTGTATGTGTGAACGTGTATGTCCCACGTTTTCTTTGGGCTGTTACGAACGACTTAATTCCGTAAACGGCTCCAACTCATTCAAAACGTGTTTAGCTTTCGGCGTGATCTTATAGTTGTTTTCCCTGGCAAATAAACGTTGACTCATTTTCACACTGAGCACAAGAATAATCGTATATTGCGAATGAATTTATGTGTGAGCGTGAGCCGTAATGTGCACATCGCATACCCTTTATCTAATTTTACCTGCCTTTTCGTTTACATGCAAGCAGAATACATCTGCTGAGATTAAGAATGAATATCCTCGTGGCCAAAACTATCGTATTTCAATATAGCATGAATATCTAATTCACTATTTTTGTGTGGATCACGTGCGCGAACATCTGACCGGAGATCCGCAATGGGTGCGTCTGACCTGTCTTTAATTTCAAACTGAGCAGTTTGTGGGTGACCACTGTGGCGATAAGAACCTAGACACATCAGCGCGTGTTCCGAGGACTGTGTTATGATCACCTTGCAACAACAACAAAAAATCGTTTTTGCTTTTTGCCCTGTAATTTTACCACACTCAGAGGGTCACAGAGAACTTGAACAGATGGGGCTATGTTGCCTGGAAGTCAGCAGCAGTGCCTAGACACACTGTGCCCATGGTTACCAGATAGACCAAATGACATGACAGATCAGACGGCCTCATGAAACGTGCACTTTTGCCTGCCATTTCCGCCTCCGTCGTTTTGCTCAAACATTAGGTTCCACATTATTTTTCAGTCATGTTATTTACCCCCCCCCCTCCCCTCCTCTCTCTCTCTCTCTCTCTCTCTCTCTCTCTCCTCTCTTCTGTCTGTCTGTCTGTTTGTCTGTTTTCCCTTCTTCTTTCTCTCTCTCTTTTCTCTCTCCTTGTCTCTCTCTCTCTTTTCCTCTCTCTCTCTCTTTCTGGTCCCTTCCCTTTTCCCTTTCCCTCTCTCTCCCCCCCCCCCCCCCCCCCCCCCCCCCCCCCCCCCCCCTCTATCTCTCTCTGTACTGTTCGGAGACACTGCTTTGAAATTCGTCGACTCTGTCTCTGTCTCTGTCTGTCTGTCTGTCTGTCTGTCTCTCTGTCTCTCTGTCTCTCTCTCTCTCTCTCTCTCTCTCTCTCTCTCTCTCTCTCGTTGTTTACGAGACAAGATTAATGACTAGCAGCGGGGCTAAAACAAACAAGAGCCTCCTTGAACTTAGGTACAACGCGCGAGTTAATAGAAACAATCAGAGCCATCCTTTGAAACAATTAGGTACACGCGCGAGTTAATAAGAAAACAAACAAGAGCCCACTCCTTTGAAACAATTAGGTACACGCACGAGTTAAATAAGAAAAAAACAAAAAAAAAGCAAACCCATCCCCCACTCCCGTCCACTACCCATGCACAACAGAACTTACCACAGAGGAAAAGATTGTCAGACAGGAAGAGAGCAAAACGAACAAAAGAGAAAAAGAAAAGAAAGATGGAACAAGAAAGATGACACAAAATTACAAGAATTGTTTTGTGTGTGTGTGTCTGCTTCTGGCCTTTTTTTTAACAGCGTGGTATTACAACAATGAGAGAAATGAGGCCTTTTCTTTCTTTCTTTTTTTCGAGAGGTTCTGGTAAATTGACAGTTTGTAGTGCTTGATTTCCGTCTACGACATTTCAAATATTGATAATCCTTGTCTGTATCTTCCCATAGTTCTGTGTTTATTTACTAGTCGCCTGCTTTTTTGTCTTCCTTTTTAGTGATTTTTTAACATTCAAACCAGCTTAGTATAAAATTAACCTTATATTGTCTGACAAAGATACACACATACACACGCGCTACATTTTCCTCTCTCTCTCTCTCTCTCTCTCTCTCTCATACACACACACTCACACGCACGCACACGCGCACGCACGCACACACGCATGCACGCACCCATCCCCACCCCACCCCCATACACCACACACACACACACACACACACACACACACACACACACACACACACACCGGGATATAGCTGTATCTGTTTATTGCTGAACGTCCTGACCAAAACAAGGACACAAGACACTTCAGTACTCGTTTCACCAGACCCCCAAACTGAACCTTTCTTTTCTATCATGATAAGTACAAAGACATTATGGAGGGTCTGGAGGAAGGGCGAGAGGAGGAGGACGGGTGAAGGAATGGGAGGAGGAGGTGGGGAGGTGAAGATTACGGGTTGGCATTAGTGGGAAGGAGGGGGGGGGGTAATGTTTCTAAGGAAATGGCGTCTTATCAAGCTGAGTAGGCGAGGCTTTTTTTTCTCTAGGTTTTTCGTATTCATTTGCGTTCAAGAGAGAGGAGGGGGTGGAGACCTTCATACCCTTGGACAGTGGGTTCTTATCTACTATGTGTGTGGGCATATATTCTGATCAATTAAGGTCAGTGGCCTTTAGCTGACCTTTCAAAAATCGTTCAATCTGTCCTGAACACCCCCCCCCCCCCCTATTCCGTCCCCCACCCCTCTGCCCCATCGTTTCTGGAACACATTTCCGTCATGTTTTTTTTTTCCAGTTATAGACTAGATAAGATCGATCAATATGATGTATATATGCTTGTGACTGCTCTCTCTCTCTCTCTCTCTCTCTCTCTCTCTCTCTTTTCTCTCTCCTCTGTGTCTGTCTGTCTGTCTGTCTGTCTGTCTGTCTCTGTCGTCTGTCTGTCTGTCTGTCTCTCTCTCTCTCTCTCTCTCTCTCTCTCTCTCTCTCTCTCTCTCTCCTCCCCCTCTCTCTCTCTCTTGTCCCTTGAGAATGCCCGGGGATCTCGGTACAAATAGTTTCCCCATCTTCTTGAGGATCTGTGCGAGTAGCTTCCTCTTCTGTCACTCTCTATGACCCTGCTGTGCGTGTCTGTATGTGTGTTCGTGCGTGCGTGCTTGTAATGTGTGTGTGTGTGTGTGTGTGTGTGTGTGTGTGTGTGTGTGTGTGTGTGTGTGTGTCTTTACTATCATCTGCTGTTTTTCTTCTTTGGTGGTCCAGTCTTCTTTGTTCTGAATACCCTTATAATTTCTGATTGCATTTTAACTCTGCATTGGAAATAACCTGGCAATGTGGAAGTACAAATTGCACACAAACCGTGCAGAGCAGACGCCAGCTGTCTATGCTGCAATGTTCATTTGCTCATATGACCTTTAGTGTATTTTTGTGGCATTTGAATATTCATTCACGAATTTTTAAACTCTGAAAACGAATTTCTGACGCTTTCAACACAGTCCATTTTCACACAAGCCGACGGCGAACCATAACAACGTAATGCCGGAAGATGTCCATAGTTTGGCTACTTTGTCCTAACTGTTTTTGTGCGTTTTGAGTTTAAAAAAACATGGGTTTTGTTTTTTTTTCACTTCGATGGTTTGATTTGTTACATGGTGTGACTTTTTCTCTGTGTGACTTTGAGAGCCCTAAAAAGGATCTGGTTGGACCGTAATGATTAAATCTCTCTCTCTCTCTCTCTCTCTCTCTCTCTCTCTCTCTCTCTCTCTCTCTCTCTCTCTCTCTCTCTCTCTCAGAGAGAGAGCAACGTCCGTTGCCAGCCCCAGTCGAAAAGCATTAGTCGCAGGGTAATTTTCTCGTCCTTTGTTCTTTTATGAACTTTTCCTTTTCAGAGGTTTTTTTTTTTTCGGCTTTTGGTTTGCGGTTTTCTTTTAGCCTACTGTATCCTGAGATTGTGTCCCCATCAAGTGCTGTCTCTGTAGGCGCAGGTCGGTGACACTGCATATGAATTTGATGAGCTGTTGACTCCTTGAATCTATGTCTGTCTGTCGGTCAGTCTGTCTATCTGTCTCTCTGTCTGTCTGTCTGTCTGCCTCTTCCTTTCCCTCTTCTCTCTCTCTCTCTCTCTCTCTCTCACACACACACACACACACACACACACACACACACACACACACACACACACACACACACACACACACGTTTTCTTGACGATGACAAGATTAACTGCCAAGGTTCAGGGCGAAAACAAAGTGCCCACTCCTTTGAAACAATTTGGTACGCGTGTGAGCAAAACAAAAACAAAAAGAAACCCATACTCACTTCCACCCACTCCTCACGTGCAGAGAGGGGAGAGAGGAGGAAAAAAAAAAAAAGACCGCACAGAAACTGACAAATTACGTTCAGAAAACTGAACAAAATTACGTTCAAGAAAACTGAACAAAATTACGTTGAAGAAAACTGAACAAAATTACGTTGAAGAAAACTGAACAAAATTACGTTGAAGAAAACTGAACAAAATTACAAGTTTTTTTTTCTTCACATGACCCCTTTTCTCTACAGCGTTGTGTTGCTGCAAGGAAATTACTGGAGTATTTTTGTTGTTGTTTTTAAGTTCTGGTAAATTAACAGTTTGTGGTGCTCGGTTTGCGTCTCCGATATTTTCAAGAATTAATAATTAAAAAAAATGAATAATCCTTGACTGAGCTTCAACATAGTTCTGTATATCTTACCTATCGGTGTGTCTTTTTTGTCTTTCTTTTTGGTGGTTTATATTTGACTAAAACCTGTTCATTGTAAGATCGACCTAATAGTGCCTGAGGAAGATACATACATACCCATGTGCTATTTGTTTAGTTGTATCTGTGTCTGTCTGTTATGAGGCGTGTTTTTTTTTTTCTAACGCAGCAGGTATTGTAACTGGATATATACTAAGCTGATATCTCTTTGATTACATTTTAAAACGCAATTCTTTGCGTACAGGTAAGACAATTTTTGCTTGTGGAAATTATTGAAAAAATATCTTGCACGTTTCAGATGTGACATCGTTTTTAAAGGTATCGTTATTTCAAAATGCTTTGTTCTAAAACTGACAAGCCATCTATTCCATACTCCTTTTTTTTTCTTTCGTTTCTTGTAAACGTTCCTCATAGCTGTCATCCCAACTTGTCTATCATCAGTAGCAAGTGTTCTTATATAGCGCTCATCTTCGGTTAATTACACACACACACACACACACACACACACACACACACACACACACACACACACACACACACACATACATACACGCACGCACGCACGCACGTACACAATACACACACACACACACACACACACACACACACACACACACACACATGTATACACACACACACACACACACACACACACACACACACACACACACACATATATATATATATATATATATATATATGCGTGTGTGTGTGTGTGTGTGTGTGTGTGTGTGTGTGTGTGTGTGTGTGTGTGTGTACACAAGCATACACAGACATCATACACACATGCACATGTGCTCGCGCACTGCATGCACTGCCACACATACATGGGCCTGTGCCCATACATCCATATACACACACACGTGTACACTCACCACACACACATGCAATGATAATAATAGTGCAGCCAATGTTAGGTAGGTCCTCAAGGTCTGACCGGCGCGTTGGGCAAGAGACCCTCTTTTTAGATTCTCTCATCTTAGTCATTAATTCATCTATCCATCAGCTTTAATCATGCACATTGTGGTCTCAAAACGTAGCCTATGTGGTGTAGCCTATATGGACTAGTCCGCACGCATTGACACATCCTTGATGAAACTGAAACTGAAACTGTCATGGATTAGAGACCGAAATCTAAGCGCTTTACAAACCACGATCTCTTCTACACGGCTGGCTGCCTATCGAGACAGCGCCGACTGAAGTGCTGCCTTCTGGCGCTACATATATTCAGATATTTCCCGCGTCATTACGTTTAGAAGTCATTCCGTTTCTCATTCATTCTTGTAGTGGATGCTATGTGTATATGTGTAATCCATGCCGACGGCCAAACTGGCCTTCAAAAGTTGATAAAAGGATTTTACGTGTGTGCAAGATGATATACGTGCGTCCGCACCTGGAATCTCAGTTTATAGCTTCATTCGAAGGATTTTTTTGGAAGAAGAGTGAAAACCAACATCAAATCTGAGAGGAAAATTCTTCTACACCGAAACAGCCGGAGGGAGATTCGAACGTGCGACCCCAAGTATCACAAGGATCATGAATCCAGCGCTGTGTCAACCTAGCTTTTCTTGCTCCCAGTCACAACTCCCCTCCCCCTCCCCCTATTTTGTGTGGATTTCTGGTAATGATAATCATCGGTCCACCGATTGCGCAATGGTTGTGTGAATTTATGTAAAGTTTAAAGTCATCAGCCTAAATCACGGCCAGATCAGATTATAAAAAGGGTAGGTTTCCAAAGATGGTTGAGGATGTCTACGCCAGTGGGAGTAAAGGTGGGTGAAGGTGGGGGGGGGGGGAGGGGGGGGGGAGGGGGGGGAGGGCGTGCCAATATCATTTTACCAGCAAGGGGAAGAGGGGAAGAGGAGGGGTAGGGTTCCAGTAACTCTCTCTCTCTCTCTCTCTCTCTCTCTCTCTCTCTCTCTCTCTCTCTCTCTCTCTCTCTCTCTCAAGGTTGCTTTCAACAAACAGACATCTAAAATCTATAATGACAAGATTTAGATTTGGAATATCGGATATCTTTGTTCATCATTTTCGTTTTAGGCAACATTACAATTCTGATCTCACCTGTCCATTATGCAAAAGTGCATGTGAAGATGAAGTTCATTTTGTATTGCAGTGTTCTACCTTGAGTGGTCTTAGAGATGAGTTCAGTCCACCTAAAAATTATAGACAACCATCTGTATTTAGACTCATCTTACTTATGGCTTGCACTAAAGAGGATGTTGTTAAGAAAAATTTGCCTTGTACCTACACAAAGCCTTCAAATTCCGAATCACAGTGTGTTCTTGAGTATGTGCTGTTTTCGTCTTGTTCAATATGCTTTACAGTATCATTAAATGTAATTTTTGTCAATGTGTAATCCACCCCATCATAAAAGGCCATGGCCTATAATGATTAAATCATCTGTATCCGTATCCGCATCTCTCTCAAGATTAGTTTTGTGCTGTTCTCCTTACCAATATTAATCTATCGAGGTTAATTTTGTGCAGATGGCAAGATTGGAATTACCATATCAATCACAGTGATAGGTTTAATTTTACAGAACCTTCTGTACTGTCCCTGATGTTAAAACATGTTTACAACTCAGTTTAGACAGACATTTAATGTATGTATTGATAAGAGTTGGGCTTGGCATTTCTGAAATCGCAGAACATCATAATCGTCATAGACAACACAGGAAAGGTCACTGCTTGTCAAAAAGAAAAAGAAAATGAGGTACATTTTGTTTTATGCCGTCCTATTCTATGCTCTCTCTCTCTCTCTCTCTCTCTCTCTCTCTCCTCTCTCTCTCTCTCCTAAGGGAGCAGCGTCCGTTGCCAGCCCCAGTCGAAAAACATTAGCCGCGGGGTAATTTTCTCGTCCTTTGTTCTTTCTCCAGTTTTCTCCTTTTCGGGTGTTTTTGCGGCTTTTGTTTCTGTGGTTTTCTTTTCGGGTGTTTTTGCGGCTTTCGTTTTGTGGTTTTCTTTTCGGGTGTTTTTGTGGCTTTTGTTTTGTGGTTTTCTTTTCGGGTGTTTTGCGGCTTTCGTTTGTGGTTTTCTTTTCGGGTGTTTTTGCGGCTTTTGTTTTGTGGTTTTCTTTTCGGTGTTTTTGCGCTTTTGTTTTGTGGTTTTCTTTTCGGGTGTTTTTGCGCTTTTGTTTTGTGGTTTTCTTTCGGGTGTTTTTGCGGCTTTTGTTTTGTGTTTTCTTTTTATCTGCTTCATCCTTAGATTGTGTGCCCATCAAGTGCTACCTCCGTCTGCATAGGTCACTGGCACTGCTCTGTTATTCGTTGAGCCTCTCTCTCTCGCTCCTCTCTCTCTCTCTCTCTCTCTCTCTCTCTCTCTCTCTCTCTCTCTCTCTCTCACTCACTCACTGACTCACTCTGTCTATTTGTCTGCCTGTCTGTCTGTCTGTCTGTCTGTCTGCCTGTCTGTCTGTCTGCCTGTCTGTCTGCCTCAGCCCCCCACCCCCACCACCCCCACCCCCCCACCCGGCCCGTGCACACACACACACACGCGCACGCACGCACGCACGCACGCACACACACACAACACACACACACACACACACACACACACACACACACACACACACACACACACACACACACACACACCACGTTTTTTGACGATGATAAGATTAACTGCCGAGTCGAGGGGCTAAAACAAACAAGAGCCCACTCCTCTGACACAATTCAGTACACGCGCAAACAAAACAAAAAGAAACAAACCCATCTCCACTCCCACCCACTCCCCACGCCCGACACAAGTTAACAAAGAGGAAAAGATGATCAGACTGGGGAACGGCAAAAGAAAAAGGACAGAAGAAGAATGATAACACAAATTACAAGGATTATTTTGCCTGTGATCTATTTTTAATAGCGTGATAATAGAGCAATAAAATAACCAAGAGATTTTTTTTCTTTTTTTTTTTTTGTTTGTTTTTTCTTCCTTTTTCTTTTTCTTTGAGAGATTCTGGTAAATTGACACTTTGTAGTGCTTGATTGACGTCTACGACATTTTCAAAAAGTAATAATCCTTGCCTGTATTTTTTTTCTAGTTTCGTATATATTACCTGTTTGTCTGCTGTTTTAGTCTTTTTTGTAATTTTCTTTTTCTTTACCCAAACTGGTTGATTGAAAGATCAACCTTACATTGTCTGAGAGAGAAATACATGTAAACGCGCGCTATATTGTCTTATCAATTTGTCTGCTTGTGTCTCTGTTTATTTGTCTGTTTTTATATTTTTGTTTACTGTAAAGTATGTTGCAATCGGATAAATGCTAAGTTTGTGACTCGTTGATTACGTTTTAGAACTTATTTCTCTGTGCACTATTAAGGCAAGTTTTACCCGTGGAAAGTATTTTAGAAATTAAAAAAAAAAAAACATGTCGCACATTTCAGATGTTAAGTCGTTTCTGATTTTTTTTTCTTTAAAAAAAAAAAAAAAGCTTGTTTGAAAATACTTTCTTACAGAACTGAAAAGTCGTTCATTTCATACTCCACTTTGTTTCCGTTATCTTATAAACCTTCTCTTTCCGGCAACCCAAACGTGTTGATGATTGGTAATAAGAGCACTCGTATAGCGCTTACATTCGGTCAGAGACGAGCTAACAGCACTTTGTAATCAATGCTTTCTTTCACGCAATGGACTGCATACCTGTTGAGAGCCGTCTGAAATGCTGCTTGCAGACGTTATGTTTAGTCGTTCCCGCGTCTTTCACTCTATCAATATTACTCTTTTTTTTTCTTTTCTTTTTTTTTTTCTTTTTTTTTGTACATGCTATGTGTATACATGGCATCCATAACCATGCCCAAACTTCTCTTCCAAAAGTTGCTGACTGGATTTCACAGGTGTGCAAGATGTTATGCATACGTTCGCACACGAAAAACTCGATTTGCAGTCTAATTCGATGGACTTTTGGGGACGTGGTGTCAAAACGAATGTTAAATCACGAGGGAAAATCCCCCCTATACTGAAACCTCCTGGCGGAGATTCGAACCCACAGCTCCAGGATCAGCAGGGTCATGAATCCGGCCTCCATGCAACTCCCAACCACACTCCTGCTCCCCAACTCCATCCCCTTGTTGTGTTGTTGTTGTTGTTCGTCATATTGATGACCAACGATCCACCGATTACGCAATACTTCTGAATTTATGTAGAGTCTAAACTCATCAACCATCAAAGAGAAAAAATTCTCTCTCTCTCTCTCTCTCTCTCTCTCTCTCTCTCTCTCTCTCTCTCTCTCTCTCTCTCTCTCTCTCTCTCTCTCTCTCTACGGAATGAAATTTACTAGCTCTGCCTTATTCTTTTTTATGTTGTTATCATCTCGTATGATTATCATTGTTGTCTTGTTTTGCTGATGGGGTTCTCGTTGGTCCTGTATTTGTTGGCATCTTTACCTATTATCATCATTGTTGTTGTCTTCTTGTTGTCGCTTTTATTGCTGTCCGTTGTTGCTATTGTTGTTGTTGTTGTCGTCTTGCCTCCCACCCCACCCCCCACCCCACCCCGCCCTCCCTACGTCCGGCCTCCCCTATGAGATTGCACCACAGCATTTTTGGCA
>CM065714.1:114008609-114023609 GCA_033310375.1 Conus canariensis
AAAATCTGTGCGGGTACCATACGCTCTAAGCACTTCCGTGCCAGAACCACTACCAAGGGAAGTTATCAAATAGGGTACTGAATGTTGCGTGACTTGTTAAAAAACAAAGAAGATAACTTCCCTTTGAAAGAGAGTTTTTTTTTTTTTTTCTTTTTTATTATACTGTCAAAGGTTATGGTCGGATTCGTTTGCAACAAAATGAAAAACCGCAACTTGCGTAGTTGTTTGGCATTTATAGAACATTGAGGTTTTCTTAAATTGAATCCAATACGATCCTTGCCGGAGAAAAAAAAAATAACGGAGAGAAATCATATTTGAAGGCGAGCGTGCAGTAACCCTTGCGTGTTATTAAAGTTTGTTGTTACCAAAGTCATCGTCTATCGGATTAATTTTTATCTTCTTCCATCTTCTTGTGTTCTTCTCTGCTCTCTCGCATTTACCTCTCTGTCTCTCGCTCTCTTTTCCAACCACCCGCCATTTTCTCCTTTTCCTGTTTTTTGTTTTTTTTTTTAAATCCGTCTTCCTCCTCGCCCCCATTTCTCGCTTTAGTATTCGTTTATTTCTTTCCTTCTTATCTTTTGCACGCTGAGCTCTCTCTCACTCTCTCAATATATATATATTTATATATAATGAATACTTATATAGCGCCTATTCTCGGCTAGAGACCAAGCTCTAAGCGCTTTACAATCCACACTCGTTTACACAACGGGCTGCCTACCTGGGTAGTGCCGACTGAAGAGCAGCCAGCTGGCGCTTCATTCAGTCGTTTCCCGTGGCATACAGTCAATATCGTCCAATATCGTTCACTCAATATCCTTACTTCCTCCATTCTTTCAATTTCTCACGCAGGGTGCATGTTATGTGTAACGTGTCATCCATACCAACGCCCAAACTGGCCTTCTCTTCCGAAAGTTGGTGGTGGGATTTTACGTGTGTGCAAGATGTTGTGCGTGCGTTCACACACGGTACCTCGGTTTATAGTCTCATTGGAAGGACTGTGTGGGGAATGGAGTCAGAACCAACGTTAACTCCGAGGGAAAAATCCCCCTGTACCGAAATTCGAACCCGTAACCTCAGGATCACGAGTCCGGCGCTCTACCAACTGAGCTATTCCGGCCCCCAATATATATGTCTCGGTCTCTCTCTCTCTGTATGCATTTGATTCGTTGAAGAGTTAATCCCGCTCTTCCTTTCGTTGTGTTTTAATCATTCATGTCTTGGTCTGTCCGCACAGGAAACGGGCTCATCAGTGCTTCGGAGCTCCTGCCCCCCTCCAAGCGCCGACGCCGCTGAACAGCAGCACGTGCATCTCTCAGTTCAATCTGACGTCTGTCCCCCGTCCCCATCCCCCAGCCCTCCACCCCACCCTCATCCCCAACCCCGCCCCTTTCTCCCCTCACCCCCCAGCCTTCCACCCCACCCTCATCCCCAACCCCGCCCCTTTCTCCCCCCACCCCTCCACCCCACCCCCCACCCCCTTTCTCCCTGCCCCCCACCCCAACCACCCACCCTTCTCTAAAGCTGGGCTGTGTGTGCCCCTGCAGAACGCTTTGTATGGATGAGATGAGCAGCAAAATAAAATAACCGGCAGTTTGGGAAACTCAGCTTCATTTGTCAGTCTTGACGGAAGAGTTCTCGCGAAAATGCTTGTTTGTCTGTTTGTTTGTCTGACTGTGTGTCCGTTTTGTCTGTCTGTCTGTCTGTCTGTCTGTCTCTCTCTCTCTCTCTCTCTCTCTCTCTCTCTCTCTCTCTCTCTCTCTCTCTCTGTATTACATTCTAATTTTCTATCAAAATTCTCTCTCTCTCTCTCTCTCTCTCTCTCTCTCTCTCTCTCTCTCTCTGTGTGTGTGTGTGTGTGTGTGTGTGTGTGTGTGTGTGTGTGTGTGTGTGTGTCTATCAGTCTTTCTATCTGTCTGTCTGTCCATATGTATGTCTATCTATCTGACTTTCTAGCTCTCTATCTGTCTGGATGTCTGTCCGTCTGTCTGCCTGTCGGTCTGTCTCTCAATCTTTCTTTCTATCTAGCTGTCCATCCATCCATCCATCTATCTATCTATCTATCTATCTATCTATCTATCTGTCTGTCTATTATGTCTGTCTCTCTGTCTATCCATCCATCCTTCTATCCATCTATCTATCAAAGCGGATGAATTGGCCACACTCTCGTCTAACTTTCGCTAAAAACTATTGGACAAGCCTTCATCCGGAATCCCTAAAGTCAAGGCGACACAATTTGACCCAGATGGATGAGATGACCTCGAGGGTGTGGCCACGGGGAGCCATCAGGAGAGCAAGGCCCACGACAGAGAGGTCTGGGGAAGCCTTGTCGGCGGTCACGGGTCCCAGGATGGGTAGCAGGCATTCATGAAGTGACGTGGTTCCTCGGGCAGAACTGGCATGATGGGTCTTCGTCGTCGTCGTCATCATAGTCCTCGTCGTCGTCGTCGTCGTCGTCCTCTTCGTCGTCATCATCATCATCATCCTTATCTTCTTCTTCTTCTTCTTCTTCTTCTTCTTCTTCTTCTTCTTCAAAAATAATCATTTCCATGTCCATGAAGACAATTGCATGGAAAGTGGTAGTGTTTTTGTTTGTTTGTTTGTTTGCTTGCTTGTTCTGTTTGTTTGTTTTCGTGGTACCGACTATAATCTCACCCCGTGGAAAATAATGTTGGTTTTTACCATGACTTGATGGGCGGACACAGGATCCGTTCAACCTTAACTCCCCCCGTGGAAAATAATGTTGGTTTTTACCATGACTTGATGGGCGGACACAGGATCCGTTCAACCTTAACGGATGTCTGAGCTCTCCCGAGGCATTCATAATAATGACAAAAATATTCATAATGATAATAATGATAATGATAAAAACAATATTAATATCAATAATGATAATAACAATAATGAAAATAAAAAATAATATTTGTAATAACAATTATGTTAATAGTAATAACAATAATATTAATGATGATGATAATAATAATAATAATGAAAATAAAAAAATAATAATTGTAATAACAGTTATGATAATAACAATAGTAATAGTAATAGCAGTAATATTGATGATGATAATAATAACAATAATAATAAAAAATTATAAGAATGATGATGATAATAACAATAATAATAATAACAATGATGATGATGATAACAATGATAGTAAATTATAATAATAATGATAATAATAATAATGATAATAACATAATAATAATAATGAAAATAACAATAATAATAATAATAATAACTATAATAATAATCATATATTTATTATCAGCATTATCAACATTATTATTATCCTTATTATTAGATATGCAACTACAAATGCATACATAATGAACAAAGACAGTAACCTGTGCTCCTGTACCGAAACTTAATTCCAAATCAGTTTCACACACCTCTTGTCCGCACGTTTCCTAGATGAATGTGTACCGTAGCCGCATTGGCTCGGAGTCGCGTGCCCTTGTTTGCGTTGCTCTCAGAGGAAACGTTATCTTTTTGTTTGTTTGTTTGTTATTAATTCCACATCTCCCCGCCTTGATTTCCTATCGCACAAATCAAGTTTTAAATGGCAGATATATACTAACAGCAATAACGCCAACCATTAAGGCACTTGGGAAAGCGGATACCTCTGCAAAAGTCGAACAAATCCTGCATCTACCCTATAATCCGGATCCCGTACCACAGATCCTCCCCAACATTAAATCGATCTATCCTCAGGCACCATTCCATTTTCCTACCGACCATCGATAACATCGGTTCAGCAGTGTTTGATTAACGCTAAGGAACGCATCTTGGATACACATATCCCTTTGACCTTGGTCACCATTCACGAAACCAAGACAAATTTATTGGGTTTGTATTTTTGTGACATACCATCCTACCAGCAAGTTTCGTTAAAATCGATTCAATAGTTATTGCGTAATCTTCCAAATACACTGGTTAAAAAACAAACAAACAATAAATTACCCACAATACAATAGCAGCACCACGAAAAACCAGAAGAAAGAATCAAGTCAGGTCATAGTGTTTAAAACCGCAACCGACAGTAAAGCTCATACGAGAGACTGAGCGTAGTTAAACACCAGAAACATGTACATGTTAACTAACAGGCTAAAAAGCCACATCACCCATTCTGGAGCGAGCAATCATAATCGGAACAATGTGATTACTTCGAACAAGGATGAGGCATGTGGTGAAGGGCGAGGATAAGGGATAGTGGGGGTGGGGGGGGGGGGGGGGGGGTTGGGGGTGAATGAGGAAAAGAGACGATGATGATTGAGAAGAAGATGGTATGGTGCTGCTGGATAAGGTTAAGGAATTGTGGTGATGAGGATGAGGAATTGTGGTGATGAGGATGAGGGAATTGTGGTGATGAGGATGAGGGATTGTGGTGATGAGGATGAGGATTGTGGTGATGAGGATGAGGGATTGTGGTGTATGATGGATGAGGTGAGATTGGGATGATGATGGGATTGGGAAGATGAGGGATTAGGAGGATATATGGGATTTGGTGATAATTGCAATAGAATGAGGATGAACGACGTGGAATAATAGATGAGATGGAATTGAGGGGATGATGGAAGAGAAGAGTAGATGGGGCATAGATAGAAGAGGATAATAAATGGGCATTATAAAGGAGGATAATGAATGGGCATAATAGAAGAGGATAAAGAATTGCAATAATAGATGATGAATGCGACATAATAGAAGAGGATGATGAATGCGGAATAATAGAAGAGGATGATGAATGGGACATAATAGAAGAGGATGATGAGATATGGGGACATAATAGAAGAGGATGATGAATGGGGATAATAGAAGGATGATGAATGGGATAATAGAAGAGGATGATGAATGGGATAATAGAAGAGGATGATGAATGGGGGATAATAGAAGAGGATGATGAATGGGGGATAATAGAAGAGGATGATGAATGGGAATAATAGAAGAGGATGATGAATGGGGGATAATAGAAGAGGATGATGAATGGGGGATAAAGAAGAGATGATGAATGGGGGATAAAGAAGAGGATGATGAATGGGGATAATAGAAGAGGATGATGAATGGGGATAATAGAAGAGGATGATGAATGGGGGATAATAGAAGAGGATGATGAATGGGGATAATAGAAGAGGATGATGAATGGGGGATAATAGAAGAGGATGATGAATGGGGATGATAAGAGGATGATGAATGGGGATAAGCAGATGATGAATGGGGATAAAACAGGATAAAGGGGGTAATAGAGAGGATGATAAATGATAGAGGATGATGAATGGGATAAGAAGAGGATGATGAATGGGGGATAACAGAAGAGGATGTGAATGGGGGATAAAGAAGAGATGATGAATGGGGATGATAGAAGAGGATGATGAATGGGGATAAGAAGAGGATGAGAATGGGATACAGAAGAGGATGATTAATGGGGGATAATAGAAGAGGATGATGAATGGGATATAAAGATGTGAATGGGGATGATAGAATGAGAATGATAGAATGGGGGGATAAAGGAGGAGAATGGAAATGATGTGAATGGGGGATAATAGAGAGAATGATTGAATGGGGGATAATAGACAGGATATGAATGGGGGATAAAGCAGAGAATGATAATGGGGGATATAGGAAAGGATGATGAATGGGGATAACAGAGAGATGATGAATGGGGATGATAGAGAGAATGATGAATGGGGGATGAAGCACATGATGATGAATGGGGATAAAGGAGAGAATGTGAATGGGGGAAATGAGAAGATGTGAATGGGGGATAAGCACATGATGATGAATGGGGGATGAGAAATGGATGGGGAGAAGATGTATGAATGGGGGATAAAGGAGAGAATGTTGAATGGGGGGAGGGAATATAAGGAGAGAATGTTGAATGGGGGATAAAGGAGAGAATGTTGAATGGGGGATGATAGCACATGATGATGAATGGGGGATAAAGGAGAGAATGTTGAATGGGGGATGATAGCACAGGATGATGAATTGGGGATAAAGGAGAGAATGTTGAATGGGGGATAAAGGAGAGGATGTTGAATGGGGGATAACAGCACATGATGATGAATGGGAGATAAAGGAGAGAATGATGAATGGGGGATAACAGCACATGATGATGAATGGGGAATGATAGCACAGGATGATGAATGGGGGATGATAGCACAGGATGATGAATGGGGGATAAAGGAGAGGATGTTGAATGGGGGATAACAGCACATGATGATGAATGGGAGATAAAGGAGAGAATGATGAATGGGGGATAACAGCACATGATGATGAATGGGGGATAAAGGAGAGAATGATGAATGGGGGATAACAGCACATGATGATGAATGGGGGATGATAGCACATGATGATGAATGGGGGATGATAGCACAGGATGATGAATGGGGGATAAAGGAGAGGATGTTGAATGGGGGATAACAGCACATGATGATGAATGGGGGATAAAGGAGAGGATGATGAATGGGGGATGATAGCACATGATGATTAATGGGGGATAAAGGAGAGGATGATGAATGGGGGATAACAGCACATGATGATGAATGGGGGATAAAGGAGAGGATGTTGAATGGGGGATGATAGCACATGATGATTAATGGGGGATGATAGCACATGATGATGAATGGGGGATAAAGGAGAGAATGATGAATGGGGGATAACAGCACATGATGATGAATGGGGGATAAAGGAGAGGATGATGAATGGGGGATGATAGCACATGATGATTAATGGGGGATAAAGAAGAGAATGATGAATGGGGGATAACAGCACATGATGATGAATGGGGGATAAAGGAGAGGATGTTGAATGGGGATGATAGCACAGGATGATGAATGGGGGATGATAGAAGAGGATGATGAATGGAAATGATAGAACACGTTGATGAATGGGGGATAATAGAGGAGGATAATGAATGGGAATGGTAGAAGAGGATGGTGGATGGGGAGTAAAAGAAGATGATGACAGATAGGGATAATAGAAGAGGATGATGGATGGATAGGGATAATAGAAGAGGATGATGGATGGATGGGGATAATAGAAGATGGTGATGGACGTGGATAATAGAAAATAAAGATGGATGGTGGAAAATAGATGAGACTGATGGGGTTAACAGGTGAAGAGAGGATGATTGTGGTGACGGATGAGTATTAGAGACGTAATGATGCACACACACACACACACACACACACACACACACACACACACACACACACACACACACACTCAAAGGCGCGCGCGAGCGAGCGAGCGCGCATACATACACATTTTAGGATCGAATAAGCACATCTATCATCCACTGCCTTGATGTAGTACCTTACCTGCATTAGACCGAGTCCTGATCAACGCTAAATGTGGCCATCGGTCATCACTTGACAGGGTTTATCAATCCAGGATTGCTCCATGTTCGCGCAAGCACACACACACACACACACACACACACACACACACACACACACACACACACACACACACACCTGTGCACCGACGTGCGAGTGAACACACACACACACACACACACACACACATACACGCGCGCGCGCGCGCGCGCACGCACGCAAGCACACACACACACACACACACACACACACACACACACATACACACACACACACACACACTTTCATACGTACATACATACATACATACATACATACATACCATACATACATGCATGCAGGCATACATACATACATTACATAGCATAACATTTATATGCCTACCAAACAGTGTTGGAGAAAAAAAAAAGTACAGGACAACAAATCCTGCGCTACTATGACGGTACCCTGAACTATGATTTTTTATCTAAGAGAGAGAGAGAGAGAGAGAGAGAGAGAGAGAGAGTTGATCGTTGGCTCTCAGTCTTGCATTTACTCAAATTGAACTTAAATATTCATCGGTGTGAACAATAGATTCATTCACTGACACAATTCGTTGTCATCCTCAGTGTAGGCCTGCGCAAGCAAAGCGTATGACAATCGGTCGTTGCCGGCACTATTTATAAATATTGGATTTTCCCCGTCATTTTATTCCCCTTTTTGTGTTTGTTTTTCTCCCCCCTCTCTGCTCCAAGTCCATTTGATGATGAAAGCAATCAATAACTAACTTCTCTCTCTCTCTCTCTCTCTCCTCTCTTTTCTCTCTCTCTCTCTCTCTCTTCTCTCTCCTTTCAATGACATAGTAAAACGTAGTTGCTTTTTTTTTTATATGTACAACGACAGACATAAAACAAATTACATTGAACACTGTTAGTTTACTTTGATAGACGACATTATGTGAGCATGATTCATTATTTATAAGTGTTTTGGGGGTGTTCTTTACTTGTCTAATTGCTCGGTTTTTTTGTTTTGTTTTGTTTTGTTTTGTTTTGTTTTGTTTGTTTGTTTTTCTTTTTCTTTCCTTTTCTTTTTTTTTTTTTTTTTTGAGTTCCCTTTTTTCTGTTTGTTCTTTTGTCTATTTGTTTGTTTCCTTTTTTCTCCAAAGGATATAAAGTTGATTTTCTGTTTAAAACAATGTGTATATAAAGTATTTCCACTGTTGCCTTTAAACGTGATTCTGAAGGCATTGTGGTCTACGAACAGAAACAGCAGTTTAAAATTCAAAACAAACAACAACAACAAATTTAACTACGTCATTTTCATTATGTTATCAAAATCTTGTAAGCATTTTTTTTCCACAGGAACGTGGCGGCATGCCCCTTATTCGCATATGGCGGTGAATATCATCGACTTTAATGTTTCAGTTTCAGTTTCAGTTTTATCAAGGAGGCGTCACTGCGTGCAGACTAGTCCATATACGCTACACCACATCCGCTAAGTTTTGAGACCACACTACGCATGATTTGAAGCTGATGGATAAATGAATTAACAACTAAGATGAGAAATTGAAGAAGAGGGTCTCGTGGCTACGACTCAGTGGATGTCTGACCTACGCATCAGCCCAACGCGCTGGTCAGACCTTGAGTGCCTACCTACCATTTTTGTTGTTGTTTTTTTTATGTGTGTGTGTGGTGAATGTGCACGTGTGTGTATGATGTGCGGGCATGTGCCCATGTGTGTGCGTGGGCGCATGTGTGTGTGTGTGTGTGTGTGTGTTGTGTGTGTGTGTGTGTTATGCGTGTGTGCGCGCAGGCATGTGTGCGCGTTTGTGTGCGTGTGTGTGTGTGTGTGTGTGCCTGCATGTATGTGCGCGTGTGTGTGCGTGTGCAGAAGTGCGTATGCATCTCTGTGTGTGTGTGTGTGTGTGTGTGTGTGTTGTGTGTGTGTTGTGTAAGGGAGGTGGGGTCTGTGTCTGTGTGTATATACGATTATTTTATGTGTGTACGTCTGTGTGGTTGTGGTAAACTTTAACGCTGGCTTTTGTTCTCAGCAGTTACACTCACTGGAAAACTCGGAAGGGCGATGAATATTGTAACACTTTTCCAGCTGTCCTTCTGATAAAGATGTCATACTGTAACGTCCATAGATCTACCATTTAATTGTTTTTCTCAATATTCTTGATATTACAGAACTGACAAACTGACGGTTTTTTTTTTCAAATTGTGATCAGTCATGGTTCTTGCTTTAAGTAATAAAAGATCTGATGAAAAATATTATACTTAAGCAATGCTACAAATGTTAACTTACCTTGCTTTGAGATCAAACTGTTTAATGTAAATTATGCCTAGCATGGGAACAGATTAGAAAGACATACGTATCTAACAAAGTTTTAAAGACGCATTGACCGTAAATGAATATATATTGCCAAATCAAGCGAATGAAGGCACATGTAAGCCACAAATTAAAACATAATCACATTTCCCTGCAGTAACACTTTATAAAAATCAACGCATCATGACTTCGTTACAGAACTAAAATTTTGATTACTTGATTGTGTTAATAAAGTGGCGAAATCTGAAATGGATGAAAGATACGTCATCTGTTATATAAAGCTGAGGTTGTCTGTCTGTTCGCTTATACACGGCCACAGTTTTGGGCCGATCACCACCAAATTTGGTATCAAGTATCCTTGGTGTCCTACAAACAGCAACGTTGGGTCGGCGATCACGTGACGCTTTGCGTCGTGACGCAATTTGCGTCCACAGACGCAAAACTGGACTTCGGAACACTACACGGCTACAGCTTGGGGCCGATCGCCACCAAATTTGGTAACATGTACCCTTGGTGTCCTACAAACAGCAATGTTGGGTCGGCGATCACGTGACGCATTGCGTCGTGACGCAATTTGCGTCCACAGACGCAAAACTGAATATCAGAACACTACACGGCCACAGTTTTGGGCCAATCGCCACCAAATTTGGTATCAAGTATCCTTGGTGTCCTACAAATAGCAACGTCGGGTCGGCGATCACGTGACGTATTGCGTCGTGACGCAATTTGCGTCCACAGACGCAAAACTGGACGTCGGAACACTACACGGCCACAGTTTTAGGCCGATCGCCACCAAATTTGGTATCAAGTATCCTTGGTGTCCTACAAACAGCGACGTCGGGTCGGCGATCACGTGTGACGCAATTTGCGTCACAGACACAAAACTGGACATCGGAATACTACATAGCCACAGTTTTTGGCCGATCAGCACCAGATTTGGTATCGCATTGCGTCGTGACCAATTTGCGTCCACAGACGCAAAACTGAACATCGGAACACTACACGGCCACAGTTTTAAGCCGATCGGCACCAAATTTGGTCTCAAGTATCCTTGGTGTCCTACAAACAGCAACGTCGGGTCGGCGATAACGTGACGCATTGCGTCATGACGCAATTTGCGTCCACAGACGCAAAACTGAACATCGGAGCACTACACGACAGACAAACTCAGCTTTATATAATAGATTTATCATGTAATAGATTTGGACAAGTGTTCACGTGAATGTTTAACGGAAAAAAATATTGAACAAAACGTGCATACCCCCAAAAATTTAATTTGAATTATGGACGAAACCAAGAACTTCTGATTCACGAAGGTCATTCGTGGCAAAAACTATGTAAACAACATTAGAAGGTTGTGAGGTATCACACACACAAAATCGCAGAACAAATGAGAAATCCCAAGAAAAAGACGTGGTGTCCTTTGCCTGTTCACTGTGCTGCACACGTCACAGCGACTGAATGACGTCATGAACGTTTGACAATAATCAGAATTCTTCTTTTTCACTTGACCATGTGTAGATCTGTGGTAAGTCAACGTCAATTTCTAATTCGCAAATCTATTATTTATTCTTTTTGTACAAACTCCAAAGCAGACGAACTTTTCGGCTCATCCAAAAAACCTGTGTTTTCGGGCATCTCGATTCCATCTAATTTCTTCTCTGTTTTATAGATTTGAATATCAAAACAACCACGCCTAGAAAGGCTGAATTAACCTTCTTTTATTTATACATGTTTTATTCTTCCAATCGAACTTAAAATCGTGACAATGCCGCCCAAAAAGAGAACCCGGCTCACACGCTCTTCTTCTGCTACGGCCAAAGTTAGCAGCGAAGAGAGATATGCACGACAACAGAAAGACAGAAAACGCTCTGTCTGTTCGCTTATACACGGCCACAGTTTTGGGCCTATCGCCACCAAATTAATATGTAAGAGGTTTGAGTGAAAAATGGAACAGATATAGACTGCTTTTGCTGTTTAAGAAAAAAACAAAAGCATGTTTTGTATGATATTGCTTTTAACTAAGGTAAATAGAGAACGCTTTATCATGACTTGGGACTGAAGGCAAAGTAAAATTCAGCAGAACCTGAAAAAATCCTCTGATTTTAGAGTTCTCCGTTTTAAGCCCTGATTACTATTGTAATGATTCGTCGGTTTACAGATACAGAGGGATGCTAGGAACGCCATTCACCACATCTTATCAAAATGAAACCCCGTTAAAAAAGCGTTCTTTCTTATTTTCACTACATTTTTATATAAATCGGTTTTATTAGAAATAAATGGTTGAACGAGGGCTGAAGACCTGAGTAATGTAGGCCTCTCTCTCTCTCTCTCTCTCTCTCTCTCTCATATATACCCGGGCGACGCCGGGTAACCGGCTAGTCTATTATATAAAGCTCAGTTTGTCTGTCTGTCTGTTCGCTTATACACGGCCACAGTTTCAGGCCGATCGCCACCAAATTGGTATCAAGTATCCTTGGTGTCCTACAAACAGCAACGTCGGGTCGGCGATCACGTGACCTATTGCGTCGTGACGCAGTTTGCGTCCACAGACGCAAAACTGCACATCGGAACACTACACGACAAACTCACCGGGGCGAGACGGGGTCGAAGCGTGAAAGCGCTAGTATGAAATACGTCTCATGTTAAGTGGGGTTTTGACGAATATCCGAACACGTCATACCTAAAACGCCTACGTGACGAAAGGCAGCTCGTTGCTCTGATAGTATGGAGGTCACCTTGGCACTCTCACAGTACAAACGACCTTTTGACCTTCCATGGAACCTCGAAGCATAGATCAAATTCCACTCTTGATTGATGCTCTGAGGAAGCAGCGACAGTCCATTCATCCGCCGCTCCTGCATCACCACAATTCATCACGTGTGCTGTTCTGCGGTCATATCGGAATTGCCGACCCTAACGGGATGAAGAGTCTTAGATGATAAGTATGTAGACCAGCATTGCATGGTCTTTGGTTCCATGATGGATTTCATCCTCCTCTGTATGGATCCAGTTGTGTTTCTTGCTGTTCAGGCAATGGATAGAGCCCTGTGTGGTCATTAGGGCTATAATCGGTCATTAGGGCTATCATACCGCTGGCATTCAAAGAGCAGAGCTTACGATAAGGACACACGACACGGTAGACAAGAGACAAAGTGCCTGTCTTGCTGTCCATCGTTCCAATGTATAACACGCCATCAGTTCTGCGCTAAAACATAAAAGAGAGGCAATTTGCTTAATCAACTGGCGTGTTTCCTGTGTCACAGTCGTTTTCATTTGAGCTAACTCCAAACAAAGTGAGGAAAGTTGTTTAGAGGTGTAAGTCAGCATTGTCAGCAGTCAGCATGATAACTTGCGAGTGTTGTGGCACTTGTTTGGTTCCTGGTACTGGCTAGACTTGGAGAAATCAAAATGATAGTTTCTTCATAACGACCTTGACCAAAGAACACACTTGGCTTTGGTCATTTTCCCCGTGCGTGTAGCAACTAATGCTTAGGAACATCAAGGCAATGAAAGCTTCAAAATTGAAGTCCGTGCACAGCCGGAGGACACTGATAAGCGGGATAATAATAATGGGAATTTATCTCTTTCTTTTTTTTAGCGTAAGTGTGCACTCAAACTGTATTTTAAATGTAAAATATACTACTCATTTATTTGTTTCATTCAAACAAAAATTACACATGCATAAAATCAGGAGCCGGTAACTTTGGAAATACTTTCAAACAAGTTCAACATTCTTTAGCGCTGGCTGGGTCACATAATGTCACACAACATAGGGTCCACGAAAGGTGAGGGAGTGAGAAAGATTATGGGGTGATCAGAGTGCTGGACAGAGTGGAGAAGCCTTCTGTTGAGGGCACGCATACGGCGAACCAGGGTTCAAAGCACTGCCGTCGTTCCGTCGTCATTGACATGTTTTCGAGTTGCCCCATATCTATAAAACCAGTAACGGACATTTTATTCCACACTTTCTTTTCGAATTGTTCCCACCTTTACTTATGTGATTAACTTTTGTTCGTTCCAGCTCCTGAGGCCAGTTTTTAATGTTTTTATATTGCTTTGCGATCGTGTTTTTGTTGTTTTTTAAACAAGTAAGGCAATTTAATTTACTGATTTCATGTGACTTAACTTTGCTTAATTTACCATTTATGATAAACTCTTTACTGTATTTAGTTAGATATGTTTTGAAGCCAGTCTTTGAAATATATTTAGTGAGATATTTATTTATTGCTGGTCATCTATGATCTTTATGAAAATGTTTCAAAATTTGCATACAGTATCATTTAATAGACCTTTTTAATCAATAAATAAAGCAAGACAGCTGATTGGTCACCATCGTTTTTTGTTTTTTTTTATGTGGACTTTATCTTATTAAAATGTTGATGAGAACGAGAAGTGTGGATTTAAAGCCTGTATCATTTGGTCACAATTGCACACAGACAATTGTGTGACAATTGTGTGTATGTGTCCGGTAAGGATTTATCAATGTTTGTCATTCTGTCATGTTTTGTTGAAGTTTACCAAAATATCACAGAGAGAGAGAGAGAGAGAGAGAGAGAGAGAGAGAGAAAACAACCGGATGATGACATAGACTCACTCTGTTGCTCACGTGAGTCAAAATATGAACACAGCCACTACGCTGCATCTCCACCTTCCCTTTAACACAGACATGTTACAGATGGAGGTCAAAGGTCAACAGTCCCACATCCGATCAGGGTCCGCCATCATTGCCTTGGCCTTTGTTGCAGACATATGTTTTCAACCTGTCAGGAATGTCAGCATGCTCAGTCTTCAGTGCATCACACCCATAGCCTTCAACAGAAAGTATTAACCTGCATTGCTGAAATAATGTTATAGGGTTATCCGTATGACAGAACACCGAATTTGCAATTTGACCTGAAGCGGTTTGAATCCTACTTAACATGAGGCTGTCATTGTTGTTGTCCACATTAGCATGGTGCTGTTGTGGTGATATCAGGGTATATCCCTCTCCCCTCACCCCCCCCCCCCCCCCACACCACACACACACACCTCCTTGGACGATTATCCCTGCATGTGATGATACCTTTGGTGGGCAAGGGCTGGTGTACAGATATGTCATTAAAAACTTTTAAAAAAAGAAGAAGAAAAAAGAAATATGACTGTGTTGTATTACGGTTACACACTATCTCCCTCAGGAATTGCAAAGAACGTGAAATTCCACACAGTAACATTTGTTGTGACACGATATATGAAGAAAAATCAGCAAGCAAGCGACCACGTTCTTCCCATGGACACGTATGGTGGAGAAGCTGTGGCCTTTTGTATATTGAACTGACTGTCCTGGTTACTTGATCAACCTTTATCTGGTTTTTCA
>CM065714.1:114028609-114041109 GCA_033310375.1 Conus canariensis
GTAAACCTCTGAGAGGTCACTCTCCTATGGCCATCAGTCTACATTTATATCTGCACCTATCTATCTGTCCACCTACCTACCTATGGATAGATCCGTCTGTCTGTCTGTCTGTCGTCTGTCTATTCATCTATCTAACTATCTATCCATACATCTGTTATTATGTACATATGTATGTATGTATACAGAGAGATATTAATGGGTTACGGTGGTCCACCATATGCTGCTAGAGAATGATTTAATATTTATATTTTCCCTGATTTTTCATTCTCATTATCTTTCTTCCCAGTTCCCTCACCCCACGCCACCCTTTTTTAAAAAAATATATATATATGTATGTATATATATATAAATATATATATATATGTATATATATATATATATATATATATAATCTTATATATATATATATAATCTTTACCAAGTCATTAATGTAATGACGGAGGAATCATTAGCCGGCACTTGTTTTCTCCACCACTCAATGGTTCAACATACTGTTTGGTCTATCAGTGGGAGATTGCATCTCTTAGGAAATCCCAGTAAAGCCTGCCTTGCGCACTTCTCAGCTGCTGTCCGCAGTGGCATGACTGACCAGGCTTTGATATTTAAACAGAAGAGCTGACCACTCTGACTGTTGACGCCTTTTGACCTCTCTTGCATCAATAATGGATCCTCAAGCTCAAAGATTCTCTCCTACATTTATACGGTTGACGTAATGATTTGGGTTTTTCGGCAGCTTATTTCCCCACCATACTTTCTTACTTTTGTACCATTCGCTGGCTGCTGTCGGATTTTGTGTTTGAACTCTTAGTGGTGAGAATACCACAGAATTGTAGACTGAGGTATATCTCCATTTGATGCCAAGGGAAAACAGGCAATCAGCAGAGCCTCCCTGACCAGTGCAATCCAGCGGATGAAAGGCTTCGGAGCAGGCAATATGAATGGCTCTGTTTTCAACATGGTTACAGTGGTCCCCATATGCTGCAAGAGAAGAGTTTGACATGTATAGTACAGTTCCCTGAATTTTTATTCTCATTTCCTTTCTTTCCCCGTTTTCCTTCTCCACCACCCACCCCCCCCCCCCACCCCCAACCCCCACCCCTTTTTTTTTTTTAAATAATCTTTGCCACGTCATTAACGTAATGACGGAAATATTGTTAGCCTGCAATTGTTTTTCCCCACTGTTGTATTGTTCATACACGCACACACACACACACACACACACACACACACACACACACACACACACACATAATATATAATATATTATATATATATATATATATATGTATGTATGTATATAATGTGTGTGCGTCATTCTGCTCAATATTTACTTTAGTTTAGTGTATGCTACATACACTGGCAAACTTTGTGGGCTCAGAGTTCGAGGGGTGAGCACGCCCCAGTTCCAGCATCAGCAAAGTTGACGTTGTGTCTGACGCCTAGCTACGTTGACGTAGTACACATGACGTTGTGTCTGACGCCTAGCTACGTTGACGTAGTACACATGTGAAGCATGGCCGAGCATCAAAGGGAAGTCACAGAGACTCCTGCCCTCGCAACGTGTATAGTTCATCATCAGTTATAGAGTTGGTCATATCCCAACAGAGAGATGTTTAGCTCCATGATGTCGTGGCTTGCTGTTCCAGTCGTCCATCAACAAGACCCAGACCCGTGGGACAGCTTGTGGCCACTCTTTTGTTCCAGAGGCTCCATTCAGTGGCCATGAAGACAGTGTCTGGAAATCGCCGAAGACATAACTACAGACAGCAGGCTTTCCTACAGTTAGGGATCCTCGTCGCGTTCTCCCGACTGCAGCTAGCTACCAGAGGCCAGTTTCATAACTGGCTCAACTGCAGTGCAGACTTTGATCTATGAACAACTGATCCTAATAGCCTGCCACGGGATCAGCTTAACGCCATACAGACCGGTCAGAGAACAACTTGTTCTTAAGGATTTCCAGCTAATAGGCCGTTAAACACGCCAGTGCATCGTCTTTTTTCTCTCCGATTCACGAGCAGTTTTGTTTATTTTTGCTAGTGCCATAGAGACTCTCTCTCTCTCTCTCTCTCTCTCTCTCTCTCTCTCTCTCTCTCTCTCTCTCTCTCTCTCTCTCTTATTGGAATGTCTCATGATTTAACATTTGACGCGAATCTTGGGAGTAGTACAGGTAATAACTGGCTGAATTACATATATAATACGATCCGTCAGATGTCGCCTAATGTGAAATCACCTTTAGCCAGAGAGAAACTTCTGCAAGTGACAAGAAAATTTGAAATGGCAAGTACACCATGAAAGGTCATTTGCTTACGGGGGGAGAGCGGGAGTGGAGTGAATGGGAAGGGGGTGAAAGCTGGAGGGGGGGGGAGGGAGGGTATTTGGTAATGTGCTGATAAGAACGTAAAAGTTTGCGGACGGGTTTTAAAGTATTGCAAGATTACTCATAAATACCTTGCAACATAAAGAGCACTATGCGTACGTCTACATGCACGCGCCGGTGTGTGTGTGTGTGGGGGAGGGGGGGGGGTGGAAGGGGGGTGGGTGGTGTGTGTGTGTGTGGGTGGGGGTGGGTGGGTGTCAACATGCATCCTTGTTTGTAGGTGTATGGTACTTATTGCAATTTCATCTTCTTATTGGTTTCATTTATGTTTTCTTTAACCTTTTCTGTATTTGTGGGCGCTTCGGGCTTATGATGTAAGATTAAGCGCCATAAAAATGATAATGATTATCATTATTTTTATTATCATTATTATTATATACTTATGCTCACACACACACACACACACACACACACACACACACACACACACACACACACATACGCGCGTCCACACACACGCACGCACACACACACACACACACACACACACACACACACACACACACACAAAACACACACACACGCGCGCGCGCGCGCGCGCGCACGCGCACTTCGAAGGAGAGGGTGAGTGGGTGAAAAAAGTGAAAGGGGTAGGGGTTAATATGAGCTGATATGAAATCAAAAGTAGGCAGACGGATCTTAAGGTAATAAGAGTGTGCTTATAATTATTCCGCAACACGATAACAATATTGCAACTGTTCCCAAGTCTGCATTTCTAGAGCATCGCAGAAAGGTCCATCGCTACAATGACATTATTGAACAAAAAGAAAAGCTCCTTTGTTGAAAATACAGGACCATTGAGAAACTTGTGTTTTCTTCTGTTGCAGCTGACAGTTAAGCCACAATGCTGTGTTGTTGGCTTAGATCTGTATACTCTCTCTCTCTCTCTCTCTCTCTCTCTCTCTCTCTCTCTCTCTCTCTCTCTCTCTCTCTCTCTCTCTCTCACGCATACTGCTGTTTCTTGATGCATAGTTGCCAGCTAATTAATGACTATAGCTGTTGATGGTATATCAATACAAAAAAAAGGAAGCATGGCACATCTCTCTCTCTCTCTCTCTCTCTCTCTCTCTCTCTCTCTCTCTCTCTCTCTCTCTCTCTCTCTCTCTCTCCTCTCACGCATACTGCTGTTTCTTGATGCATAGTTGCCAGCTAATTAATCACTATAGCTGTTGATGGTGTATCAATATCAAAAAAAGGAAGCATGGCACCTCTCTCTCTCTCTCTCTCTCTCTCTCTCTCTCTCTCTCTCTCTCTCTCTCTCTCTCTCTCTCTTCTGAGCACATGTGTGTGTGTGTGTGTGTGTGTGTGTGTGTGTGTGTGTGTGTGTGTGTGTGTGTGTGAATGCGCGCGCGCGCGTGCGCGCTCCTTTGATAATTGATAGGAGAGTCGCTCAGTGTTTCCTTTATGAAGTCATTTATTCTTGATTTGTTGTTACCGTGCTTTTGTTTTTAATTCATTTATGCGTTTATTTTGAAGGAAAAACAAGTCACTTACAATGTTAACGCTTTTGAAGATATGTATGTTTCTTGAAAATTTTGTTAATTTCAGTTGCTAGTTATACTTACTTAGTTGCTAGTCACGCTTAGTCTTTCGGCAGGGCAAAGACCGAATGAAAAAAAAGCGTGTATTTGCAGACTTCCACGGATGGTGCAGGACTGCTGCCAGCTGGCTCGTTCGGCAGCTGAGGACAGTACTTCTCCGGGTCCCATTCGCACCTTTGGCAACGCGCTCGTCAGAGGCGTCCTTCTCCCAGTAGAAGATCTGAGAGTCAGCAGCTCAGTGGCTTGCTCTTCCAGTTCTCCATCAACGAATCTTTGGCCAGTGAGACGGGCCAGTGGCCATTCTATCATCCAGAGGTTCCGTCCAGTGACTATGAAGACCGTCTCTAGACATGGACGAGGACCTACGTGCAGACAGTAGACTTTCCCCGGAGGCAGGGTCCTCTCCGTGCGTTCTCCTATCTGCTACCAGTTGCTCTTGCATCCCAAGGTAATCATGAGTAATCTTATCATACTTTACAACCTGTCCGCCTGCCTGTACTTTCTTATCAGCACATTATCGACTTACCTGCGCCCCCCCCCCCCCACCTCCCCCCACCTCGAAACCTCACGGCTCCCACCACCCATCCTCCCACCCCGTAAGGAAAGGATCTTTCATGTTCAAAAGGCTGTTTCTGATTTTTGTCTCACTTCTTTGTCGACAGAGGCTGTTTCACATCAGACAATATCCGATTGATGGCGCTATAAATACAGTTGAGCCAGTTATTGCCTGAACTACTCCCACGATTCGCGTTACATGTTAAATTATGAGACATTCCACTGAGAGAGAGAGAGAGAGGAGAGAGAGAGAGGAGAAGAGAAGAGAGAGGAGCAGGTGCGTTTTGGTACAGATTCCGAATGTCCCGTCTATATTTCTTTCTGTCGACTTGCTGCAGATGTAGAAGAAGAAGAAGAAGAAGAAATGAATAGAGCCGAGGAGAAGGACAACAGGAGCGGAAGGAGGTTGGAATAAATTCTGTTTTTCTCTTCAATCCATTCGCTTTCCTTTCCCTCTTTTGTTCTTATTTCCTCTTCTGCTTTATTCTTTCCAAGTTTTCACTGCGCGTTTGTTGTTTGGTTGGTTGCTTGGTTTTCTTTTATGAGGGAAGGAGGTTTATTGCCAGTTTAATTTTTTCCTTCTTGTTAAAGTTGTTGAATGGTGTTGCACATATTCCTTCGATTTTCGTATGTTGATGTCTCTTTTAAGGAGAAGGGGGAGAGCAGGGATGAGTGAGTGTGAGCGTTTTCGTGCAATTGTGTGTGTGTGTGTGTGTGTGTGTGTGTGTGTGTGTGTGTGTGTGTGTGTGTGTGTGTGTGTGCGCGCGCGCGCGCGCGTGTGTGTGTGTGTATGTGTGTGTGTGTGTGTGTGTGTGTGTGTGTGTGTGTGTGTGTGTGTGTGTGTGCAAAGAAAAAAAATACGTGAAAGATTTAACGAGCAAGAAAACACAACAGACAAGACGAAAAGAAAAAATGGTTTGTCCCTCTTATGCGTAAATGCTGACTGTAAAACACGTTGAATTTTCTCTCATCGTTGTCGTTGTTGTTTTCATAATAATCTGTACTTCATGATAGCAAGAATTACAGTCATGAAAAACAAGACTGGCGTACTAACCTACATGTCCTCTGTTCTCAAGCAGACCTTTGAAATCGATTATTTGGTGTCCGTTTCTTACCAGCAAAAGTGATCATCCTTTCTAATGCCATTGTCGAGGAAGTTAATGATAAATAAGAAGGAAGTTAATGATTGTTGTTGTTGTTGTTGTTGTTGTTGTTGTTGTCGTCGTCGTCGTCGTCGTACCCTGCCTTAAAGACTCCAGGGATCATCCGAACAGCCGAAGTACTTGAACACTACGTTACAAATGCATCAGCTGGGGATGAGAACATTACGTGTGTGACCGTTTTTGATTACCCCGCCACATGGGCAGCCACACTCCAACTTCGGGGGATTTTGGAGACTGGTAATGGGATGCTAGGAGCTTGTCACAACTGAAGACAATCCCCGCATAACTATGCAGAGCATAACAACATTTTGATGTAGCCTTGGTGTTCTAGCCTATGTCAGTTGGCCTGACACAGCCTTAAGCCAAGGCGGGAAGGTAGTGATAAATAAGAATGAAACTCACTGTTTCACGGGCATTTAAGAAGCATCTGCTTGCAACAATAGTTGGAAAAGAAATCGTTCTCTGTTTAGAGAACCACAGGAACCTTCAGAGCGAAGTGATCCGTCGCCACTCCCATCAAGTTACAACTGTAACATTAAGGTCATTCCGTTCTCCCACTCCAGACAGTTGTGGGATGAAAGGGCAGGCAGGGAGGAACGAGGGAGGAGCTGGGGAGGGACAGCAGAGGGGCAAGGGCGGAAGAAGGGTGCTGTGGTGGTAGGAAGGGGCAGGGGGGGGGGGGGGGCGAGCAGCTGTAAGTGGAGAGAGAGAGAGGCAGTCTCTAGCTAATTTTCGGTTTTCTCCGGCCTTTTGTCATCTAACCTCCTGCGTTTTTAACCCACACTTGTTTGTTCCAAATGTTTGTCGTCGTCGCGCCTTTTCACAATTGATGACTTTTGTTTCACTTGACGCTTTGTTTTTTTAAAGCCCACCACCTTTATCTCTATTAATAAATTTTCATACAATGGCTTTGGCTGTACAGGTTTTTTTTTCTGTTTTTCTTTTCTTTTCTTTTTTTTTTTTTTTAGCGTGAAATGCGTCTAAGAAGTTTGTGAACTCATATAGCCGCTTGTTAACCACCATCAAAAATGGTCCAGCTCTGAAAATGTCTAGGAGTTGGTTGTGGTCCCAACCTGTCACGTGTGATCGTCAGGATGATGTGCAATACAGGAGTATGGTATAAAGCTGACTTATGGAGAAAAGAACAGGACTTCATGTATTGACATAAAATGTTGTAACAATCTTCCTCAGTGTGAAGTCTATGATTTCACCCTCATGGTATTCTAGTCGATTTACTGCTCAGTCGGGGATATTATCTTCCTGTAAAATGAAATGTCATGTCCAGTGAATAAAAATATAAAGAAATTTTACTAGTTCCTTTTTCTTGTTCACACACACACACACACACACACACACACACACACACACACACACATATATATATATATATATATATAGATAGAGAGAGAGAGAGAGAGAGAGAGAGAGAGAGAGAGAGTGATGAACAATAAGTCGTCCACACTGCCCACGGAGTTCATTTTTTTTTATTCCAAGCTTTCGCCAAAAGGCTTCTTCAGGAACCGATGGTACTTACATCTCCTTAGCAGCAATCACATCAATACTATTGACGTCATAGTAGACCTACATCAATTTAAAAACGACGTCACATTTTCTTTTTTTACTGTAGTTTCACCTTTCACCACCCCCTGTAGAGTCCCATCCCTAACCACACCCTGCAGAGTCTACCCTTCACTACACCCTGCAGAGTCCATCCCTCACTGCACCCTGCAGAGCGCCACCCCCAACTGCACCCTGCAGCGCCCACCCTTCACGGCACCCTGCAGAGTCCACCCTTCACTGCACCCTGCGAAGTCCCACCCTCCAAATATATATCCAGCATGTGTGCCGTGATTGGCTGTGACACATCAGTGTAGATAAATGCATGCAAACGCCACCCAAAGGTCCATACTCTGGTGTATAATAACAACAACAACAAAGAAAGAACAGTCACCCGTATGCTAACGCAGTGGAAAATCCGTGGACGACACCAGTTCAAATGGAAACCCCAGATAAACGTAAAACCTGCACATTACCGACAGAACCACCATCAACCCAAACAGACCTGCAGGCACTCGTCACTAATTCACTCAAGAGTCACTGGAGTGACAGAAACCCCGTAAGGTTCACCAGTACTGTTCGTGCTGGCAATGGAACTCATCTTGAAAGCAGCAACAAACAACGCGAGACAAACAGACCTTGGCGATGGATACAAGATGCCTCCTCTCAAGGCCTTCATGGATGACACTACAGTGATTTCATCCAGAGAAGACGAGACACGTCATGTGCTGGAGAGGCTGGACGACATAGTTGCCTCATCCAGAATGAAGTTCAAGCCAAAGAAATCACGGAGTCTCTCACTGAGGAAAGGAAAAGTGGCCGGATCTGTGGTCTTCAGTGTTGCCAACCAGGCCATTCCAACAGTCACAGAAGAACCAGTCAAGAGCCTTGGAAGATGGTATGATGATACGCTGAAAGACACACAAAGAGCAAAAGAAACCAAGCAGATGGCGGAGGAAGGCTTGGAGACCATTGACCAGTGTGGGCTCCCTGGCAAATACAAGGTCTGGTGTCTGCAGTTCATGCTGATACCAAAGCTGCTATGGCCTCTGATGATATACGACATCTGCACCAGCATAGTGGAGGCAATGGAAGCCAAAATCAACAAGTTCACAAGGAAATGGCTTGGTGTCCCACCCTGTCTGACTGACATAGCGCTGTACTGTCGCCAAGCAAAGCTGAAACTACCCCTGAAATCCATCCTGGAGGAATACAAAGCAGGGAAGATCAGACTTCAAAGCATGCTGGAGGACTCAGGAGACAAGGTGATAGAAGCAATTAAGCCCCAGCTGAAGACAGGCAGAAAATGGAAAGTTCAAGAGGCGATGGATTCTGCAAAAGAAAGTCTCAAGATCAGAGAAATAACAGGACACACACAGACCAACAGACAGGGACTGGGGGTGACCAAAACTGAATGGTGGTCAAAGGCCAAAGGAAAAGCCAAAAGAGACATGATGATTCAGGAGATGAGAAAAGAAGAAGACCAAAAAAGACTCCAAAAAGCAGTCCAGCAGAGCCAGCAAGGGCAATGGACAACGTGGGAGAATGCACTCCAAAGAAGTCTCACTTGGAATGACATTTGGCACATGGCCCCTCTCAGGATCAGCTTCATTCTCAGATCTGCATATGACCTTCTGCCCTCAAATGCAAACCTGGTGAAGTGGGGGAAAACAGACGATCCTGCATGCCCCCTCTGCCATGAAAAACAAACAGTGGAGCATGTCCTAAGCTCATGTAAAGTAGCCCTGGCTCAAGGAAGGTACACATGGAGGCACAACCAAGTGCTCAAAGAAATTGTACAAGTAGTCTGGGCTAGTACCAACACCACAAAAGGGAAAATCAGGACTCCAAAAGCACCCGCAACATTCTTCACGGCAGGAGGCAGCAAATCATGGCCAAGAACAACAGTGCCACTCGAAACATGCAGGCAGAGTCTGCTGGACGGGGCAGATGACTGGGAGTGCACTGCAGACCTCCCAGAATGGAAGAGTCACCCAGAGATCATCAGCAAGAGTGGCATGAGACCAGACATAGTAGTCCACTCTAAGTCAACCAAGCAGCTGATCATGATCGAGCTCACGGTGCCATATGAGAACAGAATGGAGGCAGCTCAAATCTACAAGACTGAAAAGTATGCTGATCTGGCAAACAGCCTGAGGAGAGAAGGCTATCAGGTCAAAGTCCTCACTGCAGAAATTGGAGCTAGGGGGTTTGTAGGAACGTCTGCATACAGCCTCATGAAACAGCTCTCAGTTGCAGGGAAGGAAAAAACCAGAGCCCTGAAAGCAATGGCAGAAGCGGCAGAGAGGTGTTCAAGCTGGATCTGGTCAAGGAGGAACAAAAGTGAACTTCATAAGGCTTAATTTCCCTACAAATATCAGGTGTCCCTGTGGCTCAGTGGTTAAAGCGCGAGTCATTAAGTGGAAAATGAGCATGTCCAGAGGGTCATGGGTTCGAATCCCAGCCATGGCTCGTCCCAAGATAGGAAAAAAAGGGGCAGCAGAGGGACATCCGGAGTCATGAACCGGGTGTGGCCCAACCCCCCTAGAGTGTCAGGAGATAAGGGCCGAAACACTTGCTTGAAGGGGGCTTCTCTTCTGAGGACTCTCTGCTGCCACGCTCTCCACGAGTTTCTTTCTACTAATGGACTGGCCCACACACAAAGGCAGGGTTTTTTTGTTTTTTGTTTTTTTTTTTTTTTTTTTGGGGGGGGGGGTTGTTTTGCCACGCAAGGTGTCATTTTCGTCGTGAAAAGATCCATTTCAGTCACGTTTCCTCGTGAAAAAGCCATTCCACAAAATGAGTCCTTTCTATATGGAAAAGAGCCATTTTTGCAAGAAAAACATATCCACCGTGCTCGTCATAACTCATTTTCCAGTGCGAAGAGCCATTTTCATCACGACAGGAGTCCTTTTTGGCAAGAAAAGTTATTTTCAGCATGGAGAGAGCCACTGTGGCAGAAAGGGCAGAATATAAGACTATAAGACTTCATCATGAAAAGGATAACGTAATTCGATAACTTTCGGTGATAGCAATAATCATCAATTTCAAATGCGAATGAAGCCTGGATTCTGAATACTGGAGACTCTAAACAGAACAAAGACATTTATCAGCTTTTTGCCAAAGGAACAAACCGATGAAGTGTTTAATTATACATTCCATGCGGGAGAAATCTCCTTCGAAGATGTTTATTACGGCAATTATCTTCTTTTCCTTTCGTATGCGTGCACATTCATGATAATTATGCAGCTAAGGCCTGTTTTTTTGTGTTTTTTTTTTACTTTGATTGTTCAGTTTCAACCTGCTGCGTACATTACATAAATGTAAGAATCCATCTCGTTGCTATCAACGTGAAGTAAAGATGATCATCAATATAATATAAAGATAATTGTATATTGATTTTATGTAGAGAGTCACACTGGTTCGTCTGGTGAAAAAAAAAAACTTGCTGTAAACCTGTCAAAAGCAGCCGATCCTCTAGACGATTAGTCACCAGTGAAGGTAACGATCCGCAAAACAAGCTCTCCTACAGTAAAGAAGGAGAAGAGCCATTATCTTGTCACTGACCAATCAGGTGCAAAGAGGAGGACGACCCTGTGAAACAACCGTCCAATGGAAGAAGAGCAGTGTCTGCTCGACCTCCGGATAATCCAACTACGAGCCAGTCTCCTTTGTCGCCATTTCCGTCAGCGTAAATGGCAGCCATCGTGGTTTCTTTATACCTATTGTCTAAGCTGAGGTGGTATGACAGAGCTGGTTGTCTTCTTTCCGTAGGTTATATGCTCCTCTTCCTCCCCCCACCCCCCTCCATCGAACATTCCTCTCTCCCAATTCCCATCCCAAACTTCCCCCCTTCCCCCTCCCCCATCAAGCCCCCCCCCCCCCCTCTCCCGGACACACACCACTGTATTTCCCTTGTTTCTCTGTCTCTGTTGTTTGGCTGTACGAACTTCTCTCTCTCTCTCTCTCTCTCTCTCTCTCTCTCTCTCTCTCTCTCTCTCTCTCTGGTACTACCAACACTACTATCACAACTACTGTTGTTACCCCCCAACACACACACACACACACACACACACACCACACACACACACACAACCACTACTATCATATCACACACACACACACACACACACACACACACACACACACACACACACACACTATACGCACTCACGCGCGTGCGTGCGTGCGCGCGTCAACCTTCGCTTTATTGTAATTATAAGGATTTCCTTTGTTACAGATGTGAGTCAGAACGTCGGGCGACAAAAAAAATAAAAGAAAAATGGAGGAGATGCAAGTGTTTATCACTGTCCAAATGTTGCACGTAATGCGCGTTAGACGTAGTGGAAAGCTTGGGAGCGGCAAATAACGGAGTCGTTTCGGAATGTCAAGCAGGGCTTCGCCAACATTTCTCTACTGTCAGTCACAATCTCTGAGATGCATACGTCGAATAGTGGCCCGTGTGGATAAGCCACTCGTCTGGGAACCGACAAGATCTGTAGTCAAAAGTTCGAGTCTCGGCCCGTTTCCATGAGACCTAATGTTGTGGTCTGAATACTAGTCTTTCTAATGAGACGATAAATCGATGTCCCTTGGGTGGCATGAGCACATAAAAGACACCATGGCAAGACGGGAATAATGTCTTTAACACGATTCTGAAAGGAAAATCATTTTGTACACAAAATTATGCAAAAAAGGAAAGAAGAAAGAAAAAAAGAAAAGAAAAGAAAGAATAGAGGAAGGTACATATATAAATCACATTATCCTTCATGTTCGTCATTTACATTCCTTGTTAAGTTATTCAGTTAACGGGTCATTCCTTAAAACAAAGACTTTGTATCGAGGGAACCTGTCAAACATGAATTAAAGCAAGCTTCTACTGTGTTTCAATATTGTTGAAAACTGGCAAAAAATCATGAAGCTTTTTTTTTAATCATTGTAACCCTAAGGGACACCCTCCCCGCTCCAACTCCCCCAACAAAAGAAAATTACATTACCTAACGTGCCTGGAGAATACAGTTTTTTTTCTGTAAAATAGTTACAGCTGAACTGTGTGAATGTATTTATTCTAATCCCCAGTATTAAAAACATTGTATTCCACTGTAATTTTTACACCGGACCACAGTGTCTCTCCGTCAGCCGTCAAGGCCAAATGAGCTGAGATAAATCCCTCGCCCTCCAACGTTAAACACCATAGATGTAATGTGTTGAATTTTGTAATGTAGTTCTTCTCTCCACACCATGTTAGTTGAAGCAGACTACGAACACCAAACATAATATATAATAATAATAATAATGTATAATACT
>CM065714.1:114046109-114048609 GCA_033310375.1 Conus canariensis
CTGTCATTCTCTTTGCCTCTGTCTTTTCTGTTAAAGTGTCTGTAGTCTTTCATCTGTGTTTGTTCATGTATGGCATGCTATTTTTGTTGGTTGTAAATTGGCGACTAGGTATGGAACTGGAATTACTGTAGAGAGTGGACACTTACTGCCAATTGTGCTTTGTCTGCTTGCCAATATGGCTTTACATGTATGTATGTATGTGTGTATGCATGTATGTATGTATGTGTGTATGTATGCATGTATATATGCATACATGTATGTAATCTGTATGTATGTATGCATGCATCCATCTTTCTATCTATCTATTTGTATATATGTATGTATGTATACACGCATACATACATACAAATGGAAATCGTTGTTAGTGAACACACCCCGTACAACAACCTGAAAACCCCCAAAACACGTGCAACCAACACGCACGTGAAAACAGCTGCAACCGGGCCCCACACGCTATATAACACCGGCGGTGGGCAACCCAAACTCCATCCTGACGACAGCCAAGCGCTAGAAACAAATTTGTAGATATTTTAATACCTCTTTTAATACTTGTTTTATCTATCTATCTATCTATCTATCTATATATATATATATATATATATATATATATATATATATATATATATATATAAAGAATGTGGTCATTACCCTTCGTGATCAAGAATTTCAGAAGGTAACATGACATAGCTGAGGCAGCAGGACTTTTACCTGGCAGCACACAATCGCTCTCTAACGAGTCCTCAGCCTACACTTCCTCAAGCCAGAACAAAACAACCTAAACTCAACGAAAAAGACAAAATGGAGCAAGTCAAGTGCTTCAGTTGCAGTCGTGCTGGACGCTATATGTGTCGAACTCTCCCTTCCGAAAATGAAAGCTCATAACAATGAACATGAGACATGAAGGCAGAGATAACCAACTAGACAGAGGTAGGAGAGCGTCAGTGATGTCTGGAATGTCTGCAGCAGGAGACTGACCGTCAAATAGACACTGGTGGTATAGCAAACCCTGTAGTGGAAGGAACCAGCTTTTCTTCTGATGATGCAGAATCCTACCTGGAGGACGGACGACTTATATGTGGAAAGAAGATCCTTGTTGTAAGCAGTTCAGCTGTTAAGCCAGCAGTGGTGAAAAGTGGCAATTTATCAGTGACAAAAGGGCTGTAGCTGATAAAACTGTAAATGTTCTAAGAGACACCGGATACAATGAGGTCGTCGTGAAAGAGGAACTGACTGGTGAAGACTGGTATGAAAGGCGCCACAGTTTGCTTCTGTCAGAGAACAGTGTAGTGAAGGACGTGCCCACAGCCCTGATAAGTGAAGGCACGCTTTACGTTCCTGGAAAGACTAATGCCCTGTGCCTGCCTACACCCCTTTATGATCTCATCGACGACAACATGGATGAAGCTAGAGCTGCAGATGATCCAGACCTAGAATGGAAAATGATGTCGAACTCTTCGGATGAGGACGACCTGTAATTGACAGAAAAAGCTCTCGGTACAAATGACTGTAGCCAAGACACAGAAACTGTGTCCATAGACATTCATAAAGAAATTTTAAAAAGGACAAATGATCCAGGTTTTGTTTCGTCTCATGAATTTGACTTACGCCATAACAATGAGACCTCAAGCAAAGAAACATGGGGGACTACGTCTTTGAAAGTAACAGAGTCTAGACACTGTTGATAAAGAGAGACTAGAAGAAACTCTTCAACACGACAGAACCTCCACGGGACTGTTCCCATGGGTGTATCAGCCCATATTTCATGACTGCAGAGCCCACCGGCGAAAAACGCCATCGTCAAGCAACTGCCGTGTGCATCCAACAGCTTCAATTTGTGCTGCTTCGCTGACAGGCGAAGACAGTACAACTCCAGACACGGACTCACTTTTGCCATGAAGTCTTACGTGCCCTCTGAAGAGAATACCGGGTTATAGTTTTCCCCGCTGTCAACAGAACTTTCCCTGTAGTCGATGGGTCTTTCCTCACCGTCACTGGGCCTTTCCCCGGAGTCGGCCGAAAGGCAGACATTATAAAGATACACCTGAAGGCGCAGTCAGTGCTAATACAAGAACACGAAGGAAGGTTTATTTCCCTATTGGCTTCGCCAGCAAGAAACTGTGTTTGCAATTGAAAAGGGGTGCCTTGCCACGGTGTGGAATGTGAAGAAGTTCACTCTGTACGCTGAAGGTTGAAATGTGTGTTCCAGACAGACACTGCCCACTCACGCACTTCACTCAGCTAAGTTTATTAATGACAGAGAAACGCGATGGACGATGTAATTACATAACTTTGACATGAAAATTGAGTCCATAATGGGAAGTGACAATGTTGGCTCTCACTTTATGAGCCGCTTGGTGGTGTGGTATACACAATCATTTCATTGGACTTTGAGAACAGTCGCCATGTTGGTTTTGAAAAAAAATGAAACAGAGCCTGTCCTGTCTTCAAACACATTTTCCTGCATTTGTTCCAAGTGGGTGCATGTGACACGTGATGGTTC
>CM065714.1:114051109-114053609 GCA_033310375.1 Conus canariensis
GTTTGTGTGTTTTGTTTTGGTTTTGTGGTTTTGTTTTTGTTTTTGTTTTTGCTGCCCCATCTTCTGTGCCACCTCAGCGGCAGTGCGCACTCGCCGCTCATTCCGACCCCCTGTCTACATCCACAGCCTGCTGCAGCCCCGGTACCGGCAATCCACAGGGAGCAGTCAATGTTAAGTCGTCAAGAGGCAACCCAGCAGAATAGACACTGCACTGCCGTTGAGTCACTTCTGTGGTATTCAGTGGCTCCGGTTCTGATCCAACATACGCAGGACACCACCTGCTAAGCCCCCTACTGACGACAATGATCACTTAGTTGCGGGGCCAGCGTGAGTGAGCTCTCCCTCCGGAAGGTGCCACTACGTCAGTCCAACAACACCCTACATGAACTTGTCGATACGGGTGACCCCGACGGAATTAAACAAGGCCATAGACGTGGAAAGACATCAAAACTGAGGTCACCATGAGAGCAGGGCATGAAGTGCCACAGAATTTTGAGACTTTTTTTATTCTGGTCGATGAGAATGAAGATGACGAACATGATTTCAATTCCGGTCTGAGATTGCATGGCAGTGCTATGCTCTACGCTTCCTTTCATATTATATCCCGGTGTCAACAGGCCCGAGAGATACCGACACCTACAGCTTCAGTCAGGAAATTTGAGCAACACTCTCAGAGATACGTCCATCAAGTGGAGGAAACACGACTGTGTGGTCCCTGTCTTCTCAACTGAGTCCGTAGCAAACTCAAGTCCGAGTAGGAGGCGATGGGGGCAGAAAAATCCCACATGGCTCTGATGGGAATCGAACCCACGACCTCCCCGCTGGGAGTCCGCGATGCTAACAACTTCGCTACAGCGGCTGGTGACACGTCTCTTCTTCAAACAGGAACACGGTTACTTTCTTTGACCATAAAAACACAATTGACATTTATACAGTCCTTCATTAAAAATCACACATCTCCTCTGCTGAAAGGACTATAAAAACACAATTGACATTTATATAGTCCTTCATTAAAAAATCACGCATCTCCTCTGGTGAAAGGACCATAACAACACATCTGACATTTATACAGTCCTTCATTAAAAATCACACATTTCCTCTGATGAAAGGAGCAAGGTGGCAGTTCTTGATTATGAAACGTATCTCTCTTCTAGAAAGGAGTATCTACATGGTTGTTTACGACAAAGTAAACATCTCCACTTCAGAAAGGAGCACGGTTATATTCCTTGATTATAAAAGCACACATCCCGTATGGATGGGAAAATGTGTATGATCCGTTATTACAAATCATACGTCTCCCCTTTAGAACGAAAAGTGTATATTTTCATTACTTTCAAGCTATACAGGTTGTCTGTTCAAAGGAAAGTGCTTGTGTTCTTCAATCATAAACTACACATACGCCTTGCAGAATGGAGAATGCTTATGTTCATTCATTACAAACCGCACATCTTCCAGTCGAAAAGGAGTACGAATACGTTCCTTCATTACTGAAATAAATATTTACTGTCAAAAGAAATATCCAAATGTTCCTTTATTATGAACAACACATTTCCCCTTTTAAAAAGAAGGAAAGAAAGAAAGAGTGTGTAGTTGCTCCTTGATTACAAACCACAGATCTACTACGGAAAGTAACATACATATATTCCGTAATTACACACTTATCGTTTCCTCTGTAGATACGAGCATAGATGGTAGTCTTCTGTGCAATTTTCACAAATCTTTATAGAAAGAAGCATGGTTGTGATTCCAAACCAAACATGTTCCCTACACAAAAGAGCATGTTTAGGTTTCCATTTTACAAATCATGCATACCCCCTGTAGAAGAAACATGTGTTTTGTTCCATGCACCTCTCCTGAAGAATGGGGCATGTATGTGTTCCTTGACTTCAAACCAGATATCTCGCCTACAGACAGGACAATGTAGATATTCCTCAACAGCAAACAACACATCTGCCCTGTAGAAAAAGGCATGTATATTTTCATTAATTGTAAGCTACGCGTCTCCCCTAAAAAAAATAGTCATATAAATGTTCCTCAGTTACGAACCACATAATTACTTTCCTTACAGAAAGAAGTACTGAAATGCTCCTTATTACAAATCACATTTCTTCCAGCCCAAATTCTTTTATAATAATGAGTATGTTGATGTTCCTTGATTATAATCTGTGTATTCTCTCTTTCAAAAAAAAAGGATTGTGTATATGTTCGTTGACACGCATCTGTCATGTAAAAGTGAGCAGGCACGCGTTTCTTAATTATAAACTACACATCTCACCTAGAAAAGGATCGTGCATGTGTTCGTCATTGCAAACCTTACTTATCCCCTTTAGAAAGGTTCTTATATACATTCCACACTGGGGGAAAAACATTTTGGCTCCTATAAAAAGATGGACGTGAAAGAATTGTGTTTATAGTTTCAAAATGAGTGACTACAGACGGAAACTGAAACAAACTTAAAAGATGAATCTACTATTCCGCCTAACGAAAGAGACACACAAAT
>CM065714.1:114061109-114063609 GCA_033310375.1 Conus canariensis
AGTCAAAGAAATGGGTCGAAAATTAGAAGATTTTCTTTTTGATTTTCCTTGTTTATGGATAGGTACAACTGTTGCTTTCTTCCAAGCCATTGGCAGCTTTCCAGAATTCCAGCATAATTGGAAGAACTCTAATAATTTTTTCAAAAAGCATTGTGGAAAATGCTTTATCATGTTGTAAGAAATGGGATCAAATCCTGTCGCAATTTTACCAGATTTTAGACGGCGAAGTGAGTACAGAAGCTCCTCCATCGTTAGATTTTTATTAATATATAACGTGTTGTCATTGTCATGTGGTTCAATGTTTCTCCCTTCGTTTTCAATAGTTCTTCTTCGTTCTTGCTCTTCTTTAGGCAGATGTTCAGTCTGACTCATTGCTGCGAAAGTGTCAGCAAATAATTCAACTTTCTCCTCGTTTGTTTTATAGATTTTATCGTTTTCAATCAAAACAGGATCTGGGAGATGAAAAGAACCTTTAGATTTTCTAATTTCTTTCCAAAGTAAAGCGCTATCGTTTGGGTGTTTGGAACAGTTGATGACTAAGTTTTTGTAATATTGCTGCTTTGCAAAAGCAACAACTTTGTTACTATTGGTGTTAGCTTTTTTGTATTCAGCGTGTAACTGTTCCACTCTACTTTTAGGCTGCGTATGACGGCTTATCATCCAGCTTTTGAAGGCCTTAGTTTTCGCACCCACGGCGACTTCACACGCAATATTCCACCAAGGGTTTGACGCTTTCTTTGGATGATTCTTTAATTTGACTTTTGGGATTGCAGAATCTGCAGCCTTAAGTATAAGTTTTCTTAATTCAAAATAACAATTTTCCAAACCTTTCTCTAACACTGTATTTTGATTGAAATTTAGAAAAGACGAACCTGCTGTCAAAATGTGATTGAAAAGCGCACAATTAGCCTTATCTTCATTATATTTAGTGCATTCAGAATTGTAGATTGTTTTTTCAGGGCTCACTAGAAGTTGGATTTCAAGAGGGAGATGATCACTGCCTAATGGTATTTGATGAACCTGCCAAGTACACAAAGGGTTTATGTCTGGGGAAACTAAAGACAAATCTATCGATGAGCAACGCTGATCTGATCGATCAGCAATTCTTGTTATAGAGCCGTCATTTAAAATGGTTAAGTTGGCGTTGATTATTGTACTGGCAAGGTATTCGTTGTTGTTAACAATATTATTGGGATTTTCGGACCACAAAGCGTGGTGGGAATTAAAATCGCCAAGAATAACCCATTGTCTAGAGCAGTCTAAATCCATTATCCAGTCAGCTTCACCTTTAGACACTCCATCCGGATAATAACAGTTCAAAATGTTGAAATATTTACCATCAACCTTAATTTCTATACAGCAAGAATATAAACGTTTATCTATTGAAGAACACGGTGTTTTGCATGGTTGATACATAAGATTGCAAGCTACATATGTAGCAACTTTTATTTTAACGTTGGCTTTTACCTCATCTATAACAGGTGGGTAGAAGAATCCGTTTAACTTGGGTAAGTCATTTTTGTGGCAATTCAATGACTGAAGCACAACTACGTCAAAAGAACGCTTCTGCAAAAATTTTTCCAAATATACAAAATTGCACTTACTTCTACAATTCAATTGTAGAAACGAGCAAATACCAGTAGGTTTGACTTGTTCAGGCCTCATACACATCATGTTATTCGTAAGGAAAAGGACTATAACTGAGAATACCAGCAACAGAGAACACCAAAAACGGATAACGTTTGACAGAACTTCTCTTTGTACGTTCATTTGGAGTTCAGACAGGCATTGGACAGAATTGTTTTCAATTCAATGATTGACGAAGTCATGACATCAGAAATTTTTGTTAGGATGGTCAGACATTTCACTGAGAGATTTTCAAGATACATTAAAATCTTTTCAAGATCAAAATTTACAGATTGTTTTTTGAACGAACTTGAAGAGTCAGACTTTTCTTTAAGAGAAGTTGGCACAGATGTTTTCGAAATTTTTGATGTCTGTCCTATACTTGTCTGATTTGTGACAGCAATACTAGTTTGATTTGAACTATTAGTATGAGTTGGTAAAATACGTGTGCCCCAGATTGAAGGGGGGCTAGAATCCAAAGAAGTGGGCAGCGGGTTTTGTTGATTAGCCTTCATCATTCCTTGACTCAGAACCGAGGAATAAGACTTGATGTGGTGATTAGCTTTAATTGAATTATCGTTTCCCGGCACCCTGGGGTCTTCTTTTAATTCCTGCACCTTTACCTCTCCTTTGCTTTTTTGAACTGTGATTTGTCTGAGAGCCTCAGAATATGGCATGTGGTTGGAAGACTTTAGCTTACCGGCCAAAACACGTAATTTATATTCCGGGCATCCAAGGTAAGAGGCTGAATGATCTCCAGAACAGTTTATACAATGTTTGGCCCTGGTACACGATTCCAAGACATGGTCATTGTGACCACATCTTCCACAAGTCGGCTTAGCCCGACACGCAGACTTTGTGTGCCCCAGTCTGT
>CM065714.1:114066109-114071109 GCA_033310375.1 Conus canariensis
CAGAGCCCGTCGCCAGACTGAATCGAAAGCACTTCCATAGTCATTAAAAGCACAATGAAGTTAACGTCTATCAAAGACTTCAAAAGAAATATATGGTTAGATAATGTTAGACAAAAGAGCCGGAATCCACTCACATACATAAACACATACGCCCCCCCCCCCCCCCACACACACACACGCACGCACACACGCACGAACACACACACACACACACACACACACACACACACACACACACACACACACACACACACACATGCGCGCGCACGCACACACGGACACGGCATACACACACGCCTAAGAGAGACAAACAGACAGACAGAGACAAACAGACAGACAGAGACAGGCAGAGATGTGACTGTACCGCAGAGACAGACAGACACACAGAGACAGAGACAGGCAAAGAGACAGAGACAGACATAGAGACAGACAGGCAGGTAGAGAAGTTGCTGTGTCGCGCGCGCGTGCGCGTGCACACACACACACACACACACACCACACACACACGCACGCACGCACGCACGCACGCACGCACGCACACACACACACACACACACACACACACACACACACACACACATGCACGTACGCAGCATGCAAACACGTCTAAAAGAGAGACAAACAGACAGACAGACTGAGACAGGTAGAGAGTTGATTGTGTCGCAGACAGACAGACAGAAAGACAGAAACAGACAGAGGTGATTGTGTCGCAAAGAGAGAGAGAGAGAGAGAGAGAGAGAGAGAGAGAGAGAGAGAGAGAGAGAGAGAGAGAGAGAGATCTGAGCTTCTATTGCTGAAGATTGAATCTGATCCATCTTATTGTGCCACGTTTATCCATACACCTGGGATCATTTTGTGGTGCAAATTGTGTGTGTGTGGTGTGTGTGTGTGTGTGTGTGTGTGTGGTGTGTGTGTGTGTGTGTGTGTGTGTGTGTTTGTATGTGTGCGTGTGTGCGCACGCGCGCGTGCGTGCGTGCATGCGGATATGTTGCGTGCGTGCGTGCGTGCGTGCGTGCGTGCGTGCGTGCGTGCGTGCGTGCGTGCGTGTGTGTGTGTGTGTGTGTGTTGTGTGTGTGTGTGTGTGTGTGTGTGTTGTGTGTGTGTGATCAGCCTCATCACAGACGCTGAATCGAGACATGACAGCTGCGATCAGATCAGCTTTATCTTGAGCAAGAAAGGTAATTCAGTATGAAGTCAAGAGAAGAGTTCATTCCCCTGACAAGGACTAACGGGGGGGGGGGGGGGGGGGGGGGGGGGGGGAGGAACAGCGTGAACAAACTGCCATTTTCCGTGAAAGAACTGTCCGTGCACATCAGCTAAGATAGGGACTGTGTGAGGAGCAGATTCGAATCATATTTTCGTTTATTAATTGATAAAGAACGGTGCTGATTGTGTCATCTAAAAGAACGGAGAGAGATACATGAATAATTCTCTGTGTGTGAATGTAATGTGTGAGGGGTATTGGATCGGAAGGAAGCTGGGGAGGGGGAGGGAGGGAGGGAGGGGAGGAAGAGAGTCTGTATGCGTTTTTTGTCAGAGCGAGGGTGAGAGTTGATTCTACTGTCTGCCAGCCTTGTTCTGTAAATAATGACCATGTTCCATCAAGAATCGCCTTATCATGTATGTAAATAATGCGTAATTTACAGAAATAACCATTATGCATGTAAATGATGACTTGTCTGCCTAGGCTTAAATAATGCAATACTTGTGTAAAAACAAAATTCATAAGATCTGTGAATAATACATTAGTCACAGAAGTAATCATTATATCGAATATATAATTCACTTATTTACCCCCCCCCCCCCCCCCCCCCCAAAAAAAAAAAAAAAAATCATCATTTATACAAATAATCGATTAAGATGTGTAAATAAATCATTATTCATGTATGTAATGGTTATTTCTGTAAATAATGTATTGTTTACAGTTATAACGAATCATTTATACAAATAACCGTGTAAGATACATAGGTAATGAACTGATTTTTATAAGTGACTAACTATCCATCCAATACGTATGAAATAAAATATCTATGTATATATGCGTGTGCATCTTCATGTATGTATAATTGTTCACCTGTGTGGCTTACTATTTTGGTTGTCCTCCTAAGAAATGGTTATATTCGCAAGGAAAAAAAAACCGTTTCACTGTAAGGATCGGTCAAATAGTGATTCAACAACGGTGTGGCTTAATACCCTGCTGCGTAGTATCGCCTGTCGGGTCACCAGTAGGGACGAAAAGCAATTGGCGTGCATGCGTTCTTTTTAAAAGGAAAGTAGCCTTTGTGACTGAAATGATTACGTTTTCGTATATTTGGTTGTTAGAGTGGTTTCGAATACTGTAACCGTTACACAAGAAGATTAATCGTTCTGTGAGAATACACACCGAATTATTCTCGGATCAAAGTGTCCAGCGATTGGGGTCAAGCATTCCGATGTGTGTGTGTGTGTGTGTGTGTGTGTGTGTGTGTGTGTGTGTGTGTGGTGCGTGCGTGCGTGCGTGCGTGCGTGCGTGCGTGCGTGCGTGCGTGTGTGTGCGTGCGTGCGTGCGTGCGTGCGTGCGTGCGTGCGTGCGTGTGTGTGTGTGTGTGTGTGGTAAGTCGACGTGAGATGGAGGAGGTCGAAGAGATTTTCTGGATTATAAATTCCAAACCGACACAGAAAACTTAAGAGGTATGTGACGACCGGGAAATGTATGTGCACAATGGTTATTTAGGTGGCACAGTTTGTTGTTGTTGTTGTTGTTGTTGTTGTTGTTGTTTTTTTAATAGGCACACATAAAGAAAGTATTTCACTGGACAACAGCGACATTATTTACAAACATCAAACAAAGTCATGTAACATGTCACATAGTGTCCTCATAGATATATCATGACATTTAGAGAAAATACGTTACATAATCATATTTCAGTCATATTGTTCCATTTGATTCCCAAGGTCGCGGACAACATGCAAAACAAAGGGAATTATATTCTATGCATTATTAACATTATTCTTGTATTAGTGTTATGTATGGAAACCATTTTGTCCCGTATTCTGCATAATTCATCTCCATCGAGTACATATGTTTCTCAATTTTATGCCTGTAGCATAGTTCCTTTAGAAACATTATTAGGTTAGGTTTCATCTTATTAATTCTACATTTGTATATGAAATATTTTCCCATTAAAATGATTAAGTCTGGCATATCATCTGTTTTTGTTTTCTCATCAGTGCCAAACAATATAAGCCCTACATTAAATGACAATCTTTCACAGTGTGAACACTTACTTTTTAGAATATTTTCAAGTTCTTTCCAGAAAGTATGTGCAAATTCACATTCCCACAAGTAGTGACTAATTGAATCTTTCTCTCTATTACAGAAATTACACATGTCACTATCCACAACCTGCATTCTTTTCAAAATTACTGTTAGTTACCAAAATTCTGTGACATATTTTAAGCTGGAACCATTTCAGTTTTTTTTTTTTTCTTAATTCTTTTTAGTACGTCTGTCCAATTAATAGGTATATCAATGGCTGTTTCCATTTCATAAAAGAGCTGATGTTTAAAACTTCAATGTCTTCTATCATAATATCATAGTGAATGCGTGCCCCTTTAGTGGCGCTACAACATTTTTTTGTAACGCTAATGTTCTGTCATTACTGGTATTACTGTCGAGTTTTATTGACATTTTCTTCGCATAGTCTTTTATTGATTGTATGCAACTTATATAATTTAGAAAACTGACCTCAGATCCCAGCTTCTCTGACAGTGTGTGATGGCTTATAAAGTACCATTGTCATCAAGTAAATGTTTAACCAAAAATATATTGTTCTGCATCCATTTCTTGTAAAAGAACGGTTTATTTCTCACTTTGAACTTTTCGTTACCAAAAATAGGTTCAGTAGCTAGATGGCACAGTTGATGTTGAACTTTGAAAAGAAAAAGTATTTGTGTATCCTTTAGGCTTTGTCTTATTGTTGAACTGAAATAAGTACGTGTGATAATATGAAACGATGAAGACAGTATTTTTCATGTTAATTTTCATGTTCTCGACGTTGCATGAGTGAGATTCAGACTACGTCTCAGAGTTGTGACTTGTCTGTCCTCTCTCTCTGTCTCTCTTCTCTCTGTCTCTGTCTCTTCTCTCTCTCTCTCTCTCTCTCTCTCTCTCGTCTCTCTCTCTCTCTCTCTCTCTCTCTCTCTCTCTCTCTCTCTCTCTCTCTCTCTCTCTCAACGATTTAGAATGCTAAGCGTACATTGTTCCAAGAGTAGTTAAAAATCCTTGCTATAAATACTTAGCAAATCCACAGGAGGCGATTTTCTGTCATATGAATGTCGTTGTAGATTGGAGGATCTTGGAGGAGTTCTAAAATCGGGTTGGCAGCCACGCAATACCATTTGGAATTCCGCAAGCGTTCAAGATAAAGACTGACATTTGCAGTACCCATCTTTATGTTATGTAGTTCTGGTGGTGCCAGTGCAATGTTAGATATACATTACCTCGTTCCGTTTTCTCTTTCGAATTTACGACTTTCCCTAATTAACCGGAGAAGTTCAGAAAAAGGTGTGTGAGAAAAGATAGTTGTGTGTGTGTGTGTGTGTGTGTGTGTGTGTGTGTGTGTGTGTGTGTGTGTGTGTGTGCGTGTGTGTGTGGGGTGGTGGAGGAGGGGCGGGAGGTTTGCTGATTTTCACTAGCGCTGCCGTCTTTTTCAGCCTTCTTGTTATGATTATGATTACTATTGTTAACAATCAGACAAAAACGACATTTGAGGTAGGATTCCGTCTACTTACATTTTATTGGTAGCCTCGTTTTGGGAACAAAGGGATTTTTTTAAGAGTCTGCAACTATTCGATGCACATTAGCAAGACGATCAATACAATCCGTACTGTGAACCCTGCGACCGGAAGCAAGTTTCCCCGACGCTCATCGAAAAAGCTCTGTCCGCAAAAAGCCTGGTGAAGCGTGTTTGCCGCAGCTGGTTATCTCCCCTACAACTCTCCTTGATAAAGATGAACAT
>CM065714.1:114076109-114088609 GCA_033310375.1 Conus canariensis
GTATGGGTGCCATCGAATCGTGCTTTCTGAACAAAACTGTCTATTATTACACCTGCCTGGACTCAACTTTCGTCCCCTGCCTGATACTTCTCAGCAGGAAAGAGCCCGGCCGTGTCCTTCCGTCTGTCTTTGACCTGAGAGTGTTCCCGTACAATTGTGCAGTACTCCCACCAGCACCAGGGAAATAACCCACTCAAGACAGCCGTCAAAAACAAGACAGGGAACTGAAAAGACGGTGAAGTTAAGTGCCATTGGGATGGCAGGTGTTAGGCGGAGCGGAAGAAACTTTTGTTTAGTGACTTCTTGTTTATTTTGTTTATTTGTTTAGTTTTAGTTTTGTTTTGTTCTAAAACTTTTCATCTTCACGAGCCAGTTTTTCAGCGCAGTAGGCGGGTGAAGTTTGAAATAAAACCTTTTTTTTTTACTGCACCATGGTCTTACTGTTAGAGACATCATATCAGGTTGTCATCTGGTGAAGTTTGAAATAAAACCTTTTTTACTGCACCATGGTCTTGCTGTTAGAGACATCATATCAGGTTGTCATCTTACTGACAGAGGTGATGGAAGAAAGCCCAACTCATGCCACAGAATTCGGCTACCACATTATTGTATGCTGCCAGTTCACATCTCTTCCCTCTCCTCCCTCACCTAGCCCCCCCCCCCCCCCCCCCCCCCCCCCCCCGCCCTTCTCATCTTTAACGTCAGTCGAATGCATGGTAAGGATCAGCTTTATTTCGCTCTGGTGAACATTTTTTCCCTTTTCTTTTTTTTTTTTTTTTGTGACTTCTTGTTATTGCTGTTTTGTAGTGTTTTCTTTTGTTTTGTTTTTCAATACATGTTTCATGCAGAAATGCATATACATACATACATACATACATACATACATACATACATACATACATACACATACATACATGCATACATACATACATACATACATACATACATACATACATACATACATACATAGTTATTGATGTATAGACTCTAATTCAAAGCCCATTGTGTTTCAGTTGTTCTGCATTAATTTGAATTTTGAAAAAAAGAAAATCCGTGTTTAGAGGTTTAAAGACAAAAGTTTGAATGTGATTACAGAAATAGGCATGGATCAAGGCTTTCATGCCTGTTTCTGTAATTACATTCAAAGACTGTATCATGCCAATTGACATAGGCTAGAACACCAAGGCTGCATCAAAATGTTGTTATGCTCTGCACAGTTATGCGGGGATTGTCTTCAGTTGTGACAAGCTCCTAGCATAACATTCTCCGTCTCCAAAATCCCCCGAAGTCGGAGTGTGGCTGCCCACGTGGCGGGGTAATCAAAAACGGTCACACACGTAAAGTTCTCATCCCCAGCTGATGCATTTGTACCATAGTGTTCAAGTACTTTGCCTGTTCGGATGATCCCGGGAGTCCTTTAGCCAGGGTACGACAACAACAACAACAACAACAAAGCTTTTATTTCAAGTTGACCTTTATACTCCATTTAAAAGATACCAAGTGTGTAATCGGGTTTTGGCCTGGCTTACAAATTTTGTGGCTCGACTTTCTTCTTCTTCTTCTTCTTCTTCTTCTTCTTCTTCTTCTTCTTCTCTTCCTCTCGTCTTCATCTCCTCCTCCTCCTCCTCCTCCTCCTCCTCCTTCTTCTTCTTCTTCTTCTTCTTCTTCTTCTTCTTCTGTCTCTGTCAGTCTGTCTGTCTGTCTGTCTGTCTGTCTGTCTGTCTGTCTGTCTGTCTCTCTCTCTCTCTCTCTCTCTCAAAAGATCTCATTTTTTGTGCTGTTTTATGGCAAAATCTTGGGGGGGGGGGGGGGGGGGGCAGAAAAGATCGTGTTGTTTGTTTGGACCTTTTGCGTCGTTGTTGTTGTCGTTGTTATTCATGTTTTCTTCTCCAAGAAATTTGACAATTCTTGACCTTTCTTTACGCCAGCCTGGAATGCTGTTATATAAGGCATGGGTCTGATAATACAATAAGGTCAAAAGACGAAAGAGCTACTTACACGAAGTATACGACTAATAATAATCATTGATATGGATTTGAAACTGTCGTTCAAACGCCTGTGACTCCGCCATTATCCTAACTTTCAGTTTAGGATTTTGAGGATTTCTCCAAAACCATAAGCACATCAAAAGGAACATTTTGATAGAAAACAGAAATGACAACGAGAGTTGCTTAGTGTCACGACGTCGGAAAGCTCGGCCAAGAATGTCTATTTCTTCTTCTTCTTCTTCTTCTTCTTCTTCTTCTTCTTCTTCATCTTCTTCTTCTTCTTCTTCTCCTCCTCCTCCTCCTCCTCCTCCTCCTCCTCCTCCTCCTTCTTCTTCTTGTTCTTCTTCTTCTTCTTCTTCTTCTTCTTCTTCTTCTTTCATCTTAAACTGCTGAAGAGAGTTCTATACATCAACTGCTCTCAAGCATCTGTCTATGTCTCATCACTGATTCATTCACTTGTAGATTAAAATCCACTGGTCTGACGAAAGACTTCTTTTGTTTCTGCCGTCTCACTTACACAGCTGAAAGAAAACCTCGTCAGATTTACCGTCAAAAATCCGGTTGTAAATCACTCACATACTGACTTACTGATTGATGTCAACTGCAGGGGCGGACAAAGAGGGAACACCGGCTACTGGGCGCTTGTGCGACGACGATATGGTTTCATACAGGATTATCGTCAGAATGTGCAGCTTCGTGCAACACACGCACACGCACACGCACGCACGCACGCACGCACGCACGCGCACACACACACACACACACACACACACACACACACACACACACACACACACACACACACACACACACACACACACTACACACACACATAAGGCACAAAGGAATAAGTCTGTTAATCAGTACAGTGTAGTCTTGAGAGATGACTTGAAGGAACAGAGAGAATTAGCGGTACAGAGAGCTTATTCCAAGCAGTGGGAAGAGAGTAAGCGTTTGCCAAAGGTCTGGGTATGGAAACGGGAGACGGGTATCAGTAGAGGAATACAAGGGCAGGGCAGAAATGTACAGTTGGTGAAGATCAGAAAGGTGGAGCTTGACCATTCACAGACTTGAACTGGGCGAGGGCAGTTTATAACCAATTCGTTTTTTATCAGGAAGCCAGTGAAGAGAATGAACGAGAGGAACAACATGGATTCACAACAATTTAGAATTAATCTTGCTGCATTCTCCTTCATTGTCTGTAACTGATGAATGCGATGTTTCGGACAGCCTGCAAGAAAAGTATGACAGTCATGCAGCCATGAAAGAAGAAAGCACAAATTAGGGTTTGGGTGGCAACCTCTGAAAGTAGATGATCAACAGAGCTAATGCGGTGGATTTCCAAGGATTAAACACAATAAACAGAGGAGACATATCGCTGCTATGACAGTGTGTCGTCCAGTGTGACACTAAGGTTCCGAGCGAACTTAAATGGACGAATGAGGTAGTTGTCTACCTGGATAGATGTTAGAACTAAATCAGAGAAAAAAACCCACCTTTTTTTGCTAGCTTGCCATTATTCAAGTGGATTGTTTTGTGTGTAAACAGAGCTTTAATGTGAGACATGCATTACTGTGTACTCTGAATGATGCATAGTACCTAGAAACCATGGCGGGACAGAGTGTGCTGAGAGACAATGTCAAATATGGGTTGAGTATCAAGGACAAAGAGAACGGGTTCCAGAACAGATCCCTGTCGAACTCCAAACTGCAGGTCTGCATGAAAAGAAGCACCGTTATCAATAGAAACAAGCTGAGAACGATCAAAGAGATAAGAATGGGACCATGTTTAGACTTTCAACCCCATTCCCCTTTCCCTCAGAAACTATTTGATCCGCCCCTGTCTTTTACGACAATAGCGTTCTTCTTTCCGTCGTCCCCCTGTCAATTTACCCAAAACTGAACAGAAAAAGTTTCCTGCCGGTTCGCTGTGAAACAGGCAAGACACAACAAAAGCCCGTCATGGCACTGACAATAAATTAAAAAAAAACCAGTCGCGTTTGAATTAGCGCTTTGGGAGGTTGTGATTCTGAGAAAATTTCTCGTCTCCGTGAAATCTGGCACATTCTTCTGCACGCTGCGTCGCCCTGCTCTGTTCCTCCTGGGAGATGGATAAACAGGCGTGTGGCCATGTTGTTGTCTCGATGGCTGTCCTGCAATACAGGAGACTATCTTTGGGGCTGGGGATGGTGTTTGGTATGTACTTTGTTGTCCAGTTCTGTTCGGATTAAACTAGACAAACTAGATTAGACTGGACTAGATTAGGCTGGACTAGACCAGACTAGACTAGAGTAGACTACAGTAGACGGAACTGTACTGCACTGTACTGTACTCTACTATTCTATATAACACTGTACTATACTATACTATACTATACTATACTATACTATACTATACTATACTATACTATACTATACTATACTATACTATAAAAGTTCAGAACAATGCCGCCTGTCTGATTTCCCGCTCCTCTAGATCTGATCACATATCACCAATTCTGTCATCCTTACACTGGCTCCCTATTCAGTCTCGCATTGACTTTAAAGTTCTCCTCCTGGTTTTCAAATCACTGAATAATCTGGCTCCCTCCTACCTCTCTGACCTCCTCCATCTCTATGTTCCGTCTCGCAACTTACGCTCATCCACCGATTCTCGTCTGCTTCGGCTTCCATCCTGAAAACTTCAGGCCAACGATCTTTTCTTACCAGGCACCTGCTCTGTGGAATAGTCTCCCTTCTTCTTGTTATTGCTACACTAGTGTTGAGCCTTACGGTAGTGTTATTGCTGCATTGGTGCTGAGCTCTACGGTAGTGTTATTGCTACACTGGTGTTGAGCCTTACAGTAGTGTTATTGCTACACTGGTGCTGAGCCTTACGGTAGTGTTATTGCTACATTGGTGTATGATCCTTAGGGTAGCGTTACTGCTACATTGGTGTTGATCCGTAGGGTAGTGTTACTGCTACACTGGTGCTGAGCCTTACGGTAGTGTTATTGCTACACTGGTGTTGATCCTTAGGGTAGTGTTACTGCTACACTGGTGTTGATCCTTAGGGTAAATTTATTGCTATATTGGAGCCGACGCTGCGGACATCCCTGCCATGCAGTCTCAGACCAAACTGGATCTCCACAGTGGTATTTTCGCCATCCTCATCCCCATCGATCAGCGTAAAGAAAAAAGTGACCTCGGCTCCTATCTCTTCCTCACGTCTATACCCTTCGTCAGTTCATGTCGGGGGTCAGTGGTATTGGCAAGCTCATGGGGATGGTCGTTTGAGGGACTTGGTGGCGTCCTCCGGATGTGGGAGCTCACTCACTTATTTGTTATTACTGTCGTCAACAGGGGGCTTAATAGGTGGTGTCCTGTATAATGTGGTTTCAGAACAGGCACCACTAAAACACCACCAAAGTGACTCGGCAGCAGCGCAGTGTCTCCTCTGGTAGGTTGCCTCTGGACAATCTGACATTGATTCTCCCGGTCCGTTTTCGGTGCCGCGGCTGCGGCGGGATAAGGCAGAGTGAGACTGTGGATGGGGGCCGGAATGAGCAGTTTGGGGATAGGAATGAGCAGTTTGGGGATAAGAATGAGCAGTTTGGGATAAGATAGCAGTTTGGGATAGAATGAGCAGTTTGGGGATAAGCATGAGCATTTTGGGGATAAGAATGAGCAGTTTGGGGATAAGAATGAACAGTTTGGGGATGGTGCCAAAGAGCGGCATGAAAGAAGAGACAAGAAAAGAAAAACTATGTGCAAAATGTGTACCACAAAAAAATTTTTGATATTCTGTTGACATATTTAGGCGAATAAGACATGGCCTCGCTGATGTCCATAACCTCTCCACTTCATGTTCCACTTCCAGTCAGAAAAGACCAGAAACAAAATCAGGCCTGCTCATAAACATGTAATTGTAACATGTTACGTCTAGGAAGAATCAGACTGCTTTTCTTTCATATTTCCATGAGCTGGACGCTGAGTAGAGGAAACAACGGGTTAGTCCTAATACCTCGTTGAATCGATCTGAGCAGAGAAAAGATCGACTCTGATAACAATTTGAAAGTCTTTAATTATTGTAGAAGACACACAGCCCAGTGCTGGATAACCATCGCAATCGTCCCCACAGAAAAGCCTTTCTTTCTCTCTTTCACTTTCGATTTCATTAGTCACTATACACTCACTCATTCTGTCAACTAGCCTATTGATAGATCATCAAATCGAAAATTCAGGAAACGATGGGCGAGACAGCCAGTTACTAATCATGGGGTATTCCAGGAGGTTCCAGATCAGCACAGCCAATCAAAATGCTCGGAACACTCAAGAAACAATTTCTTAAAGCTTCTGACACTTTCTGCTTTATTTTCGTACTTGTAAAGAGAGCCTCTGGATTCATTACGCATGCGTTTTTTGGTAAACAAACGTCACATCAAAATTAACACGCTCAAAGCAAAACCCAAAATATGTGGTAGTTTCAAAGTGAGATGACTGCGGGCTGAAAGTGAAACGAACTTAAACGAAAAAATACTAGTCTGCCGAACCAAAGAGACATTCCACATCCATTCTGCGCCCAATTTGAGGAGACAGTACAGGTGATTGTTCGTTCTTCGTGTTTATTGCCTTGAATGTTGTTTGTTTGCCTGAAGAATTCCAAAGAGCTCAAAACGCGTCGTGTTTTGTCGTGTAATTTGTTTGTCTCTTTCGTTCGGCGGAATAGTAATTTTTCTTTTTCGAAGAGCCAAAAAGAATGACAGAGAAAGAGGAAATTCTGCCCACAGACCCTCCAGAAGACGGTAACACCAGTCATACTGAGAGAGTCCACAGCCTACCCGGAAGAACAGCAAAAAGAACGGAACGCAGCACTTTAGTGTCACCCACACACTGCGTAATGGTCCGGCGGCAAACGAACCACAACGTCATAGAAGGACCTCCAGGTGCGGCGGGGAACTTCAGTCCGCTATTCTAAGGAACGCCGAGATTATCTGTCTAGGCCTCGGATCTGCTAACGATAAACTTCTCTCCAAAACGTAGACCGGTATTTACTGGTCAAAGGTTACGACCTGTTGTTCTTCTTCTGCTCTTCTTAATCCTGGAACTTCTCCCGTACAAGGCGTGCCAGACTGTTTATCTGTTTGCGTTGTCATTGGACATCTAAGAACAGACTTCCAGCATCGTTTGGAGAAGTTTATGGCAGTGCAACAGTTCAGCGGTCAACCGTTTTTCACATTATCCTCTCTCCGATGGTGTTTATTTTAAACTGTCGGGAGAAGGGGGTTGGGGGTGCGGGGGGCTTGAGGAGGGAGAGGGAGGGGGAAGCTTTGTTTTCGACGATGCAAGTCAGGGTTTTTTTTGTGAATTGAGGATAATAGAAGGTGGGGAGAGATGATGTATTAGAGGGGAGTGGGGGGGGGGGGCTACAGGAATTTGGGAAAGAAGCGAAGAGAGAGGGCGAGATGGGTGTGGACGAGTTATGTTAGTTAGTTAGTTAGTTAGTTTTAAAGTCTTTCATCATGTCGATGATTTTAGACTCTAGCATCAAAAACAGCAAAACTTTGTTAATTTTTTAACATTATCAAAAAAAATTTAAAAACGGGAAATTGAAGAGACAGACAGACAGACAGACAGACAGAGACAGAGAGAGAGAGAGAGTTACAAGAAACGAGCAGTAGGACTACATAACAAATAACTAGCTAATCTAAATATTAAAAGGTTGAAAAGATTAAACTGATCCCAAAATAACTCAAAATTAGAAACAGGCAAAATGCATTCTACGACTTCCGGAGGTAGGAAAGTTTTCATTAAAGCACATTTTACCAGTATATGCTCAATTGTCAGTTCTGCAGAGCAGACACACTTAATATCTTTACAGTACTTTGTCGTTAAAGCATTTGACAAAAGTCTCCACGACAAGGTAACAATTGATCTACTTACACATGAAGTATTCAATAATGAAAAATACTTTGTCCCAGAAGAGAAAAAACGTCGTGTCGTTTCATTTTCTATTATGTTGCACATTTCAAGCGTTCTCTGAAATCTGTTGGCGAAAGAGCCTTCAGTTTTGGAGCACCTTCTATTTGGAACTCCCTCCCTGAAGACCTTCGTAATCAGCCTACTCTTTCTTCTTTTAAATCTCAGCTCAAAACTTACCTCTTCAAAAAAGCCTATTCTCTTCTGTAGATGACTAGATCTCTCTTAAATTCCTCTACAACTAGTTCGGTGAGGCAGTTTATGCATGTAGTGCGTCTGCCATTGTGTATTTTCTTTTTGCTGTGTGCATGAATATTGTATGAATAGGTGCAAATGGTGGATGTAAGCGCATTGAGTTGTACAACAAGAAATGCGCTATATAAGTATTATACATTATTATTATTATTATTTCTACTGAAGATAAACTGCAAGGCAGTTCAAGAGCATTCAGGGTGCTTCTCGCCCCATTTTATGCGAGATGGTCAACATATTCATTGTAATAAATTCCACAATGGGATGCTATCTAACAAAAGTTAACATTTGACCCCCTTCAATTGAATGCAGTCAATCAAAATATTTTATTATGGACGAGTTACTGCGCGAATACATGTGTGTGTGTCAGTGTGTGTGTGTGTGTTGTTGTTGTTCTTCAATTTAACGTTTTCCCACTGAAAGTGATTTCAGACGGATTGTGTAATAGTGTACGTGTGTGTGTGTGTGTGTCATTCATTTAACGTCTTTCCACTAAACGTGATATTAGACGGAAAAAAAAAGAAAAAAAAATCGTGCCGAAAGAGAGAGATGGGGAAAGAAAGAGCGTATGTGCTTATGCTTGTGCACGCACACGTATGTGTGCATGTGCGTGTGCTCGTGTGTGTGTATGCGAGAGTGTTTGAGTATGTTTGTGTGCATATGTGTGTGCTTATATGAGTGCTTATATGAATAATAATGGTAATTACAAAACACTTGAATTTTTCAAATAAGTTTGAAAGGGAAAAAAGCTAAAATTTTAACAAAACTAATTAACAACCATCTAGGCACAGAAACTTTACCTTTCTCAGTCCTTGTCACTTTTGAGCTTTGTACATTACTCCATCTTCCCTCCCCACACATATCCCCCATCCCCGCCACACACACAAAAAAGGAACCTATAAATACTTCCCCAATGGAGTGCGCTCTAAGCATACAAAAAATCATATGTTAGAGCTGGTGACTCAAAGATGGCCTGTGCACTATTTTGCCTCAACACTGGAATTATTTTTTTCATGTCTTGACATGTAACAATATGATCACGTGTTATTTTCTTTTTACATAAACATACTATGTTTTTAACATATTTTGTTTTAAAAGCATCAAGTTTCCACCCATACATCAATGAAAGTATATTTTTATTTAAACTAAAATTATGTTGAATGATTTTAATATCAAAAATATCAAACTGATTTTGATTGTCATGTTCTATCATTCTATCTTTGAAAGTTTTCGAAATATATGTTTTAACTAAACTGCACTGCTCATGTACCGATAAGGGTAGTTTAAGATCTTCAGAACCACAGATATGTTTTGCTCCATGCTTAGCTGCCCTATCTACTTTATCATTGTAATAAAAGGAACAGTGTGAAGGAATCCAACAAAAGGATAATTGGGTGCCTCCTTCAATAAGCATATGGATCAAACAGCTTATCTCAATAATCATTTCAGGCCTAGTATGCAAATGAAAATTTTTTATCGCCTGAAGGACTGATTTTGAATCTACACAAAACAGAGCTTGAAATATTGTTTTGGGGAAATTTAAAAGGTAATTCAAAGCCATGAGTATTGCTGTTAATTCAGCTGTAAATATGGATATGTTACATCCAATGTAAAAAGATTTCTCCACCCTCAAGTCAGGGATTAAGAATGCACAACCTGTTTGCTTACCAATACATGAACCATCTGTGTATATTTTTAACTGGTTAGTGTATTTCTCGTCCATATGACACTTAGTATAACTTGCTAGCATATTTATATTTTCATCTTCTTTTATGTTGGTGTGATCAATATCAAAATGGGCTTTTTTAAGTTCCCAGGGTGGAATAGGACAAAAAGATGGTTTGGGAGAGAAATTTTATTTTTCTAAAGAAACCCAGAATCTGAAATTATTTTTGATGTATAAGTTGCTATAGTTATTTGAGAAGTTATAGACTTTGCTCTTTTCGGAAAATCAAAATCTGATCTTATTTTGATTTCTGATTTAATGTGTGTTTTTCTAGCTGTACTTTTAATGACAAATTTACAACATGTTAAACTCTATAATCATCTAGAGGAAGTACCTGAGCTTCATGATATGTACGTGACGATGATGCGTGCACAGGAAGTCCAAGGGCTAATTTCAACGCCTTACATTCAATACTTTGCAGTTTTTGTAATAGATATTTAGGCGCGTTAAAGAATATTTCTTGGGCATAAGTTATTTTTGATCTCATTAAAGATTTACATAGAGTAATCAATGTAGCTGGATCTTGCCCCCACTTTTCTTTAGAAATAATTTTCAGAAAGTTTAATGTTTTTCTCGCCTTTGTTAATAAATATTCGATATGAAAGTTCCATGATAATTTAGATGTAAAATAAACTCCTAGAAATTTGATCTCTGTAATGTACTTAAGAGGAGTATTATCCAATGTGAAAGCAGGCATACTTTCTGGGTTAGATCCACTGTTAAAAAGAATCATATTTGTTTTTTCGGTTGACAGACTTAATCCATTTAGCTTCATATAATCCACCATCTTATTTAGTTCTCCTTGATAGATCTTTTCGACGAATTTTATATCTCGCTGTGAAGTTTTCTTTTTTAACGTTACATCCATCCACATGCATATATCATCTGCATATTGGACAAGAACAACTTTTTTTGATAATTTGTTTGGCAGATCATGCATTAATAACGAGAAGAGAAGTGGCGCTAATACTGACCCTTGAGGGATTCCCATTGAAAGTGTTCTACTTGTGGAATATGTTTTTCCTATTCTTGTTCTTATTACCCTATCCTTTAGAAAACATCTGACATAGTTGTATATATTTCCTGTCAAGCCAATGTTTTTAAGTTTATTCAATAGCTGAAAATGCCACACTTGGTCGTAAGCCTTATTTATATCGAAAAAGGTAGCAAGAACACATTTTCGTCTAGCAAACTGTTTCTTTATATTTGTTGATAATTTCACTAAAATTTCTGTAGTGGATCGACCTTTCTGGAAACCAGCTTGATTGATTGGTATGATGTTATATTTTTCGCAGTAATGTACAAGTCTATTCAAAACAATTCTTAGGAATAAAAAATGTATGTGTGTGTATCTGTGTGTGTGTGTGTGCGTGCACGCGCACCTGTGTATTTGCATGCGTGAGTGTGCGTGCGCGCTGTTTGTGTTGTGTGTGTGTGGTGTGTGTGGTTGTGTGTGTGTGTGTGTGTGTGTGTGTGTGTGTGTGTGTGTGTGTGTGTGTGTGTGGTGTGTGTGTGTGAGTAATTTCTTTTTGTGTATGAAGGGCTGTTGAAAGTTAAACAATAAATTCCTACTGGACTGCGTGATAGATGTGGGCATAACGAACAAAGTAAAGCATAATTATTTAAAATGTTTGGTAAAGTCAGTGGAGGCGATCTATTATGTGAAATATTAGAACCAGCTTTGAGCACTGTATTCTTTACTCTTGCACAATCTAGTAATAGATGACGTACACTAATCGTTTCCCCACACATAACCGTAACATTTGTACTGTATTTGGTTCGAAGTGAATTTAAACGCATCCTTTGAATTAAAGTTACTACTTCTCTCGATGTCGTATTTTCAAATTTGTCTAATTGAGTCTTGGGGTGGATGTCAGGATTTGGTTGTATACAGTTGTGATAATATTGGCTATCTGTGTTTTCCAATAACCTCTTGAAACTGTTAAAGGATGCTCTAACAATTAAAGTATAACATTCTGATATGTCTAGCGGAATGTTCAGAGCAGTCGTTCCTTCAATATTGCGAGCTGCTCTCCGAGCAGCTTGATCAACTTTCTCATTTGTTGAAATTTGACAATGTGAGGGCACCCAACAGAAAGTCACATTTATTCTTTTCATCGCTAGGGGATGTGTCACGTAATTAATTTCTGTAATAGTCTCACAGCGGATCTTTGGATTTAAAGACTGTAAGGCTGAAAGGGCTGACTTTGAATCACAGCACAGTAGAAGTTGACAATTTTCTATGGAAGAATTTAAAACATACTTTAGGGACATTAGAATAGCAACTAATTCTGCAGTAATTATTGACAAGTGTTTGCCAAGATAATATAAATCTTCCACTTTTAATTTTGGTATTATAAAAGCTGCTCCTGTTCTTTGGTCATCTAACACTGAGCCATCTGTAAAAATTTGAAGATGGTCCTTATATTGATTTTCCAAATGAGAATTTACATAATTTTTTTTTAAAGATATGGTGGATCGTCTTTGTTCGGTTCAGTAAAGTTTTTGTCATAATTTGCTTTGGCTTGTTCCCATTTGGGAATGGGTGGAAAGGACGAGTTGACAGCTATTTTACTTT
>CM065714.1:114093609-114096109 GCA_033310375.1 Conus canariensis
AGAGAGAGAGAGAGAGAGAGGAGAGAGAGAGACTAGCCAATGGTACAGGATGGGGATACATATGCAGAGGTACACATGCATACTCACATGGACTTCACCAAGCGTCAGAGTCACCTCTCTTGTTCTCTTGCACTTCACGGTTAGCTGCCGCCTTCCGTTTCAAACAGGAGGCAGAGGTCAGGTGTGTCTGAGTGTCAACAGGAAGAGGGCTGTCAAGAGACGGGAGTAGAATGGAAGCGGTGGCACACGTTCAGCTACCTGCACATGTTGTTTTACGACAGCTCATTTGTTTGACAGATTCCAGACAGATTGCATTAGGTAGTGGCAAACTGACAGTGGTGGAACACGCAAAATCCAAAGCTTTCAGAAATGGTTCTTCAGCCCTTATGAAGGTGAGTTTCAAAACGGAGTGACTGAGGGCGGAAAACGAAGCAAACTGTAGAAAAAGTGGGGGTTAGTTACCGCCAAGGACACAGACAAATGAAGTAAAGGACACAGACAAATGAAGTAAAGGACACAGACAAATAAAGTACAGGACAAAACACACCTATACTTTAAATGTCTGTGTCCTCAACGGTAACTAAACCCCTCTTTTTCTAAATTTAGCCCTTATAAATTTTAGACCTAGTTACTAGCCGTCATAGGCTGTGTCTTTTTCGGTTTTTCCGGGGGTTTTTTTGTTTGTTTTTTGTTTTTGTTTTTGTTTAAATTTAAGTTGCCTTTTGTTCGATTTTTTTTTTCCTTTGAAATTGTTAATTTCCCGTTAGTGTTTGTTCCTGTTTTGTGTCTGTTCGGGACTCTTTTCTCATGGAAAAACGGGCCCTCCTGAGCACAGAAAGTTTCTGTCCTTGCTCATGTGTCAGTGCTCCTCATCAGCGGGTACGTCTAAAAGCGTTGCTGATGAGCTGCAAACAGAATGAAACAGTTGTCGGTTACTGTCTGGACGGGAGAGCCAATGAAGGCGACGAAGAAGACGGTTTACAATGTACACATTGCACCTTCCATTCACGGCACATGGTGACCATAGAACTTCTATCTTTAAAGCAGAGCAATTTGTTACATCTGTGTATCGGCAACTTTCGATTTCTGTGAGAGACTCCTCGGCAGACCCGGGTGATTGGTTTAGTCCACCAACAGTTATGTAAATGAGACACTGAAAAGTCAGGGAGAAAATCACTGTCCAATGGTCTCCCAAAGTGGCAGACCTATACGATCGTGTAAATTATGACAGATACGTACAATCGTATCATATTAAAAAGCACAATGCAGAATGGTGTTCATACTCTTAAGACGTGATAATTTCTCTGTATTTAGAGTTTTACGCAAAAAAAAAGACTTTCTGACGCCTTCAGCGAAGAGAGAGAGAGAGACAGACAGACAGACAGAAAAGAGAGAGGAAGATCCAGCCTGTACACATAGGCACATATCATGGGACGACTGGTTGATTAAGATTTCAAATGAATTTAAATTATATATACCTTTTGTTATTTTTCGGTTAATAAAAAAACAGTAACTGTTACTTTAATTGCTACAGAAGTAGTTTCATACACAAGTACTTTTCCTGCACAATAAAGGCTTGCATTGTACATCAACAGACACTCCGACGTTTAGATATCTTTGTAAGTGATTTGTAGCTTTCAAAGCACAACAGAAAATGAAACTCGTCTTCAATATTATCATATAAAGGTTTTTACATAATTTTATTCAAAGAATGACTTTCAGTCTTCATAACATATGTGAGTGTGTATTCATTTGATATCGTGAAACGGTTGGAAGTGTCGAAGACCTATAAAACTGTCACTACAATTAGGATTATAATTCGATGATGATGATGATAATGATGATGATCAAAATTTAGATCGGCGTTCACTAGGTTCATCTACATTAACAGACACTGGCTTCAATGTCTCCCATCCACCCTCCCCTCCCCTGTATCCTATCCTTCCCCCTGTCACCCCATGCACCCTCCCCTGCCCTCCCCTGTATCCTATCCTTCCCCCTGTCACCCCATGCACCCTCCTCTCCCCTCCCCTGTATCCTATCCTTCCCCCTGTCACCCCATGCACCCTCCCCTCCCCTCCCCTGTATCCTATCCTTCCCCTGTCACACCATGCACCCTCCCCTCCCCTCCCCTGTATCCTATCCTTTCCCCGTCACCCCATGCACCCTCCCCTCCCCTCCCCTGTATCCTATCCTTCCCCCTGTCACCCCATGCACCCTCCCCTGCCCTCCCCTGTATCCTATCCTTCCCCCTGTCACACCATGCACCCTCCCCTCCCCTCCCCTGTATCCTATCCTTCCCCCTGTCACACCATGCACCCTCCCCTCCCCTGTATCCTATCCTTCCCCCTGTCACACCATGCACCCTCCCCTCCCTCCCTTGTATCCTATCCTTCCCCCTGTCACACCATGCACCCTCCCCTCCCCTCCCCTGTATCCTATCCTTCCCCCTGTCACACCATGCACCCTCCCCTCCCTCCCCTGTATCCTATCCTTCCCC
>CM065714.1:114098609-114123609 GCA_033310375.1 Conus canariensis
TGTTTGTCTGTTGTGTGTGTGTGTGTGTGTTTTCAAAGTAATGTTGTTGTCTGTTTCAGTCTGATTTCTCTGTCTCATTTCAATGGCTTCTTCTGCTTTCCTTTCTATGAAGACATATTCCAAGTCGAGGATTTCTGTCCGTTGCCTAGTCAGTTAGTCTGGTGTTGTGATGTGTTATACATGTTCACGCACGGCAGATTTTCAGCCGACGCCATGTCCACCGAGTCTGATCTTCCAAAGTTCTCGCTGACTCGTCTGCAGTAGTTCATCTTGCAGTCCTGACAGGATATGAGATAAATGGCATCGCATTTCTTACAGCAGGCATGGAGGGGTGTCTGTCTTTAGAAGGATGATTACAGGGAAGTTGGTAGGGTCGTGGAAATGTCTGGCTCCATGTTGCTTGATGGATCACCCCTAAATCACACTGATCTTTCTCTGACATATGGGACTCCTGTCCTCTAACGGTGACTTTGTCCTGGTCAAGGTACAGTGAGAGAGTGTGGGTGCTGTCCATAAGCAGAAGGGGTGACCATTGTTGTGAGAACTTGGTGTGTTTTCTGACACAGCGCAAATTGGGACAACAGCGCGCAAATGGAACGACATTTCAAACTGATGCGTGCGTGCACGAAAACGCGAAAATTAGCATTGCTAGAACGCGCCAGCCTGGATTTGACCTGCAAGAGTTTTCACTGCCCAGTGATCTAACCACTTAGCCCAACATGCAGAAAGTGAGCATGAGAAAACAGTGAACATCAAACACACGCACCACGCACGCATGCATGCACACACAGAGAGAGTGTAAACCAATGTTCTTTGTTTTTGCTGATGTCCCTATTGAAATGAATTCGCCGCGCAAAATATATATTGTTACATGAAACTATCCATTCGAATTTCGTCCACTTAATGGATGCTATTCTGAGAGTGTTGCTTACATCTCTAGACTAGCACTGCAGGTGTCTGTGTCTCTTTAGCCTAGCTGACAACAGGAAACATTATGCGAGGAAGCGATTAGTCTCAGACGAAGAATGGAACTGAGTAGCATCATAGCATCATCTTCATCGTCTTCACTCTCGTTGATCCAAAATCTTCAATTCTGTCTTCGGCCCTTATTGCAATGTCTGATGATTACTTTGTTTTAAATTTCCTCTCCGTGTTCATGACCGTTGTGAGGTCTGGTCAAATTCTTCAGCATCAGCTGAAGATTGCAATCTTGAATACGACACTAAGTAAAGAAGTGGGTCTCCAATTCTTTATAATGATATTCTTTTACTTTATCGTCTCTCGTTGAGCAGATCATTATACCATCTTTCTAGCTTGAAGATAATGCAGTCTGCTTGAATCCTATATCTAATGATCGGATAACAAAATCGTCTCATGCTTTGAAAAAAAGAGAACTTTTTAAAAATTCCGTTGTGAAAGCGTCTGACCCTGGGTTTTTTCAAAATTATTTTTCTTGTCTTTTAATCAAGCAATGATTTCTCCTTCTACATATTTTTTTTTCTTTTAAGGCTTATTTAAAATAAAGAGAATTTGACTGTATCAGTAATCTCCATTTTCTACTATTCTTCTCTATTCACATTTATGTAATTTAATCTTGGTTGGTTTTTCTGTCGTCCCTTACTAATATTTTCAAACATTTACCAATATAATGCCTTCTTCTAGACTTAAAAAGAAATTAAAAAAGAAAGTTTACCTACCTTTTCTCCTTCAGTTATCCGTCTTGCCCTGAATCGTAATATAACGCCATTCACCGATCTTTACTTTTGAGCCCGACTGGTTCAGCTTCGTATTGGTCAATATTTTGTTTGTTATAATCATTTTATTTAGAGGTTTCACATCCGGTTGTTTTTTGTTATCCCTGTAGATTTTTTTCAATGGAATATGCTGTTTTTGCTTTTATTTTTTTTTTTTTTTTGCTATTATTATTATCATTATTATTGTTGTTATTATTATTATAATTATTTTCAAGAGCAAAACATCCAAGAACAATCAGTCACTTCTTGTACAATGAGTTTGATTTCTAACAACATCTGTCTTCCATTTTTATCATATAACACAGCAGCTTATTCTTCAACAACTTTATATATTTCTTCTGTTTCCCTCGGGTAAATGACATCTTTTAACCGAGATTTATTCAACTTCCTGACAATGTTCTTTTTTATATCCTTCCCGAAAGATACTGTCAAGATGATTACAGAGTTGTGTTGCTGTAGCCAAGCTGCATGTCTTTCTCCATACAGTGGACCCGTGTTTTGGATACTTGTCAGAAAGGACTCATCCCACGTCATGTCACTCTTCAACCATGTATCTTTAATTCTCACGATGTATCAGGCACCTCTTCATTTACCTTTATGATTGCAACGCCGTTCTCTTGCATTTTGATTATGTATGTGTTTGTTATTGTAATCATCTAAACTTGGGTCTAGAACTAAATCACCTCCTATACTTTTATTGATACTTCATATTTGATTCATGTTCCTTAGCAGTTCTTCATAAGATTTATCGGTGTCACCAGCCGCCGTGGCGAAGTGGTTAGCGTCGCGGACTCCCGGCTGGGAGGTCGTGGGTTCGAATCCCATCAGAGTCATGTGGGTTTTTCTGCCCCGACCGGCTCCTACCCAGAGTTGAGTTTGCTGCGGACTCAGTTGGGAAGACTGGGACCACACAGTCGAGTTTCATCCACTTAATGGATGCGTTTCTGAGAGTGTTGCTCAAATTTCATGACCAACACTGCAGGTGCCTGTATCTCTCGGGCCTGGTTGACGCCGGGATATATTATGAAAGGAAGCTTAGAGTACAGCCCTATCATGTAGTCTCAGATCGAAATGGAAATCCGTAGCATCATCTTAATCATCCTCATTCTCATCGATCAGCATTAAAAAGTGTCTCAAGTTCTGTGGCCCTTCATGCCCTGCTCTCATGGTGACCTCAGTTTCGATGTCCTCTCTACGTCTGTGGCCTTGGTTTGGTTCCGTCGGGGTCACCGGTATCGGCGAGTCCATGGGGGGTTGTCGTTGGACGGACGTGGTGGCGCCCTCCGGAGGGGGAGCTCACTCACGCCGGCTCCGCGACTAAGCAATTATTGTCGTCAGTAGGGGGCTTAGTAGGTGGTGTCCTGCGTATGTTAGATCAGAACAGGCGCCACTGAACACCACCGAAGTGACTCGGCAACAGTGCAGTGTCTCCTCCGGTGGGTTGCCTCTTGACGACTTGACATTGACTACCCCCTGTGGATTGCCGGTGCCGGGGCTGCGGTGGGGCCGACCGGGCTGTGGCTGTGGACAGGGTGTCGGAATGAGCGGCGTGGGTACACTGCCTCTGAGGTGGTGCAGAGGTTGGGACAGCAAAAAAAAAAAAAAAGATTTATCGGTGTCTCTGCTGGGATGTATATATTTACCAGTAGTGATTCTTTATTAATTTTAGCCACTAATACAAATATGAGATTTCCTAATCTGTCTTTATACTTGTGCTTATCATGAACTCAGAGTCGTTATCGAACATTATTACTACATCTCTAGACCGTATGTTGCTGGACGCTAAAAAAAACAAAACAACAACAACAAACAAACAAACAAAGAAGAAAAAAAAGCAAGAAAGTGCATGAACCCAATCAGCTTTACATTGGGTGTCTTGTTTTAATTCAGAATGCGTGTCATGCAAAACATGCACCAAATGCTTATTTGTCGCAAGTAATAAAGTACTTTCAATCATTCCTTAAAGTTAGTAAAGTCAGAAAGTACGTAGCAGTTCAAAGAGGCAATGCTCAACTTCTGTGTTCATTTCAGATTACGAAGTTGAGCATGTTTACAGCAATGAAGAAGAAGGAAAAAAAGAATAAATCAGGTCACTAAACGTTACATGAATAGTCTCAACAATCACTAAACGTTAGATGAATAGTCTTAACAGTCACTAAACGTTACATGAATAGTCTCAACAGTCACTAAACGTTACATGAATTGTCTCAACAGTCACTAAACGTTAGATGAATAGTCTCAACAGTCTGTCGATCCATCCAGTTTATACCAAATGTTTCAGTGAGCACAATTTTCACAGTTATGACATGTTGCCATACAACGCCAAACGGCATGTACATTTCTAGTATGCAATTTTCTGAAAGAAGAGAATGGCAAATTTATGAAGACATATATTAAAACACATGAGCATTTCACCCCCAATAGTTTAACAAACAAATCATGCAAGCACTGTAACAAGAATGCTTTGTACACAAGTCGTCAAAAAGAAATCAGCATTCGTAAAAAGACACACACAAAAACAAGACGAAAAAACAGGACTTCTGTTTAATCACCCCTAGCGAACAAGGGCATATATCAACATAGAAAGACGACGAAACACATGGGCAAAAGTACACTGGAGCATCAAATTTATGGCGTTTTAACTAAAAAGCAGCATGAAGGAAAGTTTCAGTTCAGTGAAAAAAAAAAATGTGACGGGGAAGCAAAAACCACAAACACGAAGAAGAGGAAGATGGAGACAAAGATGACTATGACAAAGCAGACGAAAGAAAATGAAAGGGAGACCACTGCAGAAACAGCAGGCTCTCCTCTGCTGACAATACTTAAAGGTGAAACCAGACTGACTTCACTGAAATAAGAAGGGAGAAGTAGAAGAAAAAGAAAAAAAACAAGAAAAGAAGAAAGAGTTCCATTTAACCAACCAAACACCACATTATTAACCCACACGCAGACACGTGTGTGTGTGTGTGTGTGTGTGTGTGTGTGTGTGTGTGTGTGTGTGTGTGTGTGTGTGTGTGCGTGCGTGCCTGCCTGCCTGCCTGCCTGCGCGCGCTTTCTCACGCGTGTATGCTCACACGTTGGTGTTGGTGTGGATGCTTGTGCAAACACGCGGGTTCGTCTGTTCATGTACAATCTCAGTGTGTGTTTGCACCGAAGTGTTTGAATGCCAACATCAATGCGTTTCTCATTTTTAGTCTTTTTTTTTTTTTTTTTTGATAATCAACAGCAGAAAACCTAAACATCCATCCGTTCCTTTATCACAGACAGACGCATGACATTTTCCAGAAGATTCAAAGTCTGTATAGTCTATACAACAATAACGAAAAATACAAAGTGAAAGAACATTGAAGTCATCAGCCGCATCATTTCAAATGTACAGGTAAATCCGCTTTCAAGTGTGTTTTGTTATACATCAGGGGAAAAGAACGGGAAAACATGTTTTTAAAAAAAAAAATTTGTCTGTTATCAAACAAACTCACCTAACTACTTTCACATGCACCCGCTCCTTCCCCAGCCCCCCAGGAAAAAAAATCCTGTGTCCAATAATTTATGTTCGTTACGCCACAGGCCAACTAACGTAATAATCAACTTTTTTTTTCCTCACCCCCCTAGTAATAGTAAATACAATGAAAGCCGGGTAAGTCGACTTGTACCTTTCCCGTCGACTTATCCCGACTTATCCCACCAGCACGCTGCATAAGTCGTCATTTTGTGATTCGATGTCAGTTTGCAGGGCTGACGACCTTATTGCACATTGCGGGTAGCCCTCCTGCAGGGCTGACGACCTTATTGCACATTGCGGGTAGCCCTCCTGCAGGGCTGACGACCTTATTGCACATTGCGGGTAGCCCTCCTGCAGGGCTGACGACCTTATTGCACATTGCGGGTAGCCCTCCTGCAGGGCTGACGACCTTATTGCACATTGCGGGTAGCCCTCCTGCAGGGCTGACGACCTTATTGCACATTGCGGGTAGCCCTCCTGCAGGGCTGACGACCTTATTGCACATTGCGGGTAGCCCTCCTGCAGGGCTGACGACCTTATTGCACATTGCGGGTAGCCCTCCTGCAGGGCTGACGACCTTATTGCACATTGCGGGTAGCCCTCCTGCAGAACCAGAAGCATAGAGAAGACCAGACACCACGCATCTTACCCAATATGGTCATGCATGGCTGATTAAACTAATGGAGGTGTAGTTCTTCAAACGTTCGAGTTTTGTTTTGTTTGCTTGTTTGTGCTTGGGAGTGGCGAGGGAGACAGTTAAGTCCATGGCATGGGCCACTCCCCAGTGTGCAAGATTTTGTTGCGGATGGCAGTTAGGATATCAAATACTGTCTCTCGCCTTGGCTTAAGACTGTCAGACCAGTTGACATAGGCAAGAACACCAAGGTTACATCAAAATGTTGTTATGCTTGGCATAGTTATACGGGGATTATCTTCAGTCGTGACAAGCTCCTACCATAACACCATCAGTCTCCAAAATCCCTCGAAGTCGGAGTGTGGCTGCCCACGTGGTGGGGTAATCAAAAACTGTCACACGCGTAATGTTCTCATCCCCAGCTGATGCATTTGTACCGTAGTGTTCAAGTACTTTGGCTGTTCGGATGATCTTTGGAGTCTTTTAGCCAGGGTACGACGATGACAACAACAACAACAACAACAACAAATATCGTCTCTCCTCCATGTGTTAAGAGTTCTGCAGAGATGTTGTGGATTCCTGCAGTCTTCCCACAGTTCAGTAATTTCACTGCAGTTGCACTCTGTTCACTGAGTACTGGAATGTCATTCCTACATGATTAATTCTCCTACATGATTAATTCTCCTACATGATTAATTCTCCTACATGATTAATTCTGCATTGTTGTTGTACTCGGATCTCCACTGCTTTGTTTGCTGTGCACTTACATACGCCTCTCTTATAACGCGGCAGCAATAACTCAAGAAGGACAGGAAGAAGACAGAAGACACGGAAGGAAAGAAAGAAGGAAGGAAGGTGAGAAGAATGCAAATGAAAACAAAAGGAAGGCAGAAAGAACAAAAAGGAGGAAGGGGCTACGTACAGAAGAGAAGCAAAGGAACGAACTGACAAAAAGGCAAGCAAAAATAAAAGTAAAGAAAAAGAAATACATTTCAACGTGGAGCTGACTTGCATTGTCTTATTTTTTTTTACTGACCCAGGTCTACAAATGTTGCTAGTTCGACGAACTTGAACAGAGGGGTACACCTTTCAACCGATGCAGACGGAGACAGTGCGGGACAGAGGGAGACGTGAGAAGAACGAGGGTAACAATGGCAATGGTGGGATAGCGAGTTGTCTATGCTGCTCTCTTCGGAGTCCCTAAGAAGGGCATTAATTTATCTCAAAAGATGTGAAAAGGAGAAAATGACGTCGACTTGCACGAATGTCAAATGCATGGTGTTTTAAGGAAAGGAACTTGACCAATATGGACAGCTGTTCGTCATGTTTTGAACATCATGGGACACAAAGTGATGAATGTTTTCACTGCAGTGAGCTGAATCAGTTGGTGGAATCTCCTCACCTGTAATGAGCTGAATCAGTTTGGGGTCCTTCGCACTTCATAGACGAAAAAAAATAGAAAGGAAAGGAGAAAAGAAAAGAAAGAAAGAAAGAAAGAAGAATGAATGAAACACACAGAAAGAAAGAAAAACAGGAAGTGAAAGAAGATGCGTGTGTTCTTTACGTTGAGTTCCATTTTGATTGTCTCACCAAGATGTTCACAGTGTGCTTGTCTGGGAACATTACTGTACTTACAATATATACGGGGTGCTTACAAATGTCAACTTACCCGAATGTGAATACAGGACAATGACATTGACTAATACAAATGTCAACCTATCCGATGTGGAATTATCCGGCAAAATTTCAGTCTTACAAAAATCTTCGGCCGAGAAATGAAAAAAGAGAATTTGATTTGTTGGAAGCAAATAAGAGATGCACATTAATGTTAAACGATTTCATTTCTTACCCCTAGCACTTACAAACAACATTTGCCTTGTTTACATCGGAGATGAAGAGAATATACAAGGGAAGTAACTGCATGAGACTCTCTCTCTCTCTCTCTCTCTCTCTCTCTCTCTCTCTCTCTCTCTCAAATCTGACATTTTGTTTTTATTTAAACCCATTAATTCAAACAAGGACAACAAACAGAAAATACTTTGGTCTTCCCAGTGTATACGCTCATTGAAGAAGACGAAATGCACTTTAATTTTTTGTTGTCTAATATAGGAAGACGTTCGCCACATCCTGGTTGCACAGAAACATTGCAGACGACATTTTGTGCGAAAAATTCTGTGTCCAACTTACTTCCAACAAATATGATTACATCCAAACTACATGATAAATACTAACCAAAATGCTATTCTTTGTTGCCATTTAAAAGTCCGAATTATTTTGTATGCTTTCATGTGATGTAGTTTGTGACTTCCTTTCAAACTGGCCTGCCTCTCTCTCTCGCTCTCTCTCTCTCTCTCTCTCTCTCTCTCTCTCTCTCTCTCTCTCTCTCTCTCTCACACACACACACACACACACACACACAAATATGTACTATCCATTTTGGTTGAAGAACTTTGCTCTCTCTCTCTCTCTCTCTCTCTCTCTCTCTCTCTCTCTCTCTCTCTCTCTCTCTCTCTCTCTACACACACACACACACACACACACACACACACACACACACACACACACACACACACACACACACACACAGAGAGAAACTTTTGTCTCTTCTTTGTGTTCCTCCACTCTCCCTACCCCCACCTCCTTCTCTCTCTCTCTCTCTTCTCTCTCTCTCTCTCTCTCTCTCTCCTCTCTCTCTCTCTCTCTCTCTCTCTCTCTCTCTCTCTCTCTCTCCATCGGTAGTTCTCCATCCCTAGCTTACTCCCACCCTCCCACACTCTCTTCCTCTAATTACATATTGTATCATTCATTCTGAATTGCTATTTATTCACTGTTGTGTATGTATTGATATGTAGTTCTATGCAATGCTTTCTTTCATACGTTTACATATCTTTCCTTTGTTTGAGGATTGGAGGGGGGAAAAGCCACTGGCTTGTGCTTATTCCTTTCCTTCAACAAACAACATTTCGTTCGTTCGTCCGTTCGTTCGTTCTCCGTGTGTCCGGTTCGGCGATTTGCCAAACTCTGAAACTTTTCTTGTGATTGGTCAACACTTTTCGCAGAGATGGCCTATTAAGGAGATCCCAGTTGGTTCATTGCTTCTGGCCTTGCTGTAATAAATGGTTCGCTGACAACGATTTGTTCCCACCATCCGTTGAACGGAGGATAATGCAATTAGTCAACTCTGAAGACTACTCGCCTAAACAGCCCATCGCTTAATGAAGTTAGAGGCGATCAGAGAACGCTCAGACGTTGCAAGATTCTTTCTTTAAAAAATCCCTCAAGGGAGATAATATCTAAATCAAAAGATTCCAAAGACGGGAAGTAAAGACCAGAGATTCCATCTCTCAGTGGACTGGTTGTGTGTCTTGTTAATGTCAGTGCCGCCAACATGTTTTTCTTGCGCCGACCCAATTTCTCAATGCGACCTCTTTTCGGTCAAAAGGTGTCTCTTCTCAAACTGTTTGTCCATGTCGAGAGGTCAAGCTTCAAATCTGCTTTCAAAAACTTTTTGTTTGTTTATTTGATTTGATTATGCAATAAATCGCTTTCTCGACTGCCTGAATGTGACTCTTATCAATCAGGAAAGCACACACACACACACACACACACACACACACACACACACACACACACACACACACACACACACGGTGTGAGAGGGGGGAAGGGGGGGGGGCAGGGCGGAAAGAGAAAAAGGGGGAATAAAGAAAGGACTAGGGAGAGAGAGAGAGAGAGAGAGAGAGAGAGAGAGAGAGAGAGAGAGACAGAGAGACAGAGAGACAGAGAGAGACAGAGACACAGAGAGAAAGAGAGAGAGAGAGAGAGAAAGAGAGAGAGAGGAATGGGTAAGAAAACAGAATAAAGGAAGAGAGAGAGAGAGAGGGAGAGAAAGTGAGTGATCTAAGTGTGTGTGTGTGTGTGTGTGTGTGTGTGTGTGTGTGTGTGTGTGTGTGCGTGCGTGCGTGCGTGCTGGTGTGTGTGTGTGTGTGTGTGTGTGTGTGTGTGTGTGTGTGTGTGTGTGTGTGTGTGTAAATTAGTAGGTAGATACACATGCATATACATATATATTTGCATATGGATATACGCATAGGTATCTGAATCTAGACAAAGATACAGACAGACAGATAAATAGATAAAGAAGTTTAAAAAAATAAAAAAGGAAGACATAATCATATGTTTGTGATAAGTTCTTTCAAAGAAAAAAAGACATATATCTGTCGTGACTTTTGAAACAACTTCCTTGATGACATTCTGAAATTTGAGCCAGCACCAGCACCAGCACCACCACCACCACCACCACCACCATCACCACTACCACCTTCCCAAAAAGTGTGATAATATTCCGTGTCCTCAGCGCTAAACAAGCCATCACAGCGTTGTGGGTTTTTTGGGGACACAGTAAATGAAAAAAAGGTGAAACTCTCCACCCCACACCCCACCCCCATCATGAACGGCCGCCTTGTCGTTCTGCCAGTTTGGATGACTTTGATTCTGGCATCAGCATTTAGGTTCATTCACATGGGACCATAAGACAGCTTGAGCCCAGAGCATCATCAGGAACAAGGCGGTTATGAATTGTTTTGCGGTGGTGGTGGTGGTGGTGGTGGTGGTGGTCGTAGAGTAGTAGTGTAGTAGTAGTAGTAGTAGTAGTAATAGTAGTAAAAGTAGTAGTAGTCGCAGCAGAAGCAGCAGCAGCAGTAGTAGTAGTAGTAGTAATCGTCGTCGTAGTAGTAGAAATATTAGTAGTTGTGGTAGTGGTGGTGCTGGTAGTAGTAGTAGTCATCGTAGTCGTCGTAGTTGTCGTCGTCGTCGTCGTCGTCGTCGTCGTTGTAGTAGTAGTAGTAATAGCAGTAGTAGTAGTAGGCCGAATATAAGAAGTAATTATTTTCATCATCAATTCTACTACCATTATTGTTATTATTATTATTTTAAGACATCTGATGCACAGGTCACTGTAGCACAGTGTCCTAAGACGCGTACTGTTCATGGCGGAACGCAGGGTTCAATCCCACCTCAACCATCACCACTGTAGGATCACCTTCTGAACAGAGTCAGGATGGCAGCTCCTGACTGACAGAGACCACACAAAGCAAGTTCCAAACAAGGGCAGGAAACTGGTCTTGCATGCGCGAAAATCAGGGAAACGTAAGCGATCCGATCAGCCGCTGAAAATATATTTTTCCGACCACAATTCTCTCCCTTGAGCATGTTGTGGCTTTTGTCGGCGACAACACCACACAACGATCGGCTCGTGCGCTCTGTTACTGTAGAATAGATTGAAGTGAAATTTGCCGTTGGCACCAAAGAAATGTCACGGTATTGTGGAGATCCTGAAAGCCGTGAAAGTTAGGACGGAGAAATGGCTAAATCGGCTTTGCGGCCTGCCCAAAACAGACTTCGTGCGTGTGTAACAACGATCGATTTCAGCTGAACACGCACGCACGCGCGCGCACGCACACATACGCGCGCGCGCACGCACGGACGCACACGCGCACGCACACACACAGACACATGAACGCACGCACACGCACTCATATGCACGCACGCACGCATGCACAAGCACACACACATACACACACACACGCACGCACGCACGCATGCACGCACGCACGTACGCACGCACGCACGCACGCACACACACACACGCACGCACGCACGCACACACACACACAGACACACACACACACACACGCACACATACACATACACACACACAATTTTTGACCAGGCTCATTCTCCAACAGTTCGTGCAGTCAGTTGATTTTGTGACAAGTCACAGAGAGAGAGAGAGAGAGAGAGAGGGGGGGGTGGGGAGAGGGGGGAGGGGGGGCGGGGACATTATTGATAAAAATTCGGGCACCATCAAAGCTGCGCAGGTTTCTGCCAATGGGATACTACGGTGCCTAACCCTTTTCTGGGTGTTTCTTGCAGTAGATGTGTAAAGATACACAATTTCATTTCTTTTTCTGTCATAGCAAAGCAAAATGAAAATAAAAGAAGAAATTAAAAGATAGACATGCCTACACGCGGACCTACAAAGATATGAGGTATGGGCGTATGATTATTTCATCAGGGAGCAAGAGCTACTGTACTTGTTCGTTATTTAAGACTCTCACACACCACAACAACACACACACACACACACACACACACACACACACACACACACACACAGAGGCGACAAACATCTGTCAGAATTTAGGGCTGGAGAACGACATCACAAGACCGTTTTCTACTACTGAACCACGTCTCCCCCCCTCTCCCCCCCCCCTACTCTCCTCCCCTTTCCTACCCCTCCCAGACAAGCCCCCCCCCCCCCCCCCTCACCCGTCTCTGTCCTCACCCCCTGCTCCCATACTCGCCTTCCCCTCCGTCGCAGAGAGAGAGGAGAGAGAGAGAGAGAGAGAGAGAGAGAGAGAGAGAGCGGGGGGGGGGAGGGGTCTTGACTTGTTCCTATTAAGGAGAACAGTTTACGGAACCCGTCACACGACAAACTGTGCGCAGCAACACGCGATAGGAACAAAAAACCCGAAGAGTTCAAGACATTTACATCGCACAGTCGGCCGGTGCATATCATTCCCACCACATGGCTGTTTCTTGGTTGCTGTTTATACAGGTCACGCTCTCACATTGCCTTGTGAGCGTGTATGTGGTCAAGAAAAAAATAGATAACAATAATTGTAATAATTATTATTTTATACGTTTTGGAAATTCGCATGTGAGGCAAGTTGGACTCGTGGACGTCGGACACAACGCAAAATATAACAGCAGTGTAAAATGCAACAATGTTGCTTTTTGTGCAGAGCGAATTGTAACAATTGTAGTTTCGCTGCTACGTTTTGGGTACGTCATGCAGGTAAAATACAACAATTGCTACATTTTGCGCGGCGAATGCATTTTTTAAAGTGGGCATTAGGAATGAGAAGAGGTGTTTACTCTGTGTGTGTGTGTGTGTGTGTGTGTGTGTGTGTGTGAAAGTGGGCATTAGGAATGAGAAGAGTTGTTTACTCTGTGTGTGTGTGTGTGTGTGTGTTTCATTATTTTCTCATGATCATGTGCTGTCTCTTTGGCTCAGAACATTCGACTGTGAAACTGACGGTCCAAAAGCATTCGCGGCGCAAAATGTCACAATTGGTCACTTTTTGCGTGCAGATTATAACAATTGTTACCGTTTCGCGTGGATCAGTTACTCAAGACAAGGTAGCGTGTTCTCTTTTTCCAGAGCGATTCAGGACTGGAAGTGTCTGTCTCAAGAGGTGTTGCAGGCTCCTTTAACCGATGCTTCCACTGCAAAGGCATCAAACTGGTTATCTGCAACCATCCTAAACCTCTCTCTCTCTCTCTCTCTCTCTCTCTCTCTCTGTGTGTGTGTGTGTGTGTGTGTGTGTGTGTGTGTGTGTGTGTGTGTGTGTGCTTTTGTTTCCCCTACATTCCCCAGTCATAACTGACTGTGGTTACTTACGGAAGAAGGTGGGAAAAAAGGCTGTTGGCATTCAAACTCCCTTCTTGGTATACGATCGTTTATAATCCTGCTTTTAGGACAGCCACCTTAGCCCTACGGAGTGCTGTCTAAACACCACAACAGTGCACATTTCTTTGGTCATCCATTCCACCGGTAGACAATAAACTAATCTTTCTTTCTGAGCTGCAATTTAACGCGCGTGCAAGCTTGCCTTATTACTAATATACGTGATTCTTCGCGCCATCTCGGCTTTTTGTCTTTAAGTTTCATCCGAAGAATTTAGAAGAAGGCTGGAGTCTGTATAACTATTGAATCCAAAGAGGCTTTTTAACTTTCTCAAATGGGAAACGAACCGAGAACATGAGTTATCAACACACTGCTTTTCTAAGGCAAAGGAGACGTTGATCTTACCATTCCTCCGTTTTGCTGAAGTTTCTGTAAGCGTAAGACTACGCTCCAAATGGAAAAAAGTTTTCATCGGTTTTTTTTTTTTTTTTTTTTTTTTTGACTGTGTATTTATGTGACACATTTTGTGCAGTTGTCATTAGAATAAACTTCTTTATTTTTATCATTAAACTGATTAGACGAGGTCTTAGTAGTTTTTTTTTTCTTCAAAGTTTTGCTTTCGGGTTATATTTAAATTCTTCATCTGGAAATATTGCAAAAAAAATTATTAGCAAAATTTCTTTCTTTCTTTCTGCGTACGCAGGCTGATACTCCTGCGGACACTGCCTGTATAGACAGGCAGTGGAGGTTTGTGTGTATGACCGTTTTTTATCCCGCCATGAAGCCAGCCATACTCAATCTTCGGGGAAGGTGCATGCTATGTGTAACGTGTCATCCATACCAACGGCCAAACTGGCCTTCTCTTCCGAAAATTGGTGATGGGATTTTACATGTGTGCAAGATGTTGTACGTGCGTTCACACACGGAACCTCGGTTTGTGAGGAATAAGTCAGGTCAGTTTCAAGCGGAAGAGGAAAAGGGAAGACAGGAGGCGGCCAAGGAGAAAGAAAATCATCAGGAGAGACCCAGAAGAAAGACAAGTCGTCGTTAAACGAGAAGAAACAAGATCAAGGTCAAGGATATGATCATTTCCAACAATCGAACAGAAAGGTTTACTTTCGGTGTGGACAGTTTGGACATTTTGTCAGAGACCCCAGCTATCCTGCAAGAGGGAACAAAGTGTCGAAAGGACATTTTTCGTCGGTGTGCAGGTCCAGAAAGTATAAAAGTGACGAACGGCATCGGGTTTTAGAGACGGGTAGTGGTGGTTGTAACAGTGAAGATGACTGCTCAACATCTCTTCTTTCTTCCGCAGCCATACAAACAAACAAATAAAACATACATTGTCAATGGGGGTATCAAAAGGAATGCTATGATTTGATTCCGGTGCAATCTGAAGTATTGTTGACAAGAAAACTTGGGATGATATGAAGAAAAAGGGTATTGTTTATGTATATAAAACAAGAAGGGGTATGCAGACGTAAATTCAAATCCTCTCGTTATTTTGGATTTATTTGAAGCGGAAGTCATTATTAAATATGTTGAAAGCAATCAGCATGTAACTAGTTTTGTTGTCATTGTTGGAAAAGGTGTGCCTTGACTTGGGAGAGAAACTTCAGAAATTCTAGATGTCCAGAAAGTTCGATTGCCACATGAAAATGAGACAATTGTAGACGCTATGAAGCCCGAAGATTGACAAAAAGCTTAAAACGTTCGTTTAAAGATTTAGAGCTTACAAAATATACTGTTCAAAAAAGTTAAGGACCAACATTTCACGACTTATAAAAAAGAAAATTGGGAAGTGATCAATCTCCAAGTGTAACATGAATTTATTGAATATGTGAAAAGTGTGTAAAGACAATGACAAGTCCGAGGAATCAACAAACTGGAATCGAGCGCAGTACAAACACCCCCACCCCCAAGTTTGAAAGTCACAGGAGGAGTGTTTGTTCAATGTCATGGTTAATAACGTGTGTCCCCCGTTATTGGCAAGGCATTCAAGGCAGCGTTGTCGCATGGAGTTCACCAGTGTGCGCAGAAAGGCCTGGGGGACAGCAGCCCACTCCTGCTGGAGTGACTCAAACAGCTGACCCATGTTAGCAGGAGGAGGACGACGCTGTGCAGTCTCCGGCCCAGCTCATCCCAAAGATGTTCGATGGGGTTCAGGTCTGGCTGTTTGCGGGCCACTGCATTCTGTTGAAACCAGCAGCTTGGAGAAACGTGTTTACTGCTCTGGTGCGATGGGGCTGTGCATTGTCGTCTTGAAAGACTGCCTGAGGTCCAAGCTGTTGAAGGGCTGGCAGCCCCAGGGGTTGCAAAATCTCTGTTTGGGAGCGAACACCATTCAAGTTCCCTGCCACATTGTAGATAACCGTTCTGTAGCGTGTGCTTATGCCGCCCCAAATCATAACGGATCCCCCACCATAGCGGTTCCTTTCCAGGCCAGCTTCTTCTGCAAAACGCTCCCCACGGCGTCTCCAGACCCTGTTCCGTCTATCGGTGGGATCCAGGCAGAACCGCGACTCGTCTGTAAACATCACGTTAGCCCACTGTTCATATGTCCATCTCACGTGCTGCGTGCACCATACTCGGCGTGCTGCTCTGTGGGCATCAGTCAAACGAGGTCTTATGGCTGGTCGTCGAGCACGGAGGTTAGCGGCGTGTAGGCGGTTTCGTATGGTCTGATCACTGACAACAGTGTTGGTGGCATCTCTAAGGCGACGCCTGATGTTGTTTGCACTTGCTGTTCTTTCTTGTGTGGCCTGCATTTCAATGTGTCGGTCCTCTCGTGGTGTTGTTATTCTGGGTCGACCAGAGCGTGGTCGTTCTTGCACTCTTCCTGTGTCTTGAAAGCGTTGTTTGAGTCTGATAACAACAGAGTGTGATACCCCAAGTCTCCGTGCCACTTCACGGACTGCAACTCCTTCTTGGAGCCATCGTATTGCTCTTCCTCGATCCAGCTCGTTCAGTCTTCGACGTGGAGGCATGCTGTTGCATTGCATTTTTCGCCAGTACAGTGGCTTTTAAAGACATTTGGTTGAGCATACTTTATGACCTACAGCCTGATTTAGCTCGTGCTTCACATGATTTTGATTCAGCACATGCTCCTCGGATCCCAAGCACATCAGAAATTCACCCCAATTTGTTCCAAAAATGACAAGTCGCGACACGTGTTTTTCAAGGCGCATGAGAAATGTGTGCCACAAAATTGCAGTTGCCGCATTCACTATCAATTTGTGCGTGTGGTTCAATTTGTTTGGACCACAAAGGCGGTACAATTGAATTTTTGTGAATTTTTAAATGTTTTTGTTCATTCTCAATGTTGGTCCTTAACTTTTTTTTTAACAGTATATATGGGTCCGACTGCATGCCCAGTAAAGTCTAATGCTTCTCACTCAACAATTTTCTTTTAAAGTTTTGGCTTGAGACGGAAAGCAAATCTTCTTTTTGACTGGACTACATACTTCAAAGCGCTGTTCACATGCTGAACAACTTTCTTTGCTTTCTGTATCCATTAACGAGAAGCAAAAACATTTCTTGTGGCTTAAAGACGCACGCCACATCATATCATCGATGTAAGTCCGGCAGAAAGTCTTTTGAAACGAAACATTTTCAAAAAAACTCCCAGAGATAGATGAAATGATAACAGCTGACCGCAACGAGTGTCAGAATCAGAGATCAAGTTCAGGAAGAACAAGAAAAGAAATATGCGGTTAGTCACAGACATGCAAAATCACGTGACGTATCAGAGGGAAACGAAGTTCTCCTGAAACAAAAACAAGCAAGACAATAATGTGAACATGAGGCATACAAAATCGTAGAAAGACATGGCTCACAGGTAATTTACAATCAGTAGATGGTCATAGGCACAAAAAGGAATGTGTAACACAAACCATTTTCAAGAGAAGAACTATAAAGTCAAACTGTTACGGAAACAGAAACTGACACAACAAAGACAACAATACAGAATGCACGACACCGAAACATTCCAGATGATGTTACTGATTCAGTAATGTATAGATGATGTGAAATTGTTGTTGAGTTCTATGATGCTACCACAAATTGTAATCAGGAAAATATGAAATATTACACAGCAGATCCTTGAATTCGAAGCTAAAAGTTCTTTGAAAACTTGTTATGGTTATGACAGGTATAGTTCAGTAATAACAGTTATATGCGCATTATCCTTCCCGAACTACAAGAACAGAAGTATTTCCCTTCACTTCAGTTCGACAAGCTGGGCTATGACATTTCAGTCCTTAAGATTCCGTTTCGGTCATTCAGACTCTATCTTTAGGTATGAAACAACAGAACATTGCTTGAAAAGAAAATGGGTTTGATATCGGATATGAGTTAAACAGATTAAGCACTTAGTTCCTAAAAGATGAACATCAGACAAATGTTTGGTGTTTCTTTAAAATGAAATGCGTTACTACAATACACGAGATATATTTTCTATAAAAAAAAAAAGAATCGATTTTAGTGAGAGAACCGAAACCTTTGTTTACTTTAATGTACTTGTCATTTGTCTGCATACCAGATGAGCATCGCAAGTCTTTGTGACTGCAGAAACTATGCCTCATTTCTTCAGTGGTGTTCGGCTTGGAGGTTAGGAATTATGTCCCTCGTTGGATGTGAGAATTAAAGCTCCTGGCCTTGTTTTATTGCACTCACTATATTGTGTGAAGAACATTTTTAGGAAGAAAAGGATTGTAATATGATAGCTCTTAGCAGATAACACACTGTTCGGAGTAAATGCCCGTAGACCAAATCGACTAACGCACGTACTCTTTTTGTTAGTAGAGTGTTAGGAGCGAAACTTGCAATTCGTATGCATTAGTGTTCTGAGAGAACGTCTGAATGAAGAATGATTTTCAGATTTGCAGATTTTCACGGGACACATTTGATGTTAATGTGCACAAGGAAGATCATTCTTTCCTGTGTAGGTCGTTAAAATGTGTTGCCGCTTTCCAATATTACGTCGTTTTATACAGAAAATCCTCCTATTTCAAAATATTCTTTTCCAAAACTGCCCAGTCATCTACATGATCATCGGTGTTTTTTGCAAACACTTTTCCACTTCTCAAATCCTTATCTAGTTTTCTTCACACTTTTTTTTTATATCAGTTTGTTCTGTTGCTAATATTTTATTTACCGACAATGGAGAAATATTCAAATCTATCGAAAATAAAAAAATAATCGACGTAGACACACAGATTGAAAATAAATAAACCAACTATAACATCTATCAACCAAATTGTAGACTCTCTTTTCCCCCTGTGTGTGTGTGTGTGTGTACATGTGTGTATGTGTATGTGTGTGTACATGTGTGTGTGTGTGTGTGTGTGTGTGTGACTGATTTCAAATGAAACTCTCTACATAAACAAACAGCTTGGTTATAATTTGCATTGTCTTCATCAAACCAACGGAACGGACAAACCATAACACATTTTTTTTTACATCTAAGTGTATCGTTTGCAGTTCAAGGCAGATGCTTGAAGATCAGTAACCTGTGAAATTGTTTTATGGCTGTGTCTATCTTGTTCTCTCTCTCTCTCTCTCTCTCTCTAAAACAAACAACAGACAGCCTTCAATTCCTCCCTCTCTTTTGCATTTCCATCATCGCCCACTACCGTTTCGTTTATCTCTTGGACACAACACATCCACTGACGCCACTTCCTCCAACACACACACACACACACACACACACACACACACACCTCCTGTCCTCAAAGTTAGGCAAAGTAACATAAGGTGATTTGGTAGCGCCCGTACATCAGCTGCTCTCATTCATTTCCTTCCGTCTTTCATATGCATTCCCTCCGAGCATGCCGTCATCAGCATGCAATTCAAAGGGTTGCCGAAAGTTTACGTGTTCTTTTTTCGTCTGTAAACCTGGTCTGGATAATGCAGAAGAGTTGCACAAATTCAAAGCTAAAAACTTGCCGAAGAAGAAGAAAAGCCACAACAACAAGACGAAGAAGAACCAGAGAAAAGAAGAAGAAAAAGGAGAAAGAGGGAAAAAAAAAGGAGAAAAAGAAGAAGAAAAAGAAAGGGGGCGGAGGGAGTGGAACGGCAGCAGAGGTAACAACAGCAGGAGGAAGCGGAAAGCAAAGTTCCAATAATCATCATTGATTTTGTGGGAGAGAGCGTGGAAACAGGAAAACAGGCGGTGATTCTGTTCCATTGGCGAATTTTGACAAAGATCACGGGGAATAACCTGCCGTCTTCCGGTAACAACTCAAAGAAAATGTCTTTTATGAAGGGACGCCACTATGCCCAACTTCCAGCAAGAGTACTTTCCCTTAGTTGTATTTTTGGAACCTAGACAAGTTCTATTTTGCCAGCGCCTTTTGGCCACACACACCACACACACACACACACACACACACACACACACATGTTCCATCTTGAGCAATATTTACAGACAGCAAGTTCAACGTGGTTTGTTTCTTTTTTTCACAGTGACAAAATGGGATCTTTAAAAAAAAAATACAGTTGGGATGTATGCTGTGGAAGCGAAGGACTTTTTTCTGTAAACTTTTTTTCCTTTGGAAATACTTAATCTTCTCTGGGAAACCTTTTTTTTCGGTTGTAAGGACGTGCTTACACTGTTGAAGACAGCAGACATATCGGGAGTAAGTCTGAACCTTTTTGGCACCTTTGCTTGCGATGATTTTTTTTTTCTTCTTTTTATTTTTAACTTTTTCTTTATCCCTCGTCCTCTCTTTCTTTTCTTTCTGCATGTCTTTCATCAGTGACCAGCATTTAAAGAAGTCGTCCACGCCCCATCCTACCCCCCCCCCCCCCCCCCCCCCAGCCTTTCTCTCCGTTGCCGCATACATTTAAAAAAGAAAAGCACTAATGTTGTCTGCATCTGAACCACAAAACCGCGATCATTATTACTGTTAAGTCCATCTTCTGTAAGACTGTTTGACATTGTTTGCCTTTATAGGTAGACAGAAAGAAATATTACCAGTCATAACGACAACCATGCGTAGCAGCATTTGATCTAACATTATGACTCTCTGAATATCTGTATTTTCCCATACCATTTGTGACTAGTATTTCTACACATGTAACAAATGGAATGAAGATGTAGAGTTTCCTTGTTGACAGCCTCAAATTCAAAACCCGTTGGAAGCCTAAGCATTTACACGGCAAGACTTTTTATCTTATAAACCTACGTTTCCACCTGCAAAAGTCTTTCTGAAAATGAAATCCTTTTAATACCTTAGTCATAAACCGTTCATGGTGTCAAAAGCCGTCATAAAATATATATCTTGCTTTTTCTTTATATATGTGTTGTCAGTGTATTTATTTCTTCAACACACTCAGGCCTCATAAATTTAGATATGATTATAGCCTTGCATTTCCTGATCCTCCGGTAGCGAAATCTTTTTTTATAAAACAGAACAAACCCACTACCACTCGTAATCCACGTTATTCCCTCATCCCTCCTCATTCCTCTCCTGCCCCCCCCCCCCCCCCCTCCCCCTCCTCCCCAGATATGTTTATCACGCTTACATTTGCCCAACGAGTTTTCCAGTCTCTTAAACCATCAGGTTTTTTTTAGGAGATCTGTTATGCAACGTCTCTATTATGCTCCATGTTGTCTCTAAACATTCCTCTGTTCATTACGGAAAGTGATAATATTTGTGAAACGGCTTTTCAATATCCGCAGCAATCACATGGTCGGGTTGACGCGCACGTGCGCGGGCGCGTTTGTGTGTGTCTGTGTGTGTGCGTGATTTGTGTGTGTGTGTGTGTGTGTGTGTGTGTGTGTGTGTGTGTGTGTGTGTGTGTGTGTGTGGTGTGTGTGTGTGTGTGTGTGTGTGTGTGTGTGTGTGTGTGTGTGTGAGTGCTTGTGTGTGTTTGTGTGTGTGTTTGTGTTTCTCTCTCTTTCTCTGTTTTTTTTATGGCATATCTGTGTCAAAGAGACGGACAGACAGGCAGGCAGACAGACAGAGAGACGCGCGCGCGCGTGTGTGTGTGTGTTGTGTGAGCGCGCGTGCGCGTGCGTGCATGCGTGTGTGTGTATGTGTGTGTGTGTGTGTGCGTTTGCGTTCGTGTGCGTGCGTGTGTGTGTGTGTGTGTGTATGTGTGTGTGTGTGTCTGTCTGTCTGTCTGTCTGTCTGTCTGTCTGTGATTGCGTTTGTTTCTTTATGTATATGAGTGCGCCGCGCGCGCGCGAGCGTATGTGAGAAAAAGAGAGAGAGAGAGAGAGAGAGAGAGAGAGAGAGAGAGAGAGAGAGAGAGCACTCCCACTTCCGTTTGATTGTCCATTCTGCATGATGGTGTCAATATTGTCTCAACAAATTCAGGACCCATTTTAATAACCCACAGGCGTGGGTACGACACTGGTAAATATTTGTCCATCCTGTCTATCCATTAAAAAAAATCAGCAGGACAAACAATGACGGTTTGCTTGGCAAAACTGGTTCATTTGTCGATGCTTGTACCCAGTGCCACAGACTACTACATCAATATGTTACAGGTAATGTTCTTTGCATTTGTCTCGGATATTAAAAAAAAAATTAGAAGCACGGCTTCGGTGAAAAAAAAAATCAGAAATGGTGGGTTAGATATACCTGACATTTGAACCCAGAACCTATTCAGAACGCACCGAAGTTTCCTATCAACCAGTTGTTTTTTTCTCTGACACGAAATAGAAATAAAACCTTCCAATATTCAAACATAGATCAAACACAATTATGCGCTCCGGGTCTATTTGCTGAACGGAAACAAACGAATGCTTGGCGGAAGGACATATTCATCAAACACTCACCATTTATTTTGATACCGAACTAGAGGGACAGCTGACAGAGCGTGGACTTCTGCAAACGCCGAACAAACTTTGGATGCGCCCTATCGGTCAGTTCATGAGTGAAAACCATTTTTGACCCGCCAGGGAAAGTAAACGTTAGAGCATGTGCGTTGCATACGCATTGAAGCAGTTACATTTATTACACCTTTTTCAACAGGTCATGCAAAACTGTCAATCATGACTAGAAAAGTTTCAACTGTCAAAACAGAAATGTTACTTCGTAGATAGTCATCAGTTCGTAGAAGTAAATTCGCAACGATCATGTTCAATGGAATTTTTTTTTCAAGAATCATCAATAATGTGATCAGATCCTGAATCCACGCTTTGAACCAGATCTGCCCTCCGGATCCGCACCAAGATTAAATGGATCTCTCTCTCTCTCTCTCTCTCTCTCTCTCTCTCTCTCTCTCTCTCTCTCTCTCTCTCTCTCTCTCTCTCTCTCTCTCTCTCTCTTCTAATCGCCAAGTAGGCTTAAACAGGGTTGCTTGCTTAGCTTACGATTATGGTCTTTTTTAATCTCTGGACCGGCTGTTGAAGAGTCAAGAACAAGGAAGCATAGACAACAAATAATTCCATAAGCTGATGAGTTATATATATATATATATATAATATATATATATATATATATATATATATATTCACTGATGAATTAATACTTCCTTCTTATACAGCTGTTAGACTACAAAATTAGTATAAACGATTTCAAACAAGAAGCAGTTGGATTGTATGCCTACCTTAAGGTTCATCTAGGTAAAGCATTTCGAAAAGGTGGACAGCTTTTGGATCCTGACAAAAGGCAGGATGGAGACACAAAAGTGAAGGTGACCAGTGGAAATAGAAATAGGGAGCTCATTTTCACCACAAACTAAGGTCGAGCACGGCTTGGACTGAAATGAACGGAACAGGGGGAAATAGGGTGAGCGATATTCTTCATGCTATGAGAACATTATTTTTTAGTCACCATTTACTTTACTGTAAACTGTTTTAATACACAATTAGAGCCGATGTTCACATATGTAGCAGAAATTTCTGGAATTCATTAAAAAAAAAAAAAAAAAACCAGAAATCTTCCATATATGTGCAATAAAACTGCCCTCCATTCTTTTGACAAAACAGCGTACGGTGTAATGGACATGTTCCCTGCTGAAATTGGTACTTCTATCAAGCCTATTAGGTACTGGTTAATTTTTCTTTTAATTACCGCCAACAAGGTTGTGCAGACAGGCTTATTAAATGCTGCTACAGCAGTACGAAGCAGGAAAGAAATTTTGGATGGATAGCATGAAAGCTGTGCATGTTGAGAATGGATTTGGTGTCGTAGAGATTAACCAGGCAGTAAGAAACGAGTTCGTGTTTGTTTGAGAATTTAAGCATTGTCCTATCAACACATAAAAGAAACCTTGGCAATCAAGCTGAACAGAAAATGTATAGTTTGTACTGTTCGTTTAAAAACATTTTCCAACCTGAAAAATACGTATCAGTTGTTACTTGTGAGTGGTATCGTTGTCTTAATGCCTGTCTCCAATCTGGAACTGTTGCGTTGAACGCAAATAACAGTTTTATCATTATTGGAGAAATTGATAATCTATGTCGAATGTACAAACAGGGGGTCGAAAAATATGTTCATTTGGTTTTTCATTGTAGGAAATGTAACATAACTCAAAAAAAAATATCATTTATGTTCAATTCCGTCTGCAGTGCCCCACGATCTTTTGCTTGTCCTTGTATCGGAAAATTAAGATGGAACGTCCTTCGCGGAATACATTGCTAATATTGTCAAGATGAAAATATTGACCTCTTCCTAATGTCAAATTGTTTCAGAAAGATGCTGTAGAATAAAACAAAAGATGAATAAACCACGAAGAGAGAGCAAAAGTGCATTAACAAATCTATTCAGGCCACAGCTACCGAAATTAGATAGTCTTAGGTGCGAATTATCAATGTTATTTGTTATATCTAAGATGTACATTACTACTTAAAACTAATCTAAATAATGTTAGCGAACCGCCAGAGAATGTGGACAACGAGTACAGACGAAACAACTAGTTTCGACCTCTTAGTCTTCATCAGGTGAGACCTTAACGAATAACGAATTGTTTTATTCGTTAAGGTCATCACCTGATGAAGACCTAAGAGGTCGAAACTAGTTGTGTTTCGTCTTGTGACTCGTTTGTCCACGTTCTCTGGGCGTTCGCTAACATTTATTTAAGATTTGTTTAGATTTCCGCCTGCAGTCCTCTCGCTTTGCAACTAGATCTACTTAAAACTAGTTCTAGGATTGCACGAATGGATAAATGGTGAGCGGTTTTGTGTTTGATCTGTGTGTATGTGTGTCTGTCTTAGTCTGATTATTCATCCTTTTTTCTTGAAAGGGGAGCGGGGGCAGGGCAGGGGAGCGGGGGGGGGGGGGGGGGGCGACTATATAAGTACATACGTTCAATTATGCTCCTTGAAATCAGAGCTGTAAAACGTTGTTTGCTAACAAAATTTGTCATTGGCATACTCTCTCTCTCCTCTCCTCTCTCTCTCTCTCTCTCTCTCTCTCACAACACACACACACACACACACACACACACACACACACACACACACACACACACACACACACAATGTTGTGGTTTGTTTTTCTGTTTTCATATCGATGCCCGCAGGATACTGTACTATTTCCTCTTGACATTAAGACTATTGTCACTGTCAATAAAATTTTTTTGTCTTTCTCTTCTCTCTCTCTCTCTCTCTCTCTCTCTCTCTCTCTCTCTCTCTCTCTCTCTCTCTCTCTCTCTGCCCTGACCAGAAGCAGCGCCATGTTGGCCGC
>CM065714.1:114128609-114131109 GCA_033310375.1 Conus canariensis
TAGAAGATAAAAGTTATTCAGCGACTGATTTTTCAGTTATTAACAAATTTAACGTACGTACCCTCGCTGTCATATTCGGCCCTGGTACTGGCATCAGCCGCGACTATTGTTGGGACACCGTGCCACCTGTGGAGCAAGTCGCCATGGCACTAAAATGGTGCCCCCCCCCCCCCCCCCCCCACCCCACCACACCCCCCCCACACCACATACACACACACACACACACACACACAACCCAACACACACACAACACACACCTCCCACACTGATTTCATTGACTAGGGTGTGCAATTTTCAAAATTTATTATACGGTAAATGAACGCAGAAAAAAAAAAAAAACACTTTCTTCCTGCCAAAGCAAGCTCGTTTTGCCCGTCTGAAACGTACGGGGAGAAACGGTGAACATGGGATCAGCACTGTACCTTTGGAACTCGTCAGCATGAGGCTGTTGATGTTAAGGATTTTTATTCCAACAGATCGTTAGAGCGGAGGAAGAGCGGAAGATGGGGACGGAGGTCGGGGATGTCATACATTACATATTGACAGGTCGGGGATGCTACATATTGACAGGTCGGGGATGCTAATATGACAGGTCGGGGATGCTACATATTGACAGATGCTGAAGTGCGTCAGTTAAAGACAACAGGATCTGTTCAGCCAGAAACAGTTTCAAAAGGTTATATACAAATCAAAACAACAACAAAAATGAACAGAACCAAACATACAACACTGAATGAACTGAAAGTAGGCCCGATGTCGAAAAAGGAATTTAAACACACACACACACACACACACACACACACACACACACACACACACACACACACACACACACACACACACACACACGCAAGCGCGCGCAGGCTGGCACACGGGCACGCGCAACAAAGAGAAAGGAAAAAAAAACTAAAATACAGACCCCAGTTATCATTTGCTCATCCTGACAAACCGTGAGCAAAAGTCAAAGGTGAAGACAGAGGTGCCGGTATTGGCACCATTCTTTCTGGCACCACGTCAGGCACTCGCATTTATTCAGGCTTTGAACTGCTGAAATGTTCATCGCGATGAAATACACGTGTTTAGGGTAGATAGAGACTGGCTGAGGTCAGAGTTTTGAAATATGAATGTGCGTGCGTGCGTGCATGCGTGCGTGCGTGCGTGCGCGTGCGTGTGTGTGTGTGTTGTGTGTGTGTGTGTGTTGTGTTTGTGCGTGCGTGCGTGCGTGCGTGCGTGCGTGTGTGTGTGTGTGTGTGTGTGTGTGTGGTGTGTGCTGCGTGGTGTGGCGCGCGCCCCGCGCGCATTAGCAACATTTTCTTATTTAAATGTGAATGATACACTTTTTCGAGTATTTCCTAAATGCAAAACTAATTTTCACTTCAACACGGCGAATAGATTATCTTGTATTTTATATCTCTGTTGAATCTGAGGAAGGCCACAAGGTATCAGTAAACCATCTTACATACGTTGTTTACTCAGAAATCATCATTTCATGCACATGCAAAAATGAGTATCAAGACAGATCACGACAAAGCAGGGTAACTCACGGTAACAGTGCAGGGGCATCCGCAATATATTGAGAGTTATCCCAACTTGACCTACCCGAAGTAGGGTAACTCTTTTTGTTTTTATTTTATTGAAAATTGAAGGATTCTTCTGATGCACACAATGTGGATTATTCTACTAAATTCCAGAGACATCTTTTCATACGTGGACACAGCGTCAAAGAACACGTGGGAGAAATGCCAGCTGTGTCACAACTTTCAAGCAGGCCAAAAATGTCCCTTTAGTTCCGACCCCAGGTGTGATTGTAAAATGTCCCTGTTAGTTCCGACCCCAGGTGTGATTGTAAAATGTCCCTGTTAGTTCCGACCCCAGGTGTGATTGTAAAATGTCCCTGTTAGTTCCGACCCCAGGTGTGATTGTAAAATGTCCCTGTTAGTTCCGACCCCAGGTGTGATTGTAAAATGTCCCTGTTAGGTTGGGTCCGGGACCCCAGGTGTGATTGTAAAATGTCCCTGTTAGTTCCGACCCCAGGTATGATTGTAAAATCTGCGTGGGCTGACGTGTTCAAGTGTGGTTGCTGGAGGAGACTGGGTGATGCAAAAACACAGAACGGAGAAGAAGAGGACGACTATTGTAATACCATGGTTAGGGGTAATCGCGATCTAAGCGATGTTGTTAATAGCCCCAAAGACGGCCTCCGCTACGACAGTACTGTGTAGTGTTCATTCTGTTAGTGCAGGGTATTGTGGTCATTGTGCTCATTTTCTTTTTAATCTGACAACAGACAATTATATCAACGTAACGGCAAGTAAATATATAAACTACTCCAAGTAGAGGCGGGGGGGGGGGGGGGGGTAAACAAAAACCGGGGCGGGGCACACTACTGGTGTTGATACGCTTCATCTGAATTGAGGAGAAAAACATCACAAATGCATCACAATTTTCTCAGCTTTTTCCTCTTTTCCTCCCCTTTCCCCATCTGCCTCCCCTATCCTTT
>CM065714.1:114133609-114141109 GCA_033310375.1 Conus canariensis
TCTTTAAAGGTCTGTAGCCACAACGTGGAGTGGTCATGATATGATGTTAAGACTGTATCACGTTACGCTTGAGTCACGGCTTGAACTTCATGCACACAGTACCAGATATTGTCTTTCCATATGTATGCACTCATGGACATACTTTCCATATGTATGCATCATGGACATACTTTCCATATGTATGCATTCTGGACATACTTTCCATATGTATGCACTCATGGACATACTTTCCATACGTATGCACTCATGGACATACTTTCCATACGTATGCACTCATGGACATACTTTCCATACGTATGCACTCATGGACATACTTTCCATACGTATGCACTAATGGACATACTTTCCACATGTATGCACTCATGGACATACTTTCCATACGTATGCACTCATGGACATACTTTCCATATGTATGCACTCATGGACATACTTTCCATACGTATGCACTCATGGACATACTTTCCATATGTATGCACTCATGGACATACTTTCCATACGTATGCACTCATGGACATACTTTCCGATATGTATATATAGATCGTCATTGCGGCGCATTTCACTTGCTTTCTTAAGTTTGGGTTTGTTTTAAGGTCCTCCAACTTTGTTTTTCACGTCTTAAGTCGGGCTTCCACCCTATTATTTCTCACTTTTTGTTCCCCTCCCCCCCCCCTTCCCCTTTGTTGAAAAGGCGCTAGCTCACCATGCTCTGTCTGTATGTTTCATAACTGACGGACATTCGCTTTCTAATTTTAATATTTTGACATTTGAGACAGAACTTCTGGATTTGTTACCACAATAATGTGTGATGTGTTGACACTGACACACTCATACTCCATCATTTATTGCTTTTAACAAAATGAAAGAGAACGGTGAATGAAGTCTACAGTTATGATAGCCTGGACATGTAATGATATTTCGAATAAAGCATATAATACAATCCTGGCCTCCAAAGAAAGTGTAATCAAAGCCGAATTTGAGATAGATATTTAAGGAAAAAAAACATGTATATGAGTCTCTCTGTGTGTGTGTGTGTGTGTGTGTAGAGAGAGGGAGGGAGAGAGAGGAGGATGAGAGAGAGAGAGAGAGAGAGAGAGAGAGAGAGAGAGTGAATATTCTTCAATGAATCGTTTTAGCAATCCAGATTGTATTTCAGCTTTTTTCGTTTGTTTGAAATTCATATTCGGGCTAGAGACAAATAGGAAAATCTTCCCGAAGTTCGTTCAGCCATTATTTCTCCCCATGCCCCAAAAGCATGACGTCTTCAAAATGGTAGGGAACGCAATCGGCATGTTTGCCTCCTTTGACACTCCTTTGAAACTAGAACTTACTTTGTGTGTTAACTAATAATACATAGGATAAAGCAGCCTTGAGCCGTAGGTAGGTAGTCCGTATGTCCGCTTGTCCAATAATTGGAGCGAAATGGCCGTCAGTTTTCGTTATTCATGGGTGTAGAAGAACGAGAAATTCGATCCATTTATGGACCAATCAGAGGAGGTTGATATCTATGATGTATAGTGAAGAAAAATCATGGCGTTATGTACTTGGTAATGATGTCTTTTTTGACGTCACTTCCCATCTGAAAGTGTTGTCATTTTGGTGGTGTCGTGTGTTGAGACACCTTCCTTGTAGGGACACCGGGGGATGTCTTTCCGTACAAACAGTTCTCCCACCTTCTGGAATTTCTGTGCTTTACTCTTTTCTGTCACTGTCTGTGAGGTGTTTTTTTTTCTCTCGTCCCATTGTCTGTACCACCTCAGTGATTTTTCCCCCTCCACCCACTCAAGCACATACTGTTAGTTAGGCAGAATTATCTACCACTGCAGATATGTATGCTTATCTCCCCCTATTTCTTCAATCTAAGACATAAGAGCAAGCTTTGTTTATAATTCAACATTTCTTGCAGTCATTGCAACACCAAGCTGCTCTGTAAGTTGCTGGAATGGTGCTCGGTACTTATCCTTGGAATTTATTAGTTCATTGTAATTCAGTCCCTTGAGGATTCATTCCAAGAACTGGCCCTCAGCAGTTGTGTCTTAAGAGGTTATCTTTTTATAATGTCTACTTTTCACAAGAAAATGTGGCTTGTTTTGCTCTTTCTTTTTGCTTCTTAGCTGGCACCTTTGGTTGGTTTTTTGAAAACTCAACAGACATACTATGGTATTGCACACCAGCCTTTTTCGGGATAGCATTCTTTTTAAAACCGGAAAGGCAGAGGAGTCAAATTACCACTTTCCGCGGTCACTGAGGAGAAACAATCAGGTTTCGAAATACCGGTATCTGACCAGGAGTTGTATGTTAGTGAGTTTCCTCCCTATTGGAGATTGTCTTCCCCCTTGGAGACTGTAAGCTTGCTGAAGGCTCATTTTGAGAAGCATTTATTTTATTTTTCCCCATCCACCCATTCAAGCACATACTGTTAGATAGGCAGAATTATTTACCACAGCAGATATGTATGCTTATCTCCCTCTATTTCTTCAATCTAAGACATAAGAGCAAGCTTTGTTTATAATTCAACATTTCTTGCAGTCATTGCAACACCAAGCTGCTCTGTAAGTTGCTGGAATGGTGCTATATACATAAATATATATATATAGAGAGAGAGAGAGAGAGATCCAAGCTGAAGACAGGTGTTTGCATATCAATAGAGAGACGCGGCAGATAGTGTCTGTGCTCCCTTAACATCAAATGGAGATGCAACACAGTCTATAAATCTGTGGTATTCCCACAACCAAGGATTCAAAAACAGATTTCAACAGTACCCCAAAGCAGCCAGCGAAAGATACATAGTAAAACGAAAAGAAAGTGCGGTAAGGAAATAGACTATGTAATTTGAAGGTAAGGTAGTAAAGACCAAAACAAAAAAAAAAGGGGGGGGGGGGGTCAAAAGGAAACAAAACAATGCACAACGTTTTGACTCTTAGAGTCTTTTTCAAGTGACATGAGATTGAGGACACAGAAGTTGTTTTGGTCTTTACTACCTTGCCTTCAAATTATATAGTTGTTCGGAAAAAGACCCAGTCAAGTGTTATCAATGTTCAAGGAAATAGACTGAGTAAAACAAAACTGAAATCGCTGTGTAAACACTATAAATTGTAGAGGGGGGGGGGGATCTCTGAGCCTGTGCTTGAGGATGGATTCCCCATAAGGGTACAAGGGAGGTCAAAACAGGTCAAAGATCAGAGAGGTCAGCTCTTCTGTGTCATAACTCAAGCATTGTCAGTCACATAAGTGCTGAGGGCAGCTAAGAATTGTGCAAACAGCCTTCACCTGGATCTCATGAAAGATGCTATCCCCCACTCATTGACCAAACAATAATATGTTGAACACTTTAGCAGTCGGGGAAAACAAGTGTAGGCTAACAGTTCCTCTGTCATTACATTAATGACTTGGGAAAGATTAGAAAAATTTATAGAATTATGTATATATATATATATATATATATGCATGTGTGTGTGCGTGTGTGTGTGTGTGTGTGTGTGTGTGTGTGCACATATGCATACTTGCACGTATGTATGTGTGTGTGAGTGTTTGTATGTATGTATTATATACGTATGTATGTATGTATGTATGTGTGTATGTATATATGTATGTATGTATGTATGTATGTATGCAAATGTCTGTCTGTCTGTCTGTAAATGTGTACGCATCACATTGTCAAAATATGTGAGCTGGATGAGTTGGGTGGTCCGACTGGTTTTTACCCTCATGAAAGAATATGTGGTTCTCGTCAAGGGGTGACTGGGGGAAGGGGGGGGGGGGGCGTGAAATAACTAAAGAAGGAGGAGGAGAAGAAGAAGAAGAAGAAGAAGAAGAAGATTGTGATGATGATAATGATGATGACGATGATGATGATGATGATGATGATGAAGAAGAAGAAGAAGAAGAAGAAGAAGAAGAAGAAGAGGAGAGAGAGGGAGAGAGAGAGAGAGAGGAGGAGAGAGAGAGAGAGAGAGAGAGAGAGAGAGAGAGAGAGAGAGAAGGGAATAGAAAGAACACGTGCATCAAGAGTCCCTCCTATCTTTCTGACCTTTATTTCGTTTCCCCTTTCACATACTAATAAAGACAGACACTACCAACACACACACACACACACACACACACACACACACACACACAGTACGTATGCACGTATCCATATATACACACAAACACATTCACGTGGGCGCACAAACAGCAAGCACGCACGCACGCACACGCACAAGTACGCACGCACGCATGCACGCACATCACACCACACACACACACACACACACACACACACACACATACACACACACACACACACACACACACACACACACACACACACACACACACACACACACACACCACGCACGCACGCACGCACGCACACACACCGGCATCAGGTGCTGCAAACACTGGGAGCCAGACTATCACAGAAATGTAACACTGTTTATTTGCTGACATCGAAGGACACAACAATGGGTTTTTGCTGTGGTGCATATGTCCACTGGCTTCCCAGAATAGACAGAGCTTTCTGATCGGGTTATTGTGGTTTTTGTCATCGTTGCTGTTGTGATCTTTTAAATATTTTTCACGTGTTCTTGGCAGAAGGCTCATCTAACATTCTTCATGTAATAGTGCTTGTTTGACCTCGTGGTTAGTTTATGATTTTCATAAATTTTGATATCTTCATTTATGTTTGATGTTTAGTTTTTAGAAAAAATATATTATGGGAAAATTACACTGTACTGGAGCGCCACTTCATAAGTTAGCCAAGTTTTAGCCTTTCTAAACGCAGGGAGACAGACAGACAAACAGACAGACAGAGACAGAGAATGACAGTGACAATGACAATGATTCTCTATTCTACAATGGTAAAAGTATTGGCTCAGTTAGCCATATTTCATTCTTGCTGCTACTTTTCTGTGAAGCTAGTTCTAAAGGACACGAAGTATGCATCAAACATGATCAAACAAACACACAACAAACAAAACAAACAAACAATAACGACTACCACCAAGAAGCAAGCAATTTAAAGTACAACAACAACCACAAAAACAACTAACAACAAGAAACTAACATCTATTGGTGAAACAGCAGAAAAGGTCAATTGTCAACTTACAGGTGGAAATGAAGTTAGGACGTTATGACACTTGGTGTCTTCATCGGCAGAATGAGTTAGTGACAGACAGAAAGAAAAAGATAGCAATAACAAGAGAAAAAAGTGAACAGTATTCACACACACACACACACACACACACACACACACACACACACACACACACACACACACACACACATCACACACTACACACACAACACACACACACACACACACACACACACACACACTCACACACACACACACACACACACACACACACACACACACACACACACACACACATCACACACACACACACACACACACACACACACACACACACACACACACACACACACACACACAAGAGTTACTGACACAAAACAAACAGGTACACAGAAGGTGAGCACAACTAACAAGGAGAGAGAGAGAGAGAGAGAGAGAGAGAGAGAGAGAGAGAGAGAGAGAGAGAGAGAGAGTAGTAGGAAAGACAGGGAGGGGCGAGGGGGGAAGGAGGCCTACTTTTGGCTCGTTCTATCCCTCGCTCCCAGGCTCCGGCTCCTCAAGATCGTTCTAAGCAAGACGAGCGCCCTGTTGCTGTCCTCACGTTCAACCCCCACAACCTTACTGTGAAAAACATCTCGCTCTGCAATTTCCACATCGTACAATCCGATCCTTCCCTACAAGAAGTTTTTCCCCGCCCGCCACTAGTTGCGTTCAAACGTGACACCAACCTTCGGGACCACCTGGTGCGAGCTGCTATCCCCAGAGACAGACCATCCCTCCCTCCAGGCACCAGTCCTTGTGGTATAAAAGGCTGCAAAACATGCCCGTTCATCGACCAATTAAGGACCATCATCGGCATCAAGGGCAGGTTCACTGTCAAGGTGCCGTTCAACTGCCAGACTGAGAACATAGTGTATGTCCTTACGTGCACACTGTGTAACAAGAAATACACTGGCGAGACATACCGTCGCCTAGACGATCGCTTCTCAGAGTACCTGCAGTCAATGCGCCTGGGATACAGTGACCCTGTAGGCGTGCACTTCAACAGCCCTCAGCACAGCTTCAAGCACTCAAGAGTTGCTGTGGTCTGGCAGAACCATGCAAGAGGCCCTTACTGGCTGTTCATGGAGTCTACAATCATCGCCCGCCTCGGCACCCGCGTCCCAAATAGACTGAAGACCAAGGAGTGACCGCAGTGTCTTCCAGGCTTCTAACAACTTTTGTTTGTTTGTCAGTATGTGTGTCACCCTTGTCAGTGTGAGAAGGGTTCATGTGTACACTAGGATGTGTGTTTACAGTAGGCCTCTCCCCCCCCCCCCGCCCCCCTCCCTGTCTTTCCTCTCTCTCTCTCTCTCTCTCTCTCTCTCTCTCTCTCTCTCTCTCTCTCTCTCTCTCTCTCTCCTCTATCCTTGTTAGTTGTGCTCACCTTCTGTGTACCTGTTTGTTTTGTGTCAGTAACTCTGTGTGTGTGTGTTGTGTGTGTGTGTGTGTGTGTGTGTGTGTTGTGTGTGTGTGTGTGTGTGTGTGTGTTGTGTGTGTGTGTGTGGTTGTGTGTGTGTGTTGTGTGTAGTGTGTGTGTGTGTGTGTGTGTGTGTGTGTGTGTGTGTGTTGTGTGTGTGAACACTGTTCACTTTTTTCTTTTGTTGTTGCTATCTTTTTCTTTCTGTCTGTCACTTACTCATTCTGCCGATGAAGACACTAAGTGTCGAAACGTCCTAACTTCATTTCCACCTGTAAGTTGACAATTGACCTTTTCTGCTGTTTCACATGTTGTGTCAACATGCTGCAGTCAACCTCCATTTCTTTTTTGCAAGAAACATCTATTGATGTAACTGGTCTTGTTTGGCATTTCGGAATTAAAAAGCAAAAAGTAATGAACACAAAAGAACTTATAGCAGAAACAAACAACAGCATTACAAAGTACACATGTAAGGAGAAAACAGACAGACAGACAGAGAGGCAGACAGAGAGACAGACAGACAGACAAACAAACAGAGAGACAGAGAGAGAACCCACGCGGTCACATATAAACAAAATACCCACACACCCTCGCACCTGCATATTCCTTTCCCTCTGCTACCCTGCTCCCTTCCTCACAGACACACACACACGTACCACACAGTGATAGTAATGTAGAGTAAGGGAGTGGTGGGGGTCCTGCGCGCGGGTGGAATGAATGATTGAGTGTGTTGTACGTATGCAAGTGTTTGCATACATATGCACTTGAGTACGCTGGCATTTGTGCGTGCTCGTAAGAAACACATGTGTGGTTGTAAGTAGGTTATACTGGACCAGATTGTGAACCACATTTAATGTATTTTCAACCTGTGTGTCTTTGTTCGTTTCTATGGCATTTGATAACTTTGATGAAGGTTTACTGTTCTCTCTCTGTCTCTCTGTTTGTTTGTCTGTCTGTCTGTCTCTCT
>CM065714.1:114146109-114148609 GCA_033310375.1 Conus canariensis
CTTCGGTGTATTTCTGAAATCCTCTGCAGACTACCATCTCTAAATTTAGAAATTAACGGTTTTTAACGGTCAATTTTAAGTTTCTGTTCATATTAGTTGTCGATCATTGATCAGCGTGTAAAACTGCACCTGTATACCAAATTTCATCAAGAAAGGTCTAAATTTAGAAAATAACGGATCTTAACGGTTTTTAACGCTCAATTTTATAGTTTCCGTTCGTGTAAGTTGTATATCATTGTTCAGTGTGTAAAACTGCGTCTGTATACCGAATTTCATCAGGAACGCTCTAAATTTATATAATAACGGTTTTTAACGGTCAATTTTTAAGTTTCCGTTCGTGTAAGTTGTATATCATTGTTCAGCGTGTAAAACTGCATCTGTATACCGAATTTCATCAAGAACGGTCTAAATTTATATAATAACGGTTTTTAACGGTCAATTTTAAGTTTCGGTTCGTGTAAGTTGTATATCATTGTTCAGCGTTGAAAACTACACCTGTATATCAAATTTCATCAAGAACGGTCTAAATTTAGAAAATAACGCTTTTTAACGGTGATACCATCTCTAAATTTAGAAATTAACGGTTTTTAACGGTCAATTTTAAGTTTCTGTTCATATTAGTTGTCGATCATTGATCAGCGTGTAAAACTGCACCTGTATACCAAATTTCATCAAGAAAGGTCTAAATTTAGAAAATAACGGATCTTAACGGTTTTTAACGCTCAATTTTAAGTTTCCGTTCGTGTAAGTTGTATATCATTGTTCAGCGTGTAAAACTGCATCTGTATACCGAATTTCATCAGGAACGCTCTAAATTTATATAATAACGGTTTTTAACGGTCAATTTTTAAGTTTCCGTTCGTGTAAGTTGTATATCATTGTTCAGCGTGTAAAACTGCATCTGTATACCGAATTTCATCAAGAACGGTCTAAATTTATATAATAACGGTTTTTAACGGTCAATTTTAAGTTTCGGTTCGTGTAAGTTGTATATCATTGTTCAGCATTTAAAACTACACCTGTGTACCAAATTTCATCAACAAAGGTCTAAATTTAGAAAATAACGCTTTTTAACGGTGATAAATAACGGTCATAAAAACTATCGAATGACCCAATGTTATTCACAGTATGTCCTTCTAGACTCATGCCAAGTTTGGTGGCGATCCGAGGACTCCCTTTGCTGCCAACATTAGAAAAGATTGTATGTTTGATCGTTTTTAGGGGGGGTACGTGTTGTTAACGGTTTTTAACGGTCATAAATAACTGTCGTAGAAACTGTCCAATGACCCTATGTTACTCGGGAGATGTCCCTCTAGGTTCGATGTACCTGTGTAATGTCACAACGGCCATTTGATGAAAAGCAGAGGAAAAAGATGTCTTTGAAACCGTTTATAACAGTTTTTTTTAACGGTTTTTAACGGTTTTATTTCTTTAAAGATTAGCCCAAAACCATCCTCGGGTCACAACAGACATACCTGCTAAATTTCAAGAAGATCGGGTTTTAAACAGTTTCTTTGATAGGGTTTGGTGTTTTTAACGGTTTTTAACTGTTATAAATAACGTTTTTTAACTGCCAAATAACGGTTTTAATTTTAGAGAAGTAGTCCTGTACCTGTGCAATGTCACAACGGCTATTTGAAGAAAAGCAGAGGAAAAAGATGTCTTTGAAACCGTTATAACAGTTTTTTAACGGTTTTTAACGGTTTTATTTTTTTAGAGATTAGCCCAAAACCATCCTCGGGTCACAACAGACGTACCTGCCAAATTTCATGACAATCGGTTGAGCCGTTTTTGAGTCTATAGCGTACACAGACACACACACACACACACACACACACACACACACACACACACACACACACACACACACACACACAGAATTTGCCATTTATATATTAGATATATATATATATATAAACTCATTGGTTGTATGAAATACATTTGTCATGGGTTCGACATCAATTGTGAGGATTATTTTGAGATAAATAGTAAGATACAGAAGGTGGAGATGATAGTACAACAACAACGGTTGACTCTCAGAAATTCGCCAACCTTTATTAAGCAAATTCGGCAAATGCACGATCAAATAATTGTTGGGGGGGGATGTGCCAGTCCGTTAACTGTCTTCACATCTCTCACCCAATCCAAACAGGATGTCATCCGTCTGTCTCGAGAGACAATGTTGTTGCACCGTGGATTAGTCAGTTGTGGAGTTGCAGCGCCTGCTGTGGCTGAAGAGCCCGATCATCGAGCGGCAGACTTTGTTGCAGTTGTTGCAGGTAAAGCCTACGCCTGCGTCGTCCTCAACAGGCTACAGCTACTCGCCGAACGAATGTGCCCAGAAGCACAGTGCGGCTTCAGAGCTGCGAGGTCGACGATTGACATGATATTCTCCCCGAGGCAGCTACAAGAGAAATGCCGTGAGCAGAGAAGACCCTTGTTCATCGCCTTCATCGACCTGACCAAGGTTTTGGACTTGGTCAATAAGTCAGGCCCCTTC
>CM065714.1:114153609-114163609 GCA_033310375.1 Conus canariensis
TGCCAGGAAACACCCACGTTTGTGGCCTGCCAGGTCGTGTCGCCGATTGTCAACAGGGAAAATGAGCCTGTGTGGGTTAAGAAGTCAGACTGAATTTTCTCCTGGTCTGGAAACTGGTGCAAGTGATTCGAGCTCGCCAGAACTCACGCCTCTCACACAATCGGCCTACGCGCTTTCTGGCCTCCGATGAAATGCCACTTCCGGGTCACGGAGCCGTGATTAGTTGCTAATTCGAATCGCTCACGTGCAGTTTCTGGCTTATCGTGTCTTCGTCTCCTGTTGTTTGTTCGGCTGATAAGATTAAGTTACAGAGTGTCGAGAAATATATGACACGTTTGTGAGAATCAACTAAAAAAAAAGTGTGTCGTGATTTGCTGAGCACGTGAAAATGTGCGATCAACTTGCGACAGATGATTATACTAAAACAAATTATGTACATGTTTTGTTTTTTTTTAAGTAGACATTGGGCAATTCTGAAAAATCACCAAACATTAACACACAAATGAACCCTGAGGGTCTGTATCAAACGCGCAAACATTGAAGAGAATGCCCAGTAGTAAGATAACATGCAGACTTGCATGGTGTGTGAGAGTTTCCATTTGAAGAAAAAAGAAGTGGAAAAAAAGAGGAGGATCAGACGCCACCTTAAAACGTTTTAAAGATAATGAAAATTTTTCTTTCAATTAAAAATCCTAAAAAGGGGAAAAGGGGAAAAGTGGGGGGAAAATAGGAGGTTGGAGGACAAAAAGACCTTTTTTTGTAAATAGTCATTGTCTTTTCCGCCAACAGTGAAGACAAGAGTGTTATAATGTGTGTGGATGGTTTGAAGTTTCATGGCAAGACAGACAGTTAAACTGACAGGCAGTCAGACAGACAGAGACAGAGACAAAGAGACACACAGACGGACAGGCAGACAAACAGTCAGATAGGCAGGCAGGAAAACAGGCAAGGAGAGAGAGAGAGGAGAGGGAGAGGAGAGAGAGAAGAGAGAGAGAGAGAGAGAGAGAGAGAGAGAGAGAGAGAGAGAGAGAGAGTTTGACATCTGTTCACTTGAAGTGATGTTAGACCTACATCTGTGTTTGGGGCGACGAATGAGATGGGGGCGAGAAGTGTGCGTGCGTGGGAGGAGGGGGGGGGGGGGATTGCGTACATTTGTGATTGTATTTTGCTTGTTTGTTTTTTTTGGTCGTGTGTGTGTGTGTGTGTGTGTGTGTGTGTGTGTGTGTGTGTGTGTGTGTGTGTGTGTGTGTGCATGCGTACGTGCGTGCGTGCGTGTGTTTGCGTGCGTGCGTATGTATGTGTGTGTGTGTGTGTGCGCGCACGCGCGCGCGCGTGTGTGTGTGTGTGTGTGTGTGTTGTGTTGGTGGTGGTGGTGGTGGTGGTGGTAACAGTTTTGATATCATTTTAATTATTCGAGGCTTGAAAAGGATATGCTCGTGATAAAATAAAGGGGAGGGAAGGAGAAAAGCGGAGAGACAACGTGCGGAGGGGGGGAAGGGGACAACACTATGAACACTGTATTAACCGTCAGTAATAGCATACCCCCCCCCCCCTCCTCCTCCTCCTCCCATCGTCTGTGTTTAAGTGTGAGCGAGCGGAACATAATACATTACATCACACAAACACAGAACATCCCAATATGATATCTATGCAAAAATGACAAAGAAAAGCAACAATACAAAAGAACATATTGATAGTTCAAAGGAAAGCACTGATACAACGATACAAAAAACACAAAAACGACAATAACATACAATGTTTGTAAGAACGACCATAACGTATGCCCGAACGTGTATGCAAAACGTGTGGGTACAGTGAACAAGATAAGATGCCGTCTTGGCTCAGCCACACAAAGGTTTCAACAGATAATGGTAAAGGAGGAGGAGGAGGAGGAGAAAGAAGATGGTGTTGATTATCGCGATGCACGCAATGATATCAAAGACAATATAATGACAAAAATGATGATAGTTTTGACAACGACGACGACACGACGACCATGATGATGATGATGATGATGATGATGATGTCCTGGGGAAAGTCGATGAACGGACGTGGTGATGCCCTCTAGAGGAAGATGCTCACACATGCTGACCTACCACTGTGTAATCATTGATGTCAGAAGACCGAGGGAGGGGAGGGGCTTATTATACAGTATCCTGAATGTACCGAATCAGAGGAGGCACATCTGAACACCACCGAGTTGACTGAACAGCAGCGCAGTGTCCTCTCTGGTGGGTTGCCGTACGACGACCTGAAATCCATTGCTCCCTGTGCTGTCTTGGGCGTGGTGTCGCGATGTAACAATTCAGCGTATTACAGGGTGACCGGATAAACCCACTGAAAAGATGTCATAGGAAATACTGACTCCGTAAAATAATGTCTGTGCTATCATGTTTCATGTGTAGTTTGGACGCGCAGCAAAACTTCATTTGAAATATGGACGCAGTGACCGTTTTTTGTTTTTTTTGTTGTTTTTTTTTTTTGCATTTTGTTTATTCCAAAAGTACAAAGCATGTGTAAAATTACGAAATCGACTTTGTGATCGTATTTTTCATTTCACTTTCTCCCGTTTAAAAGCAGGTGACGCCCGTGTAAAGCGTACTTTTGCTTGTCGAACTACGAATGCATGATATTAATGAACAGTTGAGCTGAAATGTACTAGAGACCTTTGGATACGTAGGTTTCAATGTGTGATAATGATGACGATGATGATGACGACGATGATGACGACGGTGATAATGACGATGGTGAAGACGATGATGATGACGATGATGGTGATGGTAACAATTATGGCCGTCATCAACATCATCATCATCGTAAAACACCGACAGCAGTAACAACATTAATATTACTTCTACTACGACTATTGCTGCTGTTGCTGCTGCTGCTGCTGCTGCTGCTGCTGCTGCTGCTACTACTACTACTACTACTACTACTACTACTACCACTACTATTTCTTCTGCTACTTCCACTACTACTACGACTACTACCACTACTACTACTTGTACTGCTATTTCTGCTGCTGCTGTTGCCGCTGTTACTAATATTACTACTGATACCGTTCATAACAGTAAAGGTAACCATGAAACATAAACATAGAAAGTAATCAAATGAAAAAAAGAAAAAAAAAATAGAGAGAGAGAGAGAGAGAGAGAGAGAGAGAGAGAGAGAGAGAGAGAGAGAGAGAGAGAGAGATTCGTATTTAAGAAATGCATCCACTACATACTGAACTAAATAGTACGACATGCTTGTAGCAAACCGTGAGATGCAGCATTCACCATGATGTGTCACAAACCGTGTCAGATCGCCTTCATAGCACATGACACAGGACAGGACGGCAACATGATTTCAATGACTTGACATAGCACATGACACAGGACAGGACGGCAACATCATTTCAATGACTTGACATAGCACACGACACAGGACAGGACGGCAACATCATTTCAATGACTTGACATAACACACGACACAGGACAGGACGGCAACATCATTTCAATGACTTGACATAACACACGACACAGGACAGGACGCCAACATCATTTCAATGACTTGACATAGCACACGACACAGGACAGGACGGCAACATCATTTCAATGACTTGACATAACACACGACACAGGACAGGACGGCAACATCATTTCAATGACTTGACATAACACACGACACAGGACAGGACGGCAACATCATTTCAATGACTTGACATAGCACACGACACAGTACAGGACGGCAACATCATTTCAATGACTTGACATAGCACACGACACAGGACAGGACGGCAACATCATTTCAATGACTTGACATAACACACGACACAGGACAGGACGGCAACATCATTTCAATGACTTGACATAGCACACGACACAGACAGGACGGCAACATCATTTCAATGATTTGACATAGCACACGACACAGGACAGGACGGCAACATCATTTCAATGACTTGACATAACACACGACACAGGACAGGACGGCAACATGATTTCAATGACTTGACATACTGTTTAACATGACAAAACATTTCAAATCACCTGACCTGACACGGTGTAATACATGATGTACCACGTGATATGACAAAACACGTAACGTAACACATGACATTATTTCTAGTCACGTGGTACTTACGAGCATGCAAACAGACTAACAGCAGTAACAAATTTGACGGAGAATCCAACAATGTCCTGACAAAGGTGCGAGCCTCAATGTCCGTGTGCTTAAAGTTCATTGACAAACTAATCGCCGTGGCAAAGTGGTTAGTCTCGTGGCAAAGTGGTTAGTCTCGTGGCAAAGTAGTTAGTCTCGTGGCAAAGTGGTTAGTCTCGCGGCAAAGTGGTTAGTCTCGCGGCAAAGTGGTTAGACTCGCGGCAAAGTGGTTAGTCTCGCGGACTCCTGTTGTGGGTTCCATTCCATCAGAGTCCTTCATTTGTTGGATTTTTTCTGCCCTGCAGAGCTCTTACCCACAGATGAGTTTGTTATAGGCTTCGTTGGGAAGACTGGAACCACATAGTCGAGTTTCATCCACTTAATGAATGCGTTTTTGAGAGTGTTCATCAAATGTCCTTACCAACACTGTAGGTGTCTTTATTTCTCGGGCCTGGTTGACGCTGGAAAACGTTACGAAAGTAAGCTTTAAGTATAGCCCTGTCATGCAGTCTCAGACCAGAAAGAAAATCCGTAGCATCATTTTCATCATCATCATCATCATCCTCATCGACAAGCATGGAAAAAGGTCTAAAAGTCTGTGGCCTCTCAAGCCCTGCTCTCATGGTGACCTCTGGATTCCCTCTCCACGTTTGTGCCCTTGGTTTGATTCTGTTGAAATCACCGGTATCGGCAAAACTTCATGGGGATCTGCAAGTCGTGCAGGCGTGGTGGTGGAGCCCTCCGGAGGGAAAGCTCACTCACATTGGCTCCTCAAATCAGCCATTATTGTCGTCCGCTGGGGACTTGATCAGTGCTGTCCTGCGTATGCAGGGTCAGAAAAGACGACACTGAATACTACCGAAGAAAACTCAGCAGCAGTGCGGTGTCTCCTCTGGTGGGTTGTTCTTATCAAGACCTGACACTGACTGTTCCCAGTGAATTGCCGGTGCCGGAACTTTGGCGGGTGGGGGACCAGGCTTTGGCTGTGAAGGGCAGGCGGCGGCGGGGGAGGAGAGAAGGCGGAATGAGTGGTGTGGGTGCGATGCCATGGACGTGGCACGGAAGATTAGAGAGTTAAGCTTTCTGACAACCGTCGTTACGAAATCTCTACTTAATTTCTTAAATCTACCAGATTAATTTTGAAAGCTGATTCGGTAAGAAAAATAATGGACCCTAAATATTTGGATGGTCAAGGTCCAGTGACATGTTGTGCAGATAACTCATGCCTTCATATATTTCGTCACTCTACCAATAAATCTACAAGACTAATTTTGAAAACTGTTACGGTACCGCGAGCGAGCAGACAGACCAACACAGCGACGTCTCTTTTACTTATGTGGTGGATGATGGATTCAGGTCAATAATAACCATTACGTGGCCATGCAGCAAGAATTGATGGCCTTTGACTGCTCCCTGTGGATTGCCGGTGCCGGGGCTGTGGCGAGACAAGCCCGGGTATTGCTGAGGACGGGGAGTCGGAATGAGCGGCGTGGGGATGATGGCACTGAAGTGACACAGATGATGTGACAGAAAAAAAATAATGGGTTTGCTACACACACACACACACACACACACACACACACACACACACACACACACACACACACACACACACACACACACGTATCATTCAGTGACCTCATGATGGAGGGAGGAATGCAGAAGAAGAAGAGAAAAAAGGGATGGACTGGCAACATTGCAGAATGGACGAATACACTGTCTGCAGAGATCCAGGCTTTGGCACACAACCGACAGAGCTGATGGAACCTGGCGAATTGCTCCTCAGTGCGGCGCCCCACGGAGCTCATGGAATAGAAGAAGAAGATGAATCATTACTTCTGATCATTCCATATCTGAAGCAACAGCAGCAACATTTCACAGATTCTTCGTGTATTAAAGTATAACCGCTTGATAGAAAATTATCCGTGAAATTCGACTGCTACGACAGGGTCTCAAATGATCATAGTTCACGTGAAATTCTTACTCGGTTTTACCTATCTAATTTTAGGTGAAATATGGCTACTATGAGATTTGGACGTTTTGCAGTAGTCTGCATGAAATCAGGATGCTAGACATCAAAATATCATGGGAGCGGCAATTTCTCACGCGAAATACGGTCCTCGTGTCCAAATTTCACGAGTTCAATATTTTTCAACGACAAAGGCATAAAACATAAGACAGCAACAACAAAAAGACAAACAAAAAAGAAGAAGAAGAAGAAGAAGACAGAAGAAAACAACGGAAGAAAGAAAAGAACAGAACAGAAAAGAAAAGGAAAGAAAAGAAAAGAAACAAAGAGAAAAGAAAGAAAACAGAATAACGCTAAAAACAATAACACTGATAATTTTATAAGATAAACAGCGACGACAACAGACAAGGTCGTGGCGATGTCGCACAAGATAGTTATGCACTCTTACCCATTTGGGCTTTTTTATTTTTTTAATGAAGGTGACTCGAGGAAAACGTGTGCATATGTAGGAGAAAACTTGGGAATACAATAGACAACAGACAATACAAGAAGAATCCACCAGAGACAAGATAGAACTGATGATATCAGTTTCATTTCTCAACGAGGCGGAGTCATTGACTCGTCCGTGGCATAGCTATTTCTTCGTTATTCCGTGAAGAAGGAGGCAACTCCGTGTATGAAACCGAAAAAGACCTTTATCAATGTGATACACTTATTGTTTCGCTTGCTCTTTGTTTTCGGTCGTTTCTTTGTTTCTGAGCTTTGTTTTGTTTTGTCTTGTTTTGTTTTGTTTTCTTTTCTTTTTTGTTTTGTTTTCTTTCTTTTGCTTTGTTTTGTTTTGTTTTGTTTTGTCTTGTCTTGTTATGATTTTGTTTCCTAACTGTTGCTGTTGATTTGACGTTTTGGTGTGTGTTTTTTTGTGTGTGTGATTGTTGTTGTAGCTGATGTTGTTGTTGCTGATGTTGTTGTTGTTGTTGCTGCTTCTGTTGTTGTTGTTGCTGTTGTTGTTTTAAATACATTGAGTTGAGCATGGTAACTGGTGTGTGTGTGTGTGTGTGTGTGTGTGTGTGTGTGTGTGGTTGTGTGTGTGTGTGTGTGTGTGTGTGTGTGTGTGTTGCGCGTGTGTGTATGTGCGTGCATGCGCGTGCGCGTATGTGCGTGCGTGTGTGTGTGTGTGTGTGTGTGTGTGTGTGTGTGTGTGTGTGTGTGTGTGTGTGTGTGTGTGCGTGCGTGCTAGTATGTGTTGTGTTGTGTTGTGTTGTGTTGCGTTGTGTTGTGTGTGTGTGTGTGTGTGTGTGTGTGTGTGTGTGTGTGTGTGTGTGTTGTGCGCGCGCGCGTGTATGTATACGTGTGCCTGGGGGTGTGTGTGTGCGCGCGCGCGTGTAAGTGTGTGTGTGTGTGTGTGTGTGTGTGTGTGTGTGTGTGTGTGTGTGTGTGTGTGTACGCGCGCACGTGTGTGTGTGTGTGTGTGTGTGTGTGTGTGTGTGTGTGTGTGTGTGTTTAAGCCACGGGTGTGCGTGTGTGTGTTTAAGTCACGGGTGTGCGTGTGTGTGTTTACGCCACGTGTGTGTGTGTGTGTGTGTGTGTGTGTGTGTGTGTGTGTGTGTGTGTGTGTGTGTGTGTGTCTGCATGTCTGTGTGTCTGTGTGTTGTATGTGGTGTGGCGTGGTGTGTATGTGTGTGTGTGTGTACGTGTTGTTGTGTGTGTGTGTGTGTGTGTGTGTGTGTGTGTGTGTGTGTGTGTGTGTGTGTGTGTGTGTGTGCGTGTGTGCGCGCGCGCGTGCGCGCGGGTATATGAAGTTTGGTTTCTTTCTGTAAATGATGACCTGGTCAAATAGTGATAAGATATTCCGGTCGACCATTTTGTGGGTTTTTAAAAGCACGTGTGTGTGTGTGTGTGTGTGTGTGTGTGTGTGTGTGTGTGTGTGTGTGTGTGTGTGTGTGTGTGCGTGTGCGCGAGCGCGCGCACGCGTGGGTGGGTGTGCGCGTGCGTGTGTGTGTGTGTGTGTGTGTGTGTGTGTGTTGTGTGTGTGTGTGTGTGTGTGTGTGTGTGTGGTGTGTGTGTTTTTGGGGGGGTGCGTGAGTCTATAGTGATATCAACGTATTTTCACTTGAAAATCAGACAACAAAATGTGTGCGTTTGTGCGTGAGTGGTGGTATCTTGTGTACGTCCATCCGTATGCTCGTATGTACGTTCATAGGCCTATGTTCGTTAGAGAATGTGTTTGTGTGCGCGCGCACATGGGTGTGCAACTGCATCTGTCTGTCACTGCTTGTCTGTCTGTCTGTATTTATGTATGTATGTCTGCATGCATGTGAGTTTATGTATAAATGTATGTATGTATGTATAAATGTATATATGCATGTATGCATGCATGTATGTATGCATGTATGCATATATGTATGTATGTATGTACGTATATATGTATGTATGCATGTATGTATTGCGTACATATGTATACATGTATGTACGCATGTATGTATATGCTGTGGATGGGTCCCAACATAAGCCCTGTTGTAGTACTATCGTACCACATCTCGCCGGCTCATAGTTGACAGGACTTCCAACCCATCCTTATACGGGATAAACAGCGGAGGCAAGTGGCACGTCGACATTCACAATGAATTGAAATATCAAGGCCACATTCCCGTTACTTCATACAGTAATCAGAAAGTCCTAGCTTTTCAGCATGAGGTCCCAACTCACTGTTTCAAGCTGAACGGTAAGAGATTCTCGTTCTACGTCTGCTGCTTGTCCGAGCAAGGAATCTGCTGCATGTTGTAAATGTGTGGTGGTTTTTGGATGATGCCCAGTGTTCTTCTGACGATCTTTTCTTATTCTGGGAATGTGTATGCCATTTCCAGTGGTTCAATGCTGGAAACAGTAGAAGTCAATGCTAGAAGCGCTGCCTTATTATCTGGGATTATCGTTGTGGAGATTGAATTGTTTTGTTTATAATCTTGAGTTATCTATCGACGTGAAATGTAATTTTATATAAATCCGTTTCAAATGTGCACTTGCGCGCGCACGCGCACGCGCGCACACACACACACACACACACACACACACACACACACACACAATACGCACGCACACGCACGCACGCACGCACGCACACACACACACACACACACACACACACACACACACACACACAGAGTAAGAGGAGAGAGAAGGAGAGAGACATATAGACAGACAGAGAGACAGACCAACAGACAGACAGATAGAGACAGACAGGCAGACACACACAGAGATAGACAGACGGACGGACGGACAGACAGACGGTCTGTTGTTTTTTTCAACTGGCTACAACGTAGTAGAATACTTATAGTCTGACATTTTGTTCAAGAGTGTTGGCGCGTGTCAAACCTTCACAATTCAAAGGAGTGGGTGGACTAAAATAGAAGGGATATACTTGCTTACCCTCATCTCCCTTCATCCCCAACTGTCACTCCTCCGCATGTCTCGCCCACCCACCCACCCAACAACCGCCCCTCCTCCCTGTCTGTTGGAACTGAAATTTGAACTGGCGAAGAGGAATCTCATTTGAAGATTCGAGAGGCTTTGTCTCTGTACAAAGTTACACCATACAGACAATGTGTTCTGATACGTTTGTTTTAAGTCCAGGCAAGTATTATATCTCATATCAGAAAGAATATGTAAGAGGCGAGGGGTGGGGGTTGTCGGGGCAAGGAGGGCGGGGGGAGGTGGGGGATAACCACAGTCCCGTTACACAATAAAATATGAGCGCAAACATCTGCTTTCAATCTTGATATCTGTGTACCTCCATAGAGGTACGGATGAGTATCCACTTTCAATAACATGATAAAATATGGTCAGAAACATTGATTTGCCATTTTATTTTTATAATTCAGAAAGATTGTTTGG
>CM065714.1:114168609-114176109 GCA_033310375.1 Conus canariensis
GCGCGCGATTATTTTAGGGTCTGGATCAGGTTAGGTCAAGGTTTAGGTTTAGAGTTAGGGTTAAAGTCAGGTTAGGATAACGGTCATGCATTTCACAGCTGAAGAGTTTTCTCTTTTCTCATATATACACTCCCATCTCTGATGCATAGACACGCAGGACCCGAAAACCCAGGCGAATCAAGATCGAACATGGTGAAGGACCTCGAAGACTGGCGTCAAAATTAACCATTCTGGTGCTCAGCGCAAGATGTCAAATGCCATTTTCATGCGTCGTCCCGTGTGCATCTACATCATGATTCGACGTGTGGTGCGGTCTGCGTTTTTCAAAGCATAGATGTAAAACTGCTTTCATTCAGACAATGATTTGAGCCTGATGCTCGTCTCCACCAATAACAGAAGAGAACGCAACAAAACAAGGGGCGCTACTCTGCTAAGTGAGCGCCACACCCAGAGAAAACGGGGGACCAGAAATGACGACGAAACGTACCTGGTGACAGCATGGTACTGAAGGGATGGAAACCTAAACCACAACATCATGCCTCACTTTATCGTGACAGACAAACGCTAGCGTGCAGTTGATCTGATCGTTCAGGACGAGACTTTCCAAATATGTATTACGTGAGCCTAAAATGTACAAAAGCTGACATCGCCTGTTGCGAATGCATGAGACGCGCAGCAAGCATGAAGAAGAACTGCTTGTATTTTGAGGTATGCTGCTGGCGATGATTCTCGATTCTAACGCTGAGGCTCCGTCTATGATAGCCCTTGCCCGACTGGTGCTCTCCCTTAGCCCATACTGCCCAGTCCGCAGTCCGGACCTGGAACTGGAGGTGCAGTGGAAAGATGCCCGCAGTGGCCATGCCGTCGATGAACTCAGGAGGAGGAAGAGGAAGGAGAAGGAGAGATGGGGGGGGGGATACGCGAAAAACAAACCAAACCAAACAAACAAACACACGAAAACAACAAACAAACAAATAAGAAAACAACAACAAAAAAACCTATCGTATATTGTTTCTTTGTGGTATGCATCCCTCTTCCCTTTCCTATTGATATGACCCAGCTGTGGTGAGAGGAAACTGCAAGTACAAATGTGCTTTGCAAGCCGTTCCGTGGTCCCTCTAAGCGCAGAGGCCAGGCCCTCGCCATCACCATATCCTGGCAGACAGGTAGGGAAAAAAATGCAATCCCTAACAACACTCCCCACCCCTTCACCCTTCTCCCAATCCCCATATATCTCTTTCCTACTCTGGGACAGCTAGGGGTGTCCGCTAATTCAGCGAACACGGGTTGCTTTGTGGAAGCGGTTTCAGTCTCCTGCCTCTCGGTGGAGGAAGCTGTTTGTATATGTGATGGTTCTTTCCATTTCCATGTCAAGATTCTGATGTTTATTTCATTTTTTTTAATCCATATTGGCTTTTTTCTCGTCTCAAAGAGTACCTTTACCCCTTTAACATTACGAAAGGTACAGAAAAGAGGGAGAGGAGATTAAATCGCTGTCATATTGCCGGGCCTGAAAGATGATGAGCTCTTTAGAATTTCGCAACGACTGTGTAAGTTATGCAGCCCCCTGCCAGATGCCGCTCCAGATTCAGATTTTTTTCCTCACTTCTACAGCCAGTCTTTAGCTACAGCGTAGGAGATAAATCTTGGGACTTCGTTTCCGTAGACGGTTTTTTTTATGTGTGTTTCAACACTTCAATTTTCATTCGATCACACGTACAAAACCGATTTATTCCTCCATTCCCAAACCCCAATAAGATATCATTAACTATTACGTTCTAAATTCAATGTTGTGCAACATCACATATTTCATTTACGCACACACAACGAAGCTGAACACACAGAAGCTTAATTCAGACTCTATAACTTTGTATTATGTTAGGTTGATAGAGTATTTTAGATTGATGATTACCGTAAATTTTGCAACAGCTACGGTCAATAATGATTTGGAAATTTATGAAAGAACGTGAATACTTTTCGTTAACTACCAGAATGCGGGTTTTTTTTCTCTCTCTCTTCAGTCTTTGGGGTTACGGCGATGAGTGGAGAGGCTACAAAAGGTAATGTGGGTACATACCAAACGTGGGCTCAAAAATATATGAATGTTGAAGAAGATATTCATTGTTTTCTTTTTTCTCTCTATCACAAATCTGTGAACTAAAAGTTTTTGCTGTGGGGTCCTGTGTCTGTTTCATTCAGAGTGTCCTACTGGCTCTCGACAATGATTATTCTCCGCGGTTTCCTCCGTTTCTTTCACAGGACCTTCATCTCTCTGGCATGAAGCCGTCGTCACTGTTCTAATACTCATCACTGCTGTCTCTGTCGTCGTGGTCATCATTGTTGTAATCGTCAGCATCAGCAGTCACTATACTGCTCAACAGGTCATCATAATCCAGATCTTCTACGTTGCCGTCATTCCCCAACGCACTGCTCACCTCTAGGGAGTTAATTCTGAAGCGAATTCTTCGGGAGGCTTCAAGACTTCATCCTGATCGTCATCAGCATTACTCAGAAGAGATCCAAGAATCCTCATCCCATTTCTCAAGCGCTCTTCTCGAGCAGCAGAAGGAATCCCAGGGCGAGCGGCTTCTCTGTAGCTGCCGTCAGCAGCAGCTGGTCGGAACGCACGCCATGCCTCAGAGTGCAGGAACTCAGGACTTGCTCCGTCGCCGACAATATCAGCGGACTCCTCGTCATCGACGGTGGTGGGAGTGTGCTTGTGAAGCCTGGAGAACAAACCAGAGAACAGCGTCCACGGTGAGCGTCTGCCCACCTCGTCTGAAGAACGGCCTTCACCGATCAAGCGTGGATTGGTCTTCTTTCCACCTCTTCTTCTTCCTCCCAGTCCAGCTCTTGCCGGTGACCTGCGGTGTCCAGGACCATCCAGAAAGTCACCAGAAGCAGCTTGGAAAGCGGCCAGATGATGGAGACGCGAAGAACTGGGCAGCAGGGGAAGATACGTGCTGGGGGAGGAAGGGGAGGCCAGCGAGGGGTCCCTCTTGCCGTAGAACATGGGCATGCGGCGCAGGATACTGGCTCTGGGCCGGGCAGGGGCGGGGTGGCGGTGTGCGAGCAGCAGGGGCAGGAGGATGAGAACGGACATGGCTCTGGGAATGCTCAGCCACATCAGACTCCTGAGACAAACCTGCACGCAGAGGTCAGGCTGTCCTCACTGTTACACGGACAGAATGAAAGAGTCGGAGAGAAATAAAGTAAAGAAGAAAAATGCTGAGAGGGAGGGAAAGACAACTAAAAAAGGACCCGGAAAGAACAGAACTACAAGAATCAAGGAGAACGGAGAAATTCATAAGAAATACAGACTGTGTCATATTATGAAAAAAAAAGAAACAGGTATCTAAAATGGAGAGAAGAGGGAAGGGGACCACAAAAAGGGGAGATAAACAGCTGACCATGCAATACTGGGAGGCTGCAACAACACATAAACACTGTTCGTCATTATGACAGGAACGTAACAAAAGATAGTACTATCGGACACTTCATTCCTTTGTCTTTTGCCTGGAGACACACAAGATACTACAGACACCAAAACAACGAATGCGGTATGTGAATGTTCAGTACTACAGCATAATCAAAGCATAGATGGAAGGCAGAAAGAAGGAAAGAAATAAAAACAGTGAAGGAAAAACTGCATGCTGGAAAGAAGGAATATAGGATAGGGAAAAGAAACAAAAAGAAAAACATGCAAAAAGTTCAGAAAGCTGAAAGAAAGAAAAACAAAACGAAGGGAAAGAAACGAAAAGAAAGAAAGAAGAAAAAAAGTACAGGAATGAATTAATTAACAACCCAAAAAAATTCAAAGAATAAAGGAAAGAAAGCTGCCAGAAAAAAAGTAAGAAAAAATAAGAAAAGAAAAAGAATGAGACGAGGAAAGTTGAGATTCTTCATGTAACTCTCTCTCTCTCTCTCTCTCTCTCTCTCTCTCTCTCTCTCTCTCTGTGTGTGTGTGTGCGCGCGCGCGTGCGTGTGTATGTGTGTGTGTGTGTGTGTGTGTGTCTGTCTGTCTGTCTGTCTGTCTGTCTGTCTACCTACCTGTCTGTCTGTCTGTGTCTGTATGTGTGGGTTAGTGTGTGTTTGTCTCAGTGTCTGTGTCTGTGTGTGTGTGTGCATTTGCGTGTGCATGTGTGTGCATATGTGTGTGTGCACGCGTGCGTGCGTGCGTGCGCGCGTGCGCGCGCGCGCTCGTGTGTGTGTGTGTGTGTGTGTGTGTGTGTGTGTGTGTGTGTGTGTGTGCCGTGTTGTGGTGTGTGTGTGTGTAGGGGGGGGGGGGGAGAGTAGTCACTGTAACTTCAAGTTAATCTGATAAGAAGCTGGTTTTAGTCAGTGTGGATGTATTTTGTAATTGAGCGGGTGACCATGTGTGTGTGTGTGCATGTGCGCGCGCGCGCGCACGTGTGTGTGTGTGTGTGTGTGTGTGTGTGTGTGTGTGTGTGTGTGTGTGTGTGTGTGTCAGTGTTTGAGCGCGCGCGCGCGTGCGCACGTGGTCAACGCGGCTTTAGATAAATCAGGTAATAAAACTGTGTTTGTTATTTTATACAAAACAGAAGAGTAGGTGTGGATGAAACTGTTACTAAATGGTGAATTAAGATGGGCTACATATAGATATGTCTTGTCAAGTTATACCTAGCGAGCACCTAGCGAGTAAACAGTTTTACTTGCTTCACCCAAAAGGAAGCTTTAGAAAAAATATCTTGATTTATGTGAAAAGTATAAAAAGTAGGGAAAAATCTTTGAACCTATGCTTGAGGATCTATTTACGGCTGCAAGGGAGGTTAAAAGGTGTCCATAGCCAGAGTGGCCAGCTCTGCTGTTTAATAACCATAGCATTGTCACACAGTAGTGCTAACAGCAGCTAGGAATTGTGCGGAACAGCCTTTACTTTGATCTCGTAAGAGATGCAATCTGTCACTGATTGACCAAACAATATGTTGAATGAACACACACCACACACACACACACACACACACACACACACTAGTCCTTTATCTCACTTTGGCCTCTGAAGAATAGTGCTAAACATCAAATAACAACAGTCACGGAACGAACGCCAGGGTGAATATATGCCTGGATATTCTACCTGTAGACGAAGCCTCAACGACATATGACCAGAAAACTGTCTTTTGCCATCTCTAAAATACTTACGATTGTTTACGTGTTCATAGCATGCGAGGCAAAATAAGCAAAATGCCTCTTTAAGTTCTCGTTCAATTTTTCCGTTTTTTTTTTTTTTTTACCGTCTTCATATTACAAGAGAAATGTCGCCAGGCTTATCTACACAACATTAAATGGTTCCAGTTACAAGCTTCCAAGGTAAGAACACAAATGTTACATAGATCAGTTTCCTAGAAGCGTATATCAAACCATTGTTCTTCACCAACAAAAACACCGTTCAAATTACAAGGCCTTGAACTAGCTAGATTATGTCATGTAAAGTAGTGCATTCTGCTGAAGCTTACATACATTCATTTTATTTGAGTCGATCCGTGCGCATGGTTGTAAAGATGGAAATAAAGACAGAGAACACACGTGACAGAAATACCTAACATGGGGGAGGGGGGGGGGGGTTCATGATCTGGAAGCGTGTTTACACATTGCCCCCCTGAGAAAAAAAAATGATAAGATTAATACACACATTCAAAACTTTACCTTGACTGGTTTCAAACTAATATGACTGTAGGCTGAAATTGAAACAAAATTAGAAAAAGGACAGTTACTGTGCCTCTAAACGGAAGAATAAACAAATAACAAAACAAACATTACGCGTTTCGACCTCTTTGGTCCTCTTAAGGAAGACAAACAGCATTCAAGACAATGAAAACGAAGGATGAACACACAGTCACTTATCTCCTCAAACTGGACGCAAAATGGATGTGAAATGGAAACGAGGCTGCTGGAAGGGCATAAAATGCAGGTTAGAAAAATAAAGAAATAAATAAGTAAATGAATGAAAGATAAAGATAATAATAATAATAATGATGATGGTGATGATGATGATGATGATAATAATAATAATAATAATAACAATAGGAAGAAAAAGAAGAACATTTCTACTACCAATATCAATAATGATAGTACAACCATGTAATGATAACAATCCTAACAGAGATGATAATGGTAATTGTACTGATAATAGTAACGGCACTGACAGAGGGAGAAACAGGAGAGGGCTCAGAAGATACTTTTAAAGAATAAGACTATCGTAGCAATAACACAATGATGAAGATGATGATGACGACAATGACGACGACGACGACGATGATGATGATGATAAAAAAAAGAACAGGAGTAAGAAGGAAGGAGAGAAGGAGAAGAAGACGAAGAGGAAGAAGTCAGAGAAGAAGGAGATAACGGGAAAGAGAGAAAGATAAAATTTAAGAAACATGCTAATGGTTATAATGATAATCATGATCCTAATCATAGAAATAATGATAATCATAGTAATGATAATTATATAGGAAATGGGAAGGATAGCAAGTTAATACTCTAACGCATAATGATAATATCAATAATGGTAATAATGATAATGATAGTATTAGTTATAATGATGACAACAACTAGGGCAGCAGTAATAATAATAGTAATGATAACAGCAACAATAGTTATAACAATAATGATAATAATGATAACAACAACAACAATGATAATAATAAATCTTACTACCACTATCACTACTACTGCTGCTGTTCCTACAACTACTACTAATGACAAGGGTAGGGTTAAAGATAATTTGACAGTGGTAATAGTAATTATGGTCATAATGATTACAATAACAACGACGGAAAGAGCAGTAACAATAATGACAATGATAACAATGGTGACGATGTTGATAGTAATGACAATAATAACAATAATGATGATGACAATAATCATGGTAATAGTAATGACAGTAAGAATGGTAGTTGAAGGAAAGGAGTGAAAACCATCAACGGGTACTGAAACAGGTAGGGAAAAACGTGAACGATGAACAAGATAGCATGAGAAATTTCTTTTGCTTCTTTGTTTAACAGAGATAGATTGATCTCTGTCTGCGGGACTGGTACAGATCAGTGAGGAATAAGAACACTTACTCAGTATTCCGTCTTGTTTAAAACATCATTTGAACTTGAACATGGCTTTGATTTTGTAGACTATAGATTTTTTTTAGACTGCCTGGTAAAATTGCGTGTAGGTGTTCTTCCTATTAAGGGATCATTATTTAGGAAAAGGCTTAGTGAAAATGTGAACAAATTGTGCCCTGTATGCAATGTTGTCGAAGACGGACATCATTTTATTTGTATTTGCCCCTTATATTCTGATATTAGAAGCAAACATTTATGTGGAGCAAGTTGTCAGTGTACCAATGTTTTCAAAAAAACGGATTAGTAGAAACAATCAGAAAATTTTCTTTATATTTGTTTCATGCTATTCGCAAAAAAAAAATAATGATGAGACAGACAGACAGACAGACAGAGACAGAGAGTCAGAGAGAGAGAGAGAGAGAGA
>CM065714.1:114183609-114186109 GCA_033310375.1 Conus canariensis
AACAGAATAAACAATTCAAAAGCATCAGAAGTCAACAAACCCCCGTGTCTCCCGTTATTAATTACCTCAATGGCTAGCTCGTTGATGAACAGTGAAAATAAAACTGGACTACAGGCATCGCCCTGTTTAACCCCGGCTGAACAATTGATATAATCTGTGAATTTAGCTCCACATCGAACTTTAGCTTTCACCTCATTGTACATACTTCTAATACATTTGTAAAGTTTACCTTTAATACCGTTTTTACTCATAATTGGCCAAAGGAGGTTTCTATTAATGGAATCGAAAGCTTTTTCAAAATCGATGAAAGCTACATATAATTTTCGATTAAAAGAGAACTGTTTTTGAACTAAAGCCAACAAGGTGAACATGTGGTCAACAGTCGAATAGCCCTTTTTAAACCCAGCTTGATAATCACCCGTAATATTTTTATCCTCAATCCATTCTTGCAGTCTGTTATTAATTATCATCCCAAACATTTTACTACTAATGTTACTAAGAGAAATACCCCTGCAATTGTTTGGATCATTAGCATCACCTTTTTTTAAAATTGGCACAGTTATCGATTCTGTCCAGCTGTCTGGGAACACACCATCATTAAATAATTTGTTGAATAATTTTAGACAGAACTGCACAACATGGGTAGAAGAATTTTTAAATAGCTCTCCAATGATTCCATCAGGACCGGCTGCCTTGCGATTTTTTAATTTTTTAATTGCTAGTAATACTTCCTCTTCACTAATGGAGCGATTCATATAACTATCAGAGTCATCTTCGAACACCTCTTGATCTAACTGAATATCATCGTTGGATTGTAACACTGCTTGAAAATGTTGAAACCACACATCTATTGTAATGTTATTTCTAGGCTGTTTTCTTTGTGGTGATATCCTGTGGACAACATCCCAAAACTCTTTCTGAGACTTTATAGATGTAACAAGCTTATCTATTATTGATTTATTGAACTCTTTCTCTTTTCTCTTTAGTAAATGCTTATATTCACGCCTAGCTATCACATATGCAGCTCTGTCTGTGTCTTCCAACGAACGGCGACTAATTCTCAACAGCCTCCTGGTCTTTCTTTTCTCAACAAGACATTCTTGGTCATACCAGTCTTTTGACGCTCTCTCTTTCATAACGTGCACACGTTTTTTCATACATTCAGCGCTTTCAATTAAACATTCGTTAAACATATTTAGAGCATTGTTAATATCAGAATCAATTAAACTTATGGCAATATCAAGTTTTCTACTCGAATTTTCGTTATCTAATGTCTCACTAAACAACGAGGAGCATTCATCATTCCAAACAATTTTTTCTAAGGTATAATCTTGCATCTCTTCACCAATTTCTGCGAAGTTTCCCAATGGGGCAGCAATTTGAAAAGACAGCGGAAAATGGTCAGAATCTATACGTTCCAAAACATTCAGTTCACATCTATCATACCAAAGAGCAAAAAGTTCATTCGACAAAATAAAATAATCGTTTACACTGCAACCAGATTCAGAAACGTACGTATAGCAACCATTTTGGTCGCCTTTACATACGCCATTTAAAATTGACAAGTTTAAAGCAGTGCACATGTTTAATAATAACTTCCCATAATTATTTATAGTCTTATCTTGAGAACATCGCTTAATGTTGACGGAATGGCTATCATACTGCGCTTCAAAAACATCACACCCAGCAAAGTTCTGCGAAACATCAGAAGTTCTGCTGTTCAGATCACCATTTAGAATGACGTATACATCATTTGTTAACAAAAGGTCAGTCAAACATTCTTCAAGTAAACTAACACCATTATCTAAGTCAAAATGGACATAAAACGGGGAACCTTCTGGTGGAATATACGAACAAACATACAAGATATCCTTTTCTGATTCAAACAACATTTTATCAATCAAGAACACAAACAAATTAGGACAATTCACTTCAACTGATTTCACATATGGGGTAAGCTCATTCTTTAGTAGACAAACCACGCCTCCCGATCTTCTTCCCTTTTTTGAAAATTTGATAGCAGGTTTACTAAATACATTATAACCAGTAAGTAGATCATCACGGCAATCTTCAATGAATGTTTCAATTAAACAGATAAATTCAAACTGACACAGAAATGAAACAAAACTGGGATCTCCAAATTTGGACATCAAACCATTTATATTCCAAGTCAAAAAGGAAACAGGTTTATGTACAATTGAACACGAAAAATCCATCGTATGCTTACACGCGCAAAGCGTTGCCAGCTCCGCGCGGCACGACTGACACACAGAACACCGCTCACGCGCGACACTGTCATCGGAGACCGGAGCGTCAGAGGAGAGAGAGGGAGAGAGCAATGACAGAGAGGCGCTCGCTTAAGGTGGAGAGACGGGGATGGGGGAAATGGAGGAAGAATGAAGGAAATACAAGACATTGAGGACAGGACGGGAAAGAGACAGAGACAATGAGGTCAGAACAAAAGCGGGTCACGACTGTTATCCCGTTACCTTTTGTTTCA
>CM065714.1:114191109-114209778 GCA_033310375.1 Conus canariensis
TTGAGCAAACTTGTTTTAGTCAGACACATCCAATCACAATCCATCTTCCACCACTCGGCCCCCACATCACGTCCAAACTCAGGTACACATGGAGAGGGGGTGGAGAAGGTTGGGGGGGGGGTTGAGGTGGGAGTGTACGGTGGGTGGGTGGGAAGGTACTCACCATTTGGGGGGGAGACAACCCGAATGATCCAGCTCTTCTTTGTCTGAGAGCAAACACTTTTCCGTCCTCACGCAGCTTTAAAAAGACCCTCCCTTTCAAGAAGAGTGTACACAGGTACCACTGCTTCTTTTATCATTTCAACAGCATCCTTTGCCACTCCTCTCAGGGCTTTCCCCTGGAAACAGGGATCACTGGCAAAAACAAAAATAAATAATGATAATAATGATAGTGAAGAAAAGAAAAAGAACGTGGGACATGAGTGACACGACGTAAATAATTCACTCCGACCAGTCCGCGCTGCTTTTGAGTATTGTATTGATACGTCCGGTGATTGTCTGCACGTTTTATTGAGTGGAGTTGGTTGGTGTTTCGCTCTCCCAAACACACACACACACACACACACACACACACACACACACACACACAAACAGGCGCGCGCGCGCGCGCGCAGAGAGACAGCGGGTGGAGGGAGAGCTTGTCGGCTTAATCTCGTTAGGCGACCAACTGGCGTTCAGTGTTCCACTGTCGCAGTGGATCGAATGTATCACGTGCTTTCTAGTCTCTCGTTGGACAACAATGGCTGCAGGCTTTGTCAAACAATTCCAGCATGACCGTTGGGTGCTGAACAAACTGTTAGCCGATCGTTGCTGCTGGCAGCAAAAGACTGCCAGAAAAAAACAATGGGCTTGGAAAATTGGCGTCATGAATGAAAACAAAAGCTGGATGTGTCTCTCTGCCCTCGTGTGTGTGTGTGTGTGTGTGTGTGTGTGTGTGTGTGTGTGGTGTGTGTGTGTGTTGTGCGTGCGTGCGTGCGTGTGTGTGTGTGTGTGGTTTTGTGTGTGTGTGTGGTGTGTTGTGTGTGTGTGTGTGTGCATTGTCATGGTGTTTTGCTGTGTGCATCAATTGTGTACAGAGAGAGAGAGTGGTGTGTAAGTAATAAACCATGGAATGAGTGCGAAAGCAGTTGTTACTGGATGGGACGTGTGGTGTCAGCCCCGCTTTCAGTGTTCCCCTACAGCTCAGGGCTTTTTCCACGTTATCAAAGTTCAGTTCAATTCCAGTGTGTTCTCTTATAGTCCAAGGCTATCACTACGTAATTGAAGTTCAGTTCAATTCCAGTGTGTTCCCGTATAGTCCAGGGCTATTAACACGTAATTGAAGTTTAGTTCAATTCCAGTGTGTTCCCTTATAGTCCAGGGCTATTAACACGTAACTGAAGTTCAGTTCAATTCCAGTGTGTTCCCTTATAGTCCAGGGCTATTAACACGTAATTGAAGTTCAGTTCAAATCCAGTGTGTTCCCTTGTAGTCCAAGGCTATCACTACGTAACTGAAGTTCAGTTCAATTCCAGTGTGTTCCCTTATAGTCCAGGGCTATTACCACGTAACTGAAGTTCAGTTTCGCTTGAACACTGTGTTCCTTTGCAGCACATGGCTTTTACCACGTACTAAAAGTTACGTACAGCTTCAGTTTCATCAAGGAGACGTCAATACGTGTGGATTAGTCCATATACGCTCTGCCACAACTGCTAAGCCATGAGATCATAGTGTGCGGGGATTACGGCTAGTTGAATAGGTTAAAAAAAAAAGAAAAAGAAAAAGAAGAAATGCCATAAAATCCAAATGAAAACCACATCTGAGTGGGAAGAGGGTTTCAAAGGCAAAACTAAGCAGACGTCTGACCCATGCTTGTCAGGCTTGTGACACTTCGCTTACATTGTCTGCAACACTTCAAAAGAAAGTTCAGTGTGTAAAAACAAAGAAAAAAAACATAAGACAACCAGTTTCTATCTAAAATCATAGCATTGATTCGAACATTGACATCCTTCAAGTATATAAATACCGGCCTTTCTGAGTGCTCTAGTTTAACAATATTGTATTACACAAAAGTGCTGCAAAATCATTCAGAAACATTTCCATAATAACAAAAGCTACGTTTAAATAAAACATACTATCAAAAAGCATCCATAAATTTGTAATTTTTGTGTGGTGTGAAGATGTCTATTAAATTAAGGGGCAGAGGTCTTCTTTTGCTTGTAGTCTGCTTGTTGGAAACATCATTTCACCTTATAAATGCGTACCTATTGTTTCTTTTTTACACTAGACTATAGCGCTCTGGAATCACACTACTGGAGATATTGTCCGCTAAGGACATTCATTTCTATGATGTGTCATCACGACATCGCCGATCTTTTGCCTTTTATCAATATTAATATTCGGGTTTTTCCATCAAGTTTATAGATGTCGACCCATTTTTATAGGGTGCCAGTTCTAGTGAAACTTTTTCAGCTGTTTAATACCATATCCATCCATTGTTTTTATGTCATCTTGGTACACGGGACAACATAACCCCGGCAATTGAGGTTCTGGAGACAACAAGGGCGATACGAATAACGGGGGGGGGGGGGGGGGGAGTCGAAAGGGAGGGAGGGGAACGGGCGTGGACAAGAGGGGTGGGGGGTTGGAGAGGGGGTGATCGGGTGTCACGTGATTAAGACCCACGGCTTGAGGCACCTGTCCTTAAGCTGCCAGCGGGAGTTAATGAGTCACAACGGGTAAAGAGACCAATTGACGTCACCACCAGACGGAAAGAACACAAATCTACAGGGTTTGATTGTTTCGACAATGCTAATTTTTCGTTTTCTAAAAAAAAACACCCAACATGGTCACTCGTGCACAGCATGTTGCACACCACAGAAGAGGGGGGGGGGGAAAAACACAGACTAAAGACAGATCGCGAGAGACACCAAGTAAGACTGAGAGAGAGAGAGAGAGAGGAAGAGAGAGAGAGAGAGAGAGAGAGAGAGAGAGAATGAATGCGACGGAAAGTGAAAAACAGGTACAAGGAGAGACAGAGCCCAAAAAAAAACCAGGTGGGAAAGAAAATAGGAAAGCGAAAGGGGAGAGAGGGAAAGATTGAGGAAACAGGCCAAGAGACGGAAAAGAGACAAAGAAGTAAATGAGAACAAAAACAGGCAAACGCAGAGATTTTTTTTCAAAAAAAATTCAAAAAAGGACAGAAAGGAGGGGAGGGGGGGACGGGGGGGGTTTAAAGAAAAAGACGGGGGAAAAAAAAAGAAAAGGAAGAGCAAAAAAAAAGGAAAAAAACAGTCCGAAAAAACAAAAGGGGGACACCCGGGGGAAAAAAGGTTGCGTACCTAAATTTCCTTATTTGGTTTTCGATTTTTGTTTTTTTTGTTTTTTTTTTTTTTTTTCTTTTTGTTTTCGGCAAAACAAATCGTGCGTTCCCGGGGTTTGGGTTTTGGGAACCTGTTCCGTTTCATTTAATTTTTCCCCGTCTCTGCCATGACCCTGCCTAAAATTTTTCCAAACGATGGGTTCATGAAACGTCCCCTTTTTTTTGTGTTGTATTCTTTTTCGTTAACTCATTTACTAAAGAAGGAACAAAGCGCACACGCATGCGTGTGTTTTTGGGTGGGGTGTGTTTTTTTTTGGTGTGTTGTGTGGGTGTGGGGGTTTGTGGTGGTGGGGTTTTGGTGTTTGGCGGTGCACACATTGACCCCAAGAAAGAAACGGGGGGGGGGGGGGGGGGGGGGGGGAAAAATAGTTTAAAGGTAACCAGAGGGGACAGAAAAAACGGCGCACAGACCCCCGCGAACAGATGACGACAAGAATTGCGGGGGCAGAGGAGGGATGGGGGAGGGGGGGGGGGAAGACAGCAGAAAAAGGGAAGGACGGAGCAAACAGGCAGAAGAGAGAGAGAGAGAGAGAGAGAGGAGAGAGAGAGAGAGAGAGAAGAGAGAGAGGAGGCAAGGGGGGGGGGGAAGGGGGGAGAGGAAAGGAACCGACGAACCGACCCAAATTTGGGACAGATTTTTGTTAGAGAGGACAGTGATCCCTGGGTTTGGTTTTTTCAATATGCAAAGGTTTTTCCAAGGTTTTGGATTAAAACCCTTTTTCTACTTCTTCTTTTTTTCCCCCTTTTTTTTTTCCTTTCCCCACCTCCCCCCTCCCCCCCCTTCCTTTTTCTTCTTTTTTATTTTTTCTTCTTCTTTTTTTCTTCTTTTCTTCTTCTTTTTTTCTTTTCTTCTACTAACTACTTATTTAAACTCGACGGGGGCCCCGGGAAGAGCCGCGCAAAATACACACTAATATACTACACACCTTTTTCCCTCCCCCCCCCCCCTCCCCCTTCCCCCCCCCCCCCCTCCCCTCCTTTTCCTTCTTCTTTTCTTCTTCTTCTTCTTTTTCCCCTCCCCCCTTTTTTTTCCCCCCTTTTTCTCCGTCCCCCCTATCTTCGTACTTTTTTTCTTTTTTTCCTTCTTCTTCTTCTTTTTTTTCCCCCCCTTCTACTACTACAAAATACTACTACTACTACAAACTCTTTTTCTTCCTTCCTTCCTTTTTTCCCTTCCCCCTTCCCTTTTTTCCCTTTTTTCCTTTTTTTTTCCCCTTTTTTTCTTTTTCCCGCCAGATTCCTTCAATGTAAAAGAGCATTTTTTCAAAAGTTGGGAAAAACAGGTGAAAATTTGGGGGGGAAAAGGCCCCCCCAAAGGTTTTCCCCTGTTTTAAACCGGGGGAAAAAAAGAATCCCAGCCCAAAGGGGGCCCCCCTTTCCCCAAATTTCACTGGCAAAAATTTTTTTAAAAAAAAATAAAATTTGAAAAAAGCTTAAAAAACCACAAAAATTTTTCAGTTTCCCCAACCCCCCCCCCCCTTTTTAAAAAAAAAAAAAATGGGGAAAAACCCCCTTTTTTTCCCCTTTTCGGAAAAAAAAGGGGAAAAAAAAAGGGACCCAACCCCCAAAACCCGATTTTTTTAACATCACTGGCAATTTTTAAAAACGAAAAAAAATAAAAAACCCCCCCCAAAAATAAAAATTTTTCATTCCCTTTTTTAAAAAAAAAAAAAAAAAAAGAAAAAAAACGAAAAAAAAGGAACGAAAAAAAAGGGATAGAGAAAAAAGGGAAAAAAAGGGGAAGAAAGAAAAATAAAGGGGAAAGGGGAAGGAAGGAAGATAAAAAAAAGGGAACCCCCAAAAAAAAAGGGGAAAAAAAAGAAAAGAAAAAAAAAAAAAAAAAAAGTAAAAGGTAAAAAAAAGGGGAAAAAAAAAAGTACGAAAGACAAAAAGAAAAAAAAATTTTTTAAAAAGGAAAGAAAGATTAAAAAGGGGAAAAAAACCCAACCCCAAAAAAAGAAAAAAAAACCCCAAAAAAACCCCAAAAAAAAAAAAAAGAGCTATTTAAAAAAAAATTTTTAAAAAATTTGGGAAATTTTTAAAAACCCAGGTTCTCATTTTTCTTTTTTGGGGTTTCAAAAAAAAATTTTCATAACAAAAAAAAACCCAAAAAGAAAAAAACCCCTTTACAAACCAACCCCCAATTTTCTTTTAAAAAAAGCAGGGGGGTACTTTTTTTTTTTTTCGTTCTCACTTTTTTTTTTCTTTTTTTTTCCTTTTGGGGAAAATTTTTTTTTGGGTTTTGTGTGTGTTTTGGGGGGTGTGGGGTGTGTGTGTGGGGGGGTTTTGGGGGGTGTTTTTCCGTTTTTTTTGGTCTTCTTTTACTTAAAAATTTTTCTTTTTTAAAAACACCCCCGATCCCCCCAAAAACCAAAATTTTTTCTTAAAGCCCCCTATCCCAAAAAAGCAATGTAAGAAGTTTTTTTTTCAATCTTTTTGGATGGGGGAAAACCCCCCCCAAACCACCCCCGCCATTTCCCTTTTTAAACACCCCGCTGTTTTAAATACTTGCCCTCCCCCCCACCCCCCGGGGGCCTTTTTCCCCCCCCCCCCCCCCCCCCCCCCCCCCCCCCCCCCCCCCCCCCCCCCCCCCCCCCCTTTATTTTTTCCCCTTTTTTCCCTTTCCCCCTTCCCCCTTTCCCTTTTTGGGCCCTCGTTTTTTTTTTCCCCCAAAATTCCCCCCCCCCCCTGTTTTTTTAAATTTAAAAAATACGCGGGCACTTCCCCCCCATAGGGGGGGAAAAAAAGCGGCGCAACGAAACCCAAAAAAAACCCCACAAAACAAAAACCACCCCAAAACCCCAACACCCACACACACAAACCCCACTCACACCCCACCCCCACACACACAAAACCCCCCCGGGGGGGGGCCCCGGGGCGGCACAGGCCGCACGCTTGTCCCCCCCCCTTTTAACCCCCCCCCAAAACCCCACCCCCTTTAAAATTTTCCCCCGTCAGGGTGGGGAAAGGGGGTTTTGGTTTTCCGATGATTAACTATTTTTTTTTTTCACGAGAAATGGGGGTTTTGGGGTTTGTGTGTGTGGTTTTGGGGTGTTGTGTGTGTTGGGGGTGGGGGTTTGGTTTTGGGGGGTGTGTGTTGTGTGTGTTTTCCCCGGGGAAAAACCCCAAAAAAGGGGACCCACAGACCAATATTGCGTTCAAACACCCCCAAAAAACCTCTGGAAAAACAAATTTGGGTTTTTGATCCGAATTTCCCCCCCCCAAAAGCCAATATTTTTCTCCCCCAACTCAAGGGGCACAGAAAAAGGGGAAAAAAAAACCAAATAAAGGGAAAAGGGTCCCCATCTCGGGCTCCAAGAAGGGGGGGGGAAAAACCCCCAACAAAAAAACTCCCCACCTCACCCCCCACCAGCGAAGAACAACAAGAGAAAAAGGGGCCCCAAAACACTTTTCCCCTAATTGGAGGGCAAGGAAACTCTGCCCGGGGGAAAATCAGGAAACTGGGGGGCGGGTCCATAAAAACTTTCCCCAAGGGGGAAAAAACCCAAAGCCCCCCATAAAAAATTGGAGCCCAAATTTTTTTGTTTTTTTTAAAAACGAAAATTTAAAAATGGAAAAAACCGGGGAAAGGGGCCCAACGTCAAAAAGCTTTTCCCCTCTATCATTTTTTTAGGACCAAACGGGTTTTTAAAAATTTCCCCTAAAAAATCTTGAGGATAACATTTTTTTTATTTTTTAAAAATTAAAATTTAATTTTGTTTAACATCAAAAAAAAAAAAAAATTAAAAAAAAAAAAAAAGGATATTTTTTTCTTTTTCCCTTTAAAAAAAGCTTTTGAAGGGGTTAGCTAGGGGTTTCATTTTTAAAGGGTTTTTAAACATGCCTTTGGTTTGGGGCCAAATTTTTTTGTCAAGGGGTTTTAAAAAAAACTACCCCCAAAAAATTAAAGGGGCAGTGGAGAACTATAAAATGGGGTTTTTGGTTTCCCACCCCCCCCCACCCCAAACCCGGGCCCCGAACCCGGGTTTTTTTGCTTTTGGGGGTTTCCGCCGGCTTCCCCCGAATGCCTATTTTTATGTTTTCTAAAAAAAAAACCTTTTTAACAAACAAACAAAAAGGTTTTAGGATTATCTTTTTTTTATATTTTTTCTTTCAGGGGACCTTTAAAAGGAATAAAAAAAAAAAAACAATGGGATTTTTTTTTAAAACCCGGGGGCCTTTATTTTTTTGGAGGGCTATTTTTCAACCAATTTGGGATTTTTTTTATTGTGGGGAAATGACTGGCTATTGAAAGCTATCTAAAAAGGGGGGGGAGTGTGTTTACACAAGCGTAAAATTTTCGTGGCACGTTGTTGAAGTTTAAATTTTTAAGCAGCCCCCCAAGGGCCCCTTTAATAAAAAGCTTGATTCAACAAACAAGAAATTGTATAAAGTACACCCGGGGGCCCGCCTAAAAAGGCAGCCAAAAAGGGTTTATAGCGGGTTTTAAATAGGAGCATTGAAGCAAGGGGGAGCAGACCCCCGGTTTAATGCATAACCGTTTTTTTTTAAAATCATTTTTTTTTCCCCCCTTGCGGGGTGGTTTGTGAATTGTTGCTGCAAAAAGGGTTTTTTGACGCAGACCCCCGGTTAGCATAACCGTTTTTTTTAGAATCATGTCTTTTTCCCCTTCCCTGACATGAAGTGGCTTTGTTTAAATGGGAAAAAACCCCCACAGAGCTTGAGGTGCAGCTTTTTTGAAACTTAATTTCCTGTGCTAATTTTGTGAAAAAGGGGAAAACCCCTAGAAAAATCCTTCTCTAAAAAAATGCTATCTTGAATCAGTCAGCAAATTTTAAAAAAGGGTCAAAAGTTTTCCTGACTGGAAATACAAGTCTACACAGCACCCAAACCCCAATGTGAAAATGACAAGACAGCTAACAAAAACAAGTGCTGGGGGGAAAAGTCCACTGTTAAAATAGCTGTTTAAATTAGTCTTGTGATTGGGGGAAGGTAAAAAAATTTTTTGATATGTTTAGAAATTTCCCCCGCCAAAAATTTTAAAAATGACGTCTAACGCCTGTATGAACGACGCCGTCTAAATTTATACAAAAGCCGGTGGCGGCCCGACGCCCCTTTTTGTAATCGACCGAAAACCCCCAAAAAAGTGCGGCGCTTCGGGGGCGGCAATTATGCCGTTGAAATAAGCCGTGGCCAGACATGTTTTTGGGCCCCCATACTTTCATAAAGGCAGAAAAGGGGGGGTCTCCCCCGGGAAAAAAATGTAAAAAATTAATTGTGAAAAAAAATCGTCATTAAGTCGTTCTAGGGGTTTTTTTTTAAGGGCGGCATCACGTTCTTATTCAAATTCTTATTTAAGTTCTTAACAATTTTTATTCAAATTCTTAAAAAGGGGCAACATCAAGGGTTTTAAAAAGTCATCATCAAGTTCTTTTTCAAAATACTTATTCAAGTTTTTAAAAAGTCGTCATTAAATTTTTATCAAGTCCCTCATTAAGTTCTTATCAAATCGTCATTAAGTTTTTATCCCAAATTCTTATTTAATTTTTTTTCAAGTGTCATCAAGTCGTTTCAAGTTTTAAATTAAGTCAATTTTATAATTATTTTTTAAAATTCTTGAAATATTATTCCCTCTGAAATGGATCAAAATGTTTTTGTTGTTGGCGGTTCTGGCAAGCTTTTTTGTTCGGCTTCTGTTATTTAGTGGCTGAGATTTTTTTTGGGTGCTTTGGTTTTTGCTGGCGTTTTTATATATTTTATAACCCTAAAAACCCCCCCCCCCCCCCGCAATGACGCCAAAAAAAAACAAATGTTTTAAAAATTTAATATTCCCTGAGACTTTGGTGTTGTAGGTTTGAAAAACTTGTGTATTTACAGCTGGATTGAAACAACTGTTGGCGTTTTTGGGGGGGTTTTTTTTATTTTTTCCTGCTGCAACCCCGCCCAGGGTGAGGAGGCTTTTTACTGGTCATTTTCCACCTGATTCCCAAGTTTTTGATTCTGCTGATTTTTTGGTCGGTCATTTTTAAGGGAAAAAAAATCAAAAAGATTAAAAATAATTAATCCCCTGTTTTAAAGGCGTAACAATGTTCCAAAAACTGTAATTTTAGATCACTCCTAGAGACTCTAATGACTTTGTTAAAACGGGGTCCTGCGTTAAATCATAAAATAAAAACTTGTTTAGAAAAATGGGAGGGAAATCTACTAATTAGTTTAGTGTAAAACAAGAACCCTTTGCCCAAAATTTTTACCCTTTTGACCCCCGGTTTCCCCTTTATTTGTGGTTTTCTTTACAATGTCTTGTGGGGAAAATTTGTTGAATTGTTCTATGCTGAATTTTATTTCCCAAAGGGACTTTTTTTGGGTTTTTTCCCATGCGCTAAAGAACCCCGCCTTTCCTTTTTGGGGCTAATAGCTTGGTCTCAACTTAAAACATTTTAATCATAATTCAGGGGAAGTAGATCATCGCAGTTCATGTTTTATTAATGAATAAATATTATTTTATTTTTTAAAAATGAGCACCGAAAAAACTATTACTAAACCTTTGTATACCTTTTGCTGTTATTGGGGGCCCTAAGTGTAGGATATACAATGCTTGGTAAAAACTTGTTAAAATAAAACCAGCAGATCTTGGCAAACTAGACTTTGAAGACTCAGCAAAGCTAATTGCTGTTATTACAGCTTCATTTGCTAAAGAAAGATTTTCTAGTTAAGCAAGGAATAATTTTCCCGACAGTATCAATATGTAAAAAATTAAAAAAAATACTTTAATTAAAAATGGCTTCACTCGTAATGATGATTGGTGGCGCTGTGGTTAATGCGCTGCTTTTAGCCCGGGAAGTAATTACGCATTTTTGTAAACTACAAAATAACAATGAGAGAAAAAGACATAACAGAGCTATGGAGCAACTAGCTGTGCACAAGACACCTATGAAAAGCAAAGAATGGAGCAGTTAGATTTTATTTAAAGACAGACTAAACAAACAGGGACATGCAGCTTACACATTTAAAGATGTTGACCAGGCAATAAAAGAATATTTTCTAGTGACAGGCAAACAAGTTGAAACATTGCGTCCACCAAAATTTAGCGACTTTTATCAACCATCAGAAAAACAAAAGATGCAAGAAAAAATTGTTTATTGTCTTTGGCATGACCCCTGTGTATTTTGTTGCACAAAGTATTGGCTGAATAAAAATGTAACAAAATCTATTATTCTCCAAAAGGGTATTGGAAGGAATAACAGCAATTAAAAAGCTTAGCCAAGCAGCGGAGTCAGTGAACAAAAAGCAAAAGAATGGTTATCTAAACAAGCGATTTGGCAAATTTATTTACCTGCGCCTAAACGAATACAAAGACCCCCACTTTGTCAACACAATACCGAACGACAACCATCAAATGGATCTTCTAATATTTACCCCATGATACGATTTGACGAAAAAGATTTAATACGCACTTACAGTCATTGACATAGCTTCAGATACAAAGATGCTGAACCATTAACACAAAAGAGTGCTTCTGCTGTTGCTGTCGCTTTTACAACTGATATATATCAACGAGGCCCGTTAACTTATCTGCATGATTTTAAGTCGTGACGGAAAAGAATTTAAAAAGGTCAAGTAAATCAATTAAATTTTTAAAACATAGAGTTACCATTAAAAGAGGCATTCCAGAGTTCACAGATCACAGGGTTTTGGGTTTAAAACCTTTAACAAACAGTTTATCTGAAAGGCTTTTCTCCCACCAGTATCACAGAGAGCTGGTTGACAATTCTCGCAACACAGAATGGGTTAAAAAGGGCTGCCCTCAGTTTTTGCGCGCAATGAATAATGAAGAATTTAAAGGTCTAAAACCGTACAAGCAAAACAAAAACAAACAATAAATGTTTTTGAAGGAGAGTCTTCATCAAGCAAATTATTACCATTTGGTTTGAAAGTGAGATACCTTTATTCGCCCGGGAGAAGCGGAAGGGACACTCGCATTAGGGCAAACGATCCAGTTTGGAGTGTTGATCCATATGAGTATAAAAAAATTGGTGAAAATGAATCCGCCCAGTGTTATTATTTACGAGAAACTGACACAACAAAACGACCAGCCCCCCGAAGTCTTTTGTGAAGGAAGAACTGCAGATAATCCCTCCAGACACAGTTCCAGTCGCTTAGTTAATTTAGGCAAATACATTTCTGAGTTAAAAAGGAAGCTAAAAAAAAAATTTTTGCGTATAGATTTTTTAAAATTTAAAACCAATGAAAAGAATAAACTACCCTTGACCTAATATTTAAAAAAAAAATAAAAAATCTTGAAACAACAACCAAAAATAATCCGTTTTAAAAAACGGGATAAAGAAATTCTGATACTAATTGCCTTGCCCAAATTCCCAAATGCCCAATTGCATAGAAAACTCGGATTAACAAATACTCTTTTTTGTTAGTGCGGTAAAGAACCGTTTTTTTTACAACTGTTTGTGTTAATCTCATGCAGTTTAGATCGCAGTTTTGTAATTGTATGATGAAAGTCCTTTTTATTAACAATGCTTCTTTATATTTTGTCAGGGATATGTTTGGGGTTTGGCACAAAAATCGAATATTCCCCTTTGCTTTTTAACAACTTTTTTTGGGCTTGAAAGACTGTACATTTTTTGACCTCAACCAACAAAACCCCTTTATCAACCTCCAATAAATTATCCTTCACTTACCTAAAAACCTTCTTTTTTAAAAACGAATGCAAAGGGTAAAACTTTGGATAATCATTGGTTCGTTTCCATCCCCCAGCCCCTTTTTTGCCACTTCTGTTTCTAAACTTTGTAAAAATCTCATAGGGGATGTCAAATACAAAAGAAATTGTTATTGTGTACAGAACCTTACTTGATACAAGGGTTTAAAAATAGTCGTAAAAAATTTAACATCAAAAGCTTCACAGCTCTAAAACAGTAAACCCAAATAAAAACAGGTTGCCAATTTACTTTCTTTTTTTTATCATTATTCCAAAATGTAGGAAATTTTTAAAAATCTTGATAATTTGGTTTTGACACACTTAATTGCAAAAAGTTTTCTCTGGTGCCAATCTAACATCTTTACGCTTGTGCGGATTCCCATGCTTTCCAAAAACTGTTTGTTCATCAAATTGAAAAAGTCTTTTTCTGAAGCATCTGCGGATTTAGTTCTGAGACCCATGTTTTCATTATTAGGGGTTTATGAACGTTCTTGATCAAAAGCAATATACGATAAACACCCCAAACCTAAACCAGTTTTTAAAAAAAATTGAAGAAGTCTTAATGACAGACAAATTTTTTTTTGTCACAAAAATTAGGGCACAAGTTTAGGGGGTTTTCTGTCATTGCCCCTTTTTTTAGGGTTTTTCTCCCCGCAAAATTGATAGTCATTATGGTAATCATGAAGTTCATGAGGAATTCTAAATCAACTTCTGAATGAGACCTCTTTTAACGATCAGCTCTAGAGTAGGTAGCCATTTTAAAAACTTTTGAATGTCTTTTACATGTATTTTTTTAAAAGTTACTAATGGAATGATTGCGCCTTTGCCCATCCATACAGTTTTTTTGATAAAATCAAAGATAGTTAGCCCTTTTTTATTTGGATATATGCCCCCATATTTTTTGTTTGCTTTACAGTAAGGGTGCACGCCATACGATCCCCCAACGCAATCCGTTTTCAATCACTGAACTTTTGGCAGGTCGACAATAAATCAATTTGTACTCCAGTAAATTTTTAAGAAAGGCCCCAAAGCTCATCCAGGCGCAAAAGTAATGCGCGGGATCCAGGCTGTATTTTTTCATGCAGGTCTTCCTAAATTTTCAAAGACGTCCCCCAAAAAACGGGTATCCGCCATTAAATAGAATATGATAGTCCCCATCGTTTTACACTCTAACTTCTGCCACGCATCTTAGCATGTGGTAATCAGAACACGATGTCCTTTTCCCCCTTAGCTTTAAAAAAAACCGCCCCTTTAGGCGGAAGTGTATCTTCGTAAACCTTTGCCAACTGTTCATGTACTCATAAGGGTAAACCCCTTTTTAACAAAAGTTTGGGTCAAAAAATTTCTTCGTTTTTTGGGGGGACTTTTAAGGGCAAGCCTTACTCTAATGAACCCTCATGTGTTGCAAGAGCTAGAAAAAATTTATTTTTAAAAAGGGAAAACAATTTTACTTTTTGATGCTGTGCAAATGCATGACACCCGAAGTCGCTGGTTACTGCTTTTCATTAAAGGTGAGAGTCTAACCCGCAAGTTGTGAAAGAAAAAGGCACTCCGTCTTTTGGTTTTAAATTTATTGAAAGTTGCATTACTTTTGAGCTCCTCTGAACTTTCCCCCGGGTTTTATCATGTCTCTTTCTGTTTGGTTCTCTGCGGTGGAACCAAGGCCGCCCCACAAAAACCAACAGTGGTGGCTGAGTCAAAAGTTGTTGGTCTTCAGGCGCATAGGATTTCAAAAAAATTAGTTTATTAAAACAGGCATTACCACTTGCTGCAGCGTTTAAAAATATTTTTTGCAGTTTGGTCCTCTGTAAAATTCTGGTTTGAATGGGCGCCATCCGACCAACAATGATAAGGCAATGACAAATCTGATGATTAAACCCAAAAGGTTTTAGGGAAATTTTTTGTGGGGTTGGGCCTTCAAAAAACAATGAGTATTCGAAATCTGCGTAAAAAACATATGGACAGTTTTGCAACCGTTCCAGTTTTAAAAAAAACTTTACTTTCCTTCTCCGGGAATTTTGTTCTGTATCACAGTCAACGGGCTAATACAAGTTTTATATGTTCGCTCGCAGCTTGAACGGACGGAAATTTTTGTTAAACATTTTCCCACAGAATTCTTGTTTGCTTTTTGTTTTGTAGTTGCACTTGTAATTACTCATTTTCGTATTTAAGTTAGTGCAAAACCCCTTAAGGCTTTGCATAGGGTAAGTCACTGATTTTGGTTGGTTCGCCCATTTTTTGGACTGTTTTCCCTTTGACCTTTAAATTGGCAGAAGGTTTGGTTTTTTTTCAGACCATTGGAGACATTTTAACAGTTATTGATGGGTTTTGTTTTTTCAAAATTTATCAATTTTTTTACCCCATAGGAAATTCAAGGCCCTTAAAAATTTTAAATCATTGGCCCACTGAAAAAGTTAGATACTCCTCCGCATTTTTGGAAAAAGGAGAGCCTAGCAAGAACGCACCACATAAAACATTTGTCGTCTGAATTTTTTTTTTCAAAACTGCTTTCTTTGCAAAAATGTTGGAGGCAGTGGAATGTAAATTGCCTACAATGGGCCATATTGCCGATTTTAATCTGAGTCTGGGACTTCACCCTCTGCCCAAACCCAGAGCCTCTCATTTTAGCTGCTTCAGAGGCTTCATCAAACTGGAAGCGCTGCTGCCCAAACCGGGTTTTTTTAAAAAGTCATTATGAGAAAGAATAGTCGGTTTGTTAGACCCAGATTTCTAGATTTTCTTCATTTATTTTTTATATAGTCATTAAAAAAAAAACAAACCTTACTTTAACTGGAGGGGTTATTGTTAGTTTACTTGGAACTTGAGAAAAGGGGTTTTCCCCGTTTTCCCCAACGTTTTTGGATAATAACTTCTAAACAATCTTTTTTGTGCTCTTGACAAACGCTTTTCCCCTCGAGCATTGTTTTTCAAACAATTCATCTAAAACCTTCATATATCTTATCCAGTTAGCTTTTTTTTCAAACCCTCAAAATATTTATTTAAATCAAAAAAAATAAAATTTTAATCGAATCAATATCAAGGGTTTTTTTTGTGCTTGGACCATAAACTAAAGTATAAAAACGCCCTTTTTGGGGTTTTTTTTAATGTGGCTGTTTTTAAACAGTTTTTTAATGTTTCGTTTTACTTTTTTTAAACATCCTTTTTTTTGGGGGTTTTCGGCGTTGAGAAAAAAGTTCCCATTGCCTTTCTTTGAAGATCAACTTTTGTTTTTTGGGAGTCCTCAAAATCAGCCTGTAGGCGACAAAATTTCTTCTCCGTGATGTTCGACGGAAAGGCTTTATTTATTGTCATTTAAAGGGAACAAATTTTGCTGTTATTGTTGAACCATAGCTGTGTGTTTTGAGTTAGTTTTTTTTTTTGCTGACAGCACTTACACCCAAAATTAACACACCCAAAGAAAAAAGAAAAACCACCTAGGGGTATAGCTCCGGTGCACCTAGGGGCCGTTGCTAAAAACCTACACTTTTTTCCCCTGTGATAGAGCACTAGTGATCGATGCCCAGTATTAACAATGTAAAGAAAAAAGACAGCGAAACCCTTTTCGTTTTGGTTTTGCTGAATTTTGAAAGGCCCCTCTTAGTTTTGTGCATATTTTGTTAGTTTTTTAATCTGAAAGTTTTTAGCTACAGAAACAGAATTTCTTACACTTTTTCTTTGGGCACTTTTGGATAAACCTGAACAAATGTTTTTTTTTTTAAAAAATAAAAATAATTTAGTATTGGATATCTTTTAATCGTTATCTTGAATATTCAGCTCGCATCATATATTAAAAACAAATGACTTTAAGTGGTTTACACTCTCTTTTCTTTATCATTTGAATGTTTTTTTTTACGTCTTTAACTTTTTCTCCCCCCACCCCTTGCAATGATTATCCTCTTTGCCCTTGGGTCAACCATAACCGATTTTCGTTGTTAAAAATTCATAAATTCTAACACTGTGAAGTGTAAATTTAGACGCAAAGGTCTACTGTTGGACTTTAGACCTCCCCTCCAAACAATTTTCTTATTTCATCAAAATGATGATGGGGTTTTAACCCCACAAAACCGAGACTTGGTTGGACTCCCCTAAATTGAACAGTACTTTTTTATTTTAGGATTGAAATCTTTTTCATTTTGGGGTCTTTTGAAGGTTCTTCACTTCCACACAATAAAAACCTTTAAGGATCTTGCTGCGGCGCTAAAAACTAAAGTTCCATATAGTTTTCCTCGCTTTTAGGAAATTTGATGATGAATCACCTTTCGTAATATTTGCAATTTTGACTGATATTGTTGCTCAATCAGCCTTCAAAAAGTTGGGGTTCAACAATGTAAAACCTAACGAGATTCGGAAAGTTGTACTTGGAAACGTGTTGTAGTTTAATGACACTTTTTTATTCATTAAAAATTAGTTCATATACAATCTGTCTTTTAATGCTCCCTTTAAAATGGGGCACGCTTTTAAACAACTCAAAAACAGGGGAGGAAAAGGATTCCATAAGCAAAACTTACAGCTTCATACTTTTTACCGTCTTTAGCGCTTGGCTTCTATTCTGTTTTTAGTGCTTTCGTTATTTTCGATTCCTTTAAACCCAAAATCGGGCCCCTTTTTTTTATCGGGTTCCAAGACAGAAAGTTAGAAATAGTCTCATTTTGAAAGAAAATATTTTTTTGCCCCCCAAGTTTTTTAGAAATTTTCTTAACGATGCCCCTCCCAGATTCTGAATACTGTCCCGTTTTCGCTGTTGCGAAAACAAGTTCTTTTTGAAATAAGCCCCTGCAGATCCCGGCACAATCACTTCATCGCTCCTAGGCTGAAAATTAAAGAAGATTGATTGAATCAAAGTAATGGGTTATTTTGGAAAAAATATATTCTGTTTATTTCCCTTCACGCCAAAGGGCTTTTTTTTCAGTCTTCTATGCGGTAAAAAAATTGAGCCATTGCTTGTGCTTTTTTTTTTATAAAAAAAAAAATAAAAAGTTAATTTTTAAAAAAAGGCAGAAGAAAAATTTTGATTTTTTTGATCCTGGGACGACATGAGTGAAATGACGCCTTTTACACATCCAATTACAACTTGCGGCGTGAATTAACAAAAGTAAAGGCAAATCTTTTTTTCAAAAATTAAAGGGGCCCAAAACCCCCTGATTATAGACCCTAATGATTTTGAAAAAAAGAAGGCCATTTTATTTTTAAAAAAGAGCAAGGACAAAGTCAGCTTTCATCTAAACCTACCCATCAAAAATTTTTAGAAAGCTACAAATAGCAAAGGGGCATGTGAGCGATCAAAATCGCCCTTGGGATTCTAAACCGGAAGATTGACAGGGGGCAGTTCTAAACTCAAAAACACACTACAAAACCCCAACAAACCAAATACAAAACAGGAACTTAAAAATTTTAAACCCAACAGCAAAAAAAATAATAGGCAGAAACCAGTTTTTCAGAAGAAACATATTAAAAAATATAGATCCGCCGCCCAAATTTTAGGAAAAAACGGCCCTTGTCTGTTTTGAAAAGCTCAAGGTGAAATTAAAAAAAACAATTTAGAAAACTGGGTGAACTATTAGATATAAAAAAAAGAAAAAAAAAAAACAGTTGGGGCGATGACCACAACTTGGACCCCGGTGTTAAGGGAAAAAAAACACAAAGACTAAAAGATCTTGAAAAGAGAGATCACAAACTAAAAAATGTGTCTACTAAACCCAGAACAATTACGAACCCAAAGGGGCAAATAAGAGAAACATCCAAAAATTTTATATAAAACACAACGTTAGCAGAAAAATAAAACATTTTAGAGAGCAAGGCGTCACTTAGCAAGTGTTATAACCCTTAGGATTTTGAATAAGTACACGGGGTTGGCTATTACAGGGGGGGTGGTGGGGGACAGTGCCCAGGAAACCAACCCGTGTCAGATAAATCTTTGGGTAAAAAAACAACTCGATCACCCTTTCAAACTTACAAAAAAATTAGCCAGTAACAAAAGACCTTTGCCTTAAAAGGAGGGATCGTTAGCTGGGCTTTTGTCTGCCGCAATAAAGTGTTTTGGCTTTTTGGCGAGCCTTATGGGCATTAGTTGCTTAATAGTTGAGTTTCTTTTTAGAAAAAAAAAGACCAAGTAATCCTAGGGGAGTTAATCCAATAACAATTCCGTTTTTCAATTCATGGGGGCGCTTTTTTTCACCAGGGGATTTTGGGTTGGGGGTGGGGTTTTTTAGGGGATATGGATGGGGGGGTTTTTGGGGCCTTTGGGGGTTGGTGGGGATTCTTTTTTTTATTTGCTATTGCTGGCTTAGAAATTTATTCCGTTTTTTTTTTCCCACCTTTCTTCTTTTACCCCCACAAGGATTTCATTATTATAGTTTATTAATTTCCTTGGAGTCTGAAGGGCAGAAGGCAGCATGTATAAACCGTGCCAACAGCAAAGTCTACTTTCGATCTTGCGATTGAAAAAAAATTTTGACAAGATTTATAAAAACAATAACTGGATTAGATAAAATTCTGTTTTAAAAATAGGACAAAAGGGGGAAAACCTTTTAAAATTTGCAAAAACCCCTCTTTGGGTTAAAGTTTTTGTGGAAAAAACGGGGGTTTTTGGGAAAAAAAAAATTTGTCCTCGCCCCTTTTTACAAACTTTTTCGTTATA
>CM065714.1:114209878-114217378 GCA_033310375.1 Conus canariensis
GACGCCTGAAGACCAACAACAGTATGACTCAGCCACTCACTGTTGGATTTGTGGGGCGGCCTTGGTTGCCACCGCAGAGAATCCAACAGTAAGAGACCATGATCACATTAGTGGAAAGTTTAGAGGAGCAGCACATAACAAATGCAATCTTCAACTAAAGTTTGAACCAAAGACATGGAAGCTGCCTATATTCTTTCACAACTTGCGAGGTTACGACTCTCACCTTATAATGCAAGCAGTAACCAGCGACTTCAGGGTGTCATGCATTGCGCAGTCATCAGAAAAGTACATGTGTTTCACTTTAAATAACATGTCTTTCTATGACTCTATGCAACACATGATGGGTTCATTAGAGTCACTGGCTATGTCCTTAAAGTCCTGCCCAATAACAGAAGAATATTTTGACCCAACTCTTGTTAGAAAGGGCGTTTACCCTTATGAGTACATGAACAGTTGGGAAAGGTTCGATAACCCAGCCCTTCCACCTAAAGGCGCGTTCTTTAGTAGTCTTAGAGGAAAGGACATCAGTGATTCTGATTATTCTTATGCTCAAGATGCGTGGCAGAAGTTAGAGTGTAAAACGATGGGAGACTATCATGATTCCTATTTAATGGCGGATACCTGTTTGTTGGCGGACGTCTTTGAAAATTATAGGAAGACCTGCATGAAACATTACAGCCTGGATCCTGCGCATTACATTTCTGCGCCCGGGATGAGCTGGGACGCTTTCTTAAAATTTACTGGAGTACAAATTGATTTATTGTCTGACCTGCCAATGCTTCAGATGATTGAAAACGGATTGCGTGGGGGAATCAGTATGGCGTCGCACCATTACTGTAAAGCAAACAACAAATACTTGGACGACTATGATCCAAGTAAAAGGTCTAACTGTCTCATGTATTTAGATGCAAACAATCTGTATGGTTGGGCTATGGCGCAATCACTTCCATTACGCAACTTTAAAATGTACACAGGACTCAAAGACATTCAAAAGTTTTTAAAATGGCTACCTACTCTAGAAGCTGATCGTAAAAGAGGTCTCATTCTAGAAGTTGATTTAGAATATCCTCATGAACTTCATGATTACCATAATGACTATCCATTAGCGGCAGAAAGTCTAAAAGTGTCAATGACAGAACCACCTAAACTTGTGCCTAATCTTCGTGACAAAAAAAATTATGTCTGTCATTACAGACTTCTTCAATTTTATTTAAGACATGGTTTGAAGTTGACAGCTGTTCATCGTATAATTGCTTTTGATCAAGAACAGTTCATGAAACCATACATAATGAAGAACACTGATCTCAGAACTAAATCCGCAGATGCTTCAGAAAAAGACTTTTTCAAGTTGATGAACAACAGCTGTTTTGGAAAGACTATGGAGAATCCGCACAAGCGTAAAGATGTTAGATTGGTCACCAGAGAAAACGTTGCAATTAAGTTGACTTCAAAACCTAATTATCAGGACTTCAGAAGATTTCATGATCAGCTTTTTGGCATAATGATGAAAAAAAAGAAAGTCAAATTGGATAAGCCCGTTTTTATTGGGTTTACTGTTTTAGAGCTGTCGAAGCTTTTGATGTTAGAATTTCTTTACGACTACTTTAAGCCCTTGTATCCTGAGTCCAAAGTACTTTACACAGATACAGATTCCTTTGTAATCGACATCCCTACTGAAGATATCTATAAAGACATGGAATTAGAAGTAGCTAAAGGGCATGCGGGATGGTACGACACATCTGATTACCCTAAAGATTCGCCTTTGCATTCAGATATTAACAAGAAGGTTTTAGGTAAGATGAAGGATGAATTATCTGGTGGTGTGATCAAGGAGTTTGTTGGTTTGAGGTCGAAAATGTACAGTCTTTCAAGCCAAAAAAAAGTTGTTAAAAAAGCAAAGGGAATATCTCGTAGTGTTGTGCAATCAAGCATATCCCATGACAACTATAAAAAAGCATTGTTTGACAATAAGACTTTTCATCATGACAACGTAAAACTACGATCTAATCTACATGAGATCAACACAACTGTTGTAACAAAGAAGTCATTAGATAGAACAAACACAAAACGTGTGTTTGTTAATCCAGAGTTTTCATATGCAATCGGGCATTGGAGAATAGTATAATCATATGGGCTTATATTTTTCAGCAATCGCACGTTCAATTATATCATCATCTAATTTAGCAAAATTAATATTATTTATTAATGCTAGATGTGCTTTAATTTTTTTTGTCATTTCGCAATATTCATGTTCCCATACCCATAAATCAAAATAAAAGCTTTGGGGTTTAAAGCGATTGTCTGGCGATTGTTCTAGCCAAGGATTGTCAGTCTTCTCAAATACTTCTTTAATGATATACTGATACTCAAATAAATCTTGCATTAATTTTAAAGACTTTTCCTTTGTCATTTCTGCCATTTCCCTTTGAGCTTCCATTTTAAACCCAAATGTATTTGCGTAGATTAAAACAGTTCGTTAAGCTTAACTATATCATCACCCAATTCAACCAAATTATTTTTCATTACTGCTAAATGCGCTCGAATTTTTTTAATATATTCCCAATCAAAATTTGAGGTTTTGTCTAGCATGGCATAATCAATCTTCTTAAATATTAGTCTAATAGCAAGATTATAATCAAATATTTTTCGCATTATTTCTAAGGACTCTTCCTTCACCATTCTTGCTTCCAGTGCCATTTTACGTAAGGATTCTTCCTTTTCCATTCTTGCCGCCATTTTAATTTAAATTAAAAAATAATTAAGCGACTGGAACTGTGTCTGGAGGGATTATCTGCAGTTCTTCCTTCACAAAAGATCTTCGAGGGGCTGGTCGTTTTGTTGTGTCAGTTTCTCGTAAATAATACACAGGCGGATTCATCTTTACAATTCTTTTTATTTCATATGAGTCAACACTCCAAACTGGATCGGTTGCCCTGATGCGAGTGTCCCCTTCTGCTTCTCCCGGCGAATAAAGGTACCTTACTTTCAAACCAAATGGTAATAGTTTGCTTGATGAAGACTCTCCTTCAACAACATTTATTGTTTGTTTTCTGATTGCTTGTACTGGTTTTAAACCTTTAAATTCTTCATTATTCATTGCGCGCAAAACTGAGGGCAGTCTTCTAACCCATTCTGTGTTGCGAGAATTGTCAATCAGCTCTCTGTGATACTGGTAGGAGAAAAGTCTTTCAGATAACTGTTTGTTAAAGTTTTCAACCAAACCCTGTGATCTGTGAACACCCGGAATGCCTCTTTTAATGGTAACTCTATGTTTTAACAATAATTGATTCACTTGACCTTTAAATTCTTTTCCATCATCGACTTGAATCATGCGAGGATAAGTTAAGGGGCCTCGTTGATATATCAGTTGTATAGCGACAGCAACAGCAGAAGCACTCTTTTGTGTTAATGGTTCCGCATCTTTGTATCTTGAAGCTATGTCAATGACTGTAAGCGCGTACTTAAATCTTTTTCGTCTAATCGTATCATGGGGTAAATATAGAAGATCCATTTGATGGGTGTCGTTTGGAGTTATATTCACAAAGTGTGGTCTTTGTATTCGTTTAGGCGCTGGTAGATAAATTTGCCAAATCGCTTGTTTAGATAACCATTCTTTTGCTGTTTGTTCACTGACTCCAGCTGCTTGGCTTAGCTTTTTAATTGCTGTTATTCCCTTCCAGTATCCTTTTGGCGAATAATAGATCTTGTTCATTTTTTATTCAGCCAATATTATGTGCAACAAAATACACAACGGTCATGCCAAAGGCAATAAACAATATTTCTTGCATCTTTTGTTTTTCTGATGGTTGATAAAAATCGCTGAATTTTGGTGGAGGCAATGTCTCGATTGGCTTGCCTGTTACAAGATAATATTCTTTTATTGCTTGATCAACATCTTTAAATGTGTAAGCTGCATGTCCCTGTTGTTTAAGTCTGTCGTTAATAAAATCTAACTGCTCCATTCTTTGCTTTTCATAGGTGTCTTGTGCAGCAGCTAGTTGCTCCATAGCTCTGTTATGTCTTTTTCTCTCATCGTTATTTTGTAGTTTACTAAATGCGTAATTACTTCCGCTAAAAGCAAGCGCATTAACCACAGCGCCACCAATCATCATTACGAGTGAAGCCATTTTTATAAATGTATTTTTTTTAATTTTACATATTGATACTGTCTGGAATTATTCCTTGCTTAACTAGAAAATCTTTCGTAGCAAATGAAGCTGTAATAACAGCTATCAGCTTTGCTGAGTCTTCAAAGTCTAGTTTGCCAAGATCTGCTGGTTTTATTTTTAACAGGCTTTTACCAAGCATTGTGTATCCTACACTTAGGCCTCCAATAACAGCAGAATGGTATACAAGGTTAGTAATAGTTTTTTCGGTGCTCATTTTTAAAAAATAAAATAATATTTATTCATTAATAAAACATGAACTGCGATGATTTACTTCCTGAACTTACAAATGATCAAGTTGATGACCAAGCTATTATGCGTCAAAAGGAAAGGCTGTATTCTTTGGCGGCGTGTGGAAAAACAAAACAGTACCTCGGAAATGAATTCAGCATAGAACAGATTCAACAGATGTCAACGCAAGACATTGTAAAGTATCACAACAGGTATGAAGCGCAACTGGGGTCAAGAATGGTAAAAAGTGTTGGGCAAACGGTTCTTAGTTTGTACACTAAACTAGTTAGTAGATTTGCTCCCATTGATTCTGAACAAGATTTTATGTATGATTTAACGCAGGATCCAGTTTTAACAAAGTCATTAGAGTCTCTAGGATGTGATCTATATTACAGATTTGGAACATTATTGTCGCCATTAATCATGGGATTAATTACTTTTAATCATATAGATTTTGTTTCCCTTCAAAATGACCGAGCCAGAAAATCAGCAGAAAACATTGATGGAGAAAGTGACCAGTAAAAAGCCTCCTCATCCTGGGCGTGTTGCAGCAGGAAAAAAATTAGCAGAGTGGAACAAACAAAAGAAATTAATGTTGCAATCACAGAATATAACTCATAATGAAAACATAACACCGCCAACGCCAACAGTTGTTTCAATGCCAGCTGTAAATACACAAGTTGATTCAAGACCTACAACACCAAAGTCGACATGGATTATTTGGATTAAAAGAGTTAGCATTTTTGGCGTCATTGCTGTTGGTGGGGGTGGTTATTACGTTTATAAAACATATAAACAACGCCAGCAAAAACCAAAGCAGTCAAAAAAATCTCAACCACTAAATACAGAAGCCAAACAAAAAAGCATGCCAGAACCGCCAACAACAAAAGATCATTTTGATCCATTTCAGATGGAATAATATTTCAAGAACTTAATAAATAATTATAAGTGACTTGAATAAGAACTTAATAACGACTTGATGACGACTTGATAAAACTTAAATAAGAACTTAATGACGACTTGATAAGAACTTAATGACGACTTGATAAGAACTTAATGACGACTTGATGACGACTTGTTAAGAACTTGAATAAGTACTTGAATAAGAACTTGTTAAGAACTTGATGTTGACTTGTTAAGAACTTGAATAAAAACTTGTTAAGAACTTAAATAAGAACGTGATGCCGACTTGAATAAGAACCTAGAACGACTTAATGACGATTTTTTTTCACAATTAATTGTTACATTCTTTTCCGGGGAGACAACTCCCTTCTGCCTTTATGTAGTATCTAGGTCAGACATGTCTGGCCACGGCTTACTCAACTGCACAATAGCCGAGTCGAAGCGCCGCACTGTTTCCGGGTTCGTGTCAAGTTACACATAAGGGCGCCGGGCCGCCCACGCGGCATTGTATAAATTTAGCCGGCTAAATTCCCCACCGGCGTCGTTTAGTACAGGCGTTAGACGTCATTGTATAAATTTAGGCGGCTAAATTCCCCACCTCAAAATAATCTTTTCCCAATTTTATGTATTAAAAGCAGCATTTTTATATTTAAATCTAAAAGCATTTAAAACAAATATTTATTAAAAAGTAGTGACTAAAAAGTAAGGTAAGATGCACTTTGTTATTTAGCTTTTGGTGTTGTTTTAACAACTTTAAAAACAACTTTACTCTAGGCAAATAAAAACAACTTTACAAGTAGACACCATGTAATTGTAAAGCGTTTGTTTGTGTACAGTATATATATAAATCTTGAAGTTAACAACATTGGGGATATGCCTGCAGTAGTTTTAAATACTTGGTTGTCATGGCATTGAAAAGTCTAAATTTGCCCTCTTCCCTGCCCTCAAGTGATCCTTCCTACTTTCGTATTGGGTCACTGGCGCGGCTATAAACGCCCGTAAACCCAGAATATGGTCACTGGCGCGGCTATAAACGCCCGTAAACCTAAAATGGTCGCCCTGGTGCGGCTATGGGAAGGACCACTAAAATGGGGGTGAGGGGATTGCCCAAATTAGACAAATAGAAAGCAGGCAAACAAGTATAAAAGTATACTACTGTTGGAGGCATATTCCCAAAACCCTTCACATCTGGCCGTGTTATATGTGACCCTCTGGGTCTGGCTTGGGGCCCTAGGGCGCCATAGGGTCTCAAGTGAGATCCAGAGGTGATCAGTAATGCGGCCAGATGTGAAGAGTTTTGCAAAAATTTATTTTACATTTGATGAATGTATGCGTAAAAATGATGTTTATTGATCAAGAACTTAAGTCTCAAAAGTTTTCTAAATTAGTGTTAAAAACAGATAATCCTACACATTATGTATGTTTGTAAAGTGTTTACTATTAGAGAACTATAAAATAGGCATTCTGGGTAAGCCGGCGGAGCAACAGCGAAACCGGCTTTAGCCGGTTGGAGCTGGCGGAGGTGGGTGAGCCAGAATGCCTATTTTATAGTTCTCTTGGATTGAATTGGAGAGAGAGTTCTTCTTCTCTTCTTCTTCTTCTTCTCTCTCTCTCTCTCTCTCTCTCTCTCTCTCTCTCTCTCTCTCATGCACACGCGCACTCGCAAGTACACACACACACACACACACACACACACACACACACACACACATGAGATTATCACCGAACTAAAAATTCTGATCCATTTCCTTACATCTAGAGGGATAACAGTGGACTTTTGCTGGATTCCGTCACACTGTGGGATTGTAGGAAATGAATGGGCAGACAGAACTGCCCGTATGGGATCCAAAAACTCTGAAAATTCTGTCTATATCAAAATACCTTGGAGTCTTCATGAAGCCTATGGACTCTTAAAAAGAGTCTCTTTTGAGTCTTTTTATAACCTGTATAAAGATTCAGTACTCTTTAAAATACATGCACAAGATTCGTCACAGAGTTCCTGTTCAAGACCTCAGAAATCTACTCGTCCATCTAACTCGTCCATTCAAATTCGTAAACTGTATACAAAGACGTATGTTCATGTACACAAATTTCGGAAACTGGAATCTCTCTTTTACAGGCTTAAAGTTAACGCTCTTCGTACAAAATTCCACAGAAATTTACAATGCGCTTGTGGAGCAGTCGACAGTTTCAATACTCT
>CM065714.1:114222378-114224878 GCA_033310375.1 Conus canariensis
TGACCAGTCTTTTACTTCCAAGACAACTGACCCTCTTTCACGTGATAAACCGATCACCTGCTGTCACGTACTCACTTAACTCTATGATGTTCTCTTTACAAAAGCGGTACGCTGTCCATGACTTGGTGGGTCAGCGCATAAAAGAGGATGAACTTGAAGTATGAAGCTAAGGAAACCTCTTTTCAAAAGCAGTAATAAATCGTTTGTATTGTTCTTCAAAGTATTCTTTTTATGGATGAAAACACACCAAACGACCAAGCACGGGGGCATGATTCCTGAGTGACGTCAAATGTTTAGAAATTACTTTCTGTGTTACATTTTCCAGGTAGATGTCTGCAGAATGTCAGAGATAAGACAAACATGGCGCACATCTTTGATAACTGGAAAAACTCTACAGTTATTCAGAACAGCTCTGCTTGCATCCCTGTAGATCGCCGTAAAGGCACAATGAAACATGTCACACCCAAACTTCCTCTCGCCTGCCCCTTATGTTCCACATATGCTTCCACACACAATCTTTTTCCCACCCACTCAGAAAACATCTTTTTGCAACAGTGGTCAAATCCTGCGCTACCAATCAAGTATTCCCTATTTCTGGTCTTTGCATTATTTGATATGTTTTGTCTATCGATAGATATTGATAGACTGATTGACTAATTGACTGACTGAATCACTGATTATTTGTTTGATTGACAGGCTGGCTGGACGCCACTCGTTCCATGGAGACTCTGGCCTTGGTGTGTTTTCTGCTGTGTGTTGCTGTGGCCCTGTATGAAGAAGTGTTCAAATCTCCCCCTCCCCAAGAAACCAAGGCTGTGGAAATCTTGGCTGCCTTAGCAGGTACACGACTGTCTTCTTCTTCTTCTTCTTCTTCTTCTTCTTCTTCTTCTTCTTCTTCTCTTCTCCTTCTCTTCCTCATCCTCCTCTTGCTCCTCCCCCTCCTCCGCCTCCCTGTCTTCTCGGTGAAAAAGTCAACTCTATGTTCCTCATAGACTCCCGCCCAAACAGTCTCAACCATTATTTTTTTTTTCTTTTTAAGACAATCTGACAATATTTGCAAACGTCAATCAACATCGGGTAACTAAATACTTCTTTAAGAGATAAGACCATAAACTTCTGCACAATCACGTCGATGCAGGGCTTTGCACAATGTTTTATTTCATGATGGATAACAGCTTATTGATACAAAATGCATCTAAACCATCAGTCAAACAACTGCATTTAATAATAATAATAATGGTTTCTTATATAGCGCTTAATCAAACGAATTTCTCTAAGCGCTTTACAAAGTCATACTACATTCACCCTTCTCATATACAATAATACACCTTACACCCAACTACAAATACTATTACTACAATAACTAACAAATCCTAATCCTACGAATGTGACATTCACTTATTTTTCAAATATCACTACAAAAACTTAATCCTATAACGTTCAATCATAAAACAAATATATGTAATAGAGAACATACACATACGCTACATTTGAAAAGGCCCAGACGGCTATGAGTTAGGTTGTACCCCCCCCCCTCCCCACAGCATTGACTAATTATGAGAAAATAGATGGGTTTTAAGTTTAGACTTGAAAGAAGAGATAGAATCTGAATGTCTGAGAGAGTCTGGCAGTCTGTTCCACGTCGCTGGAGCTTGAAAAGAGAAAGATCTTTCACCAGTAGTAGTCCTGAAGCGAGTCATTCGCAGAAGGCGGTCGTCAGCACAGGAGCGTAGCTGTTGTCGAGAGGGGGTGTAGATTTTAAGGAGATCTGAGAGATAAGAAGGTCCATTTTCAAAGAGAGCAGAGAAAGTGAGAGTTGAGATTTTGTACTAGATACGGTTTGAGACAGATAGCCAGTGAAGAGAGTGGAGTAGAGGCGAAATGTGATCATATTTTCCTGCTCTACAGACGACTCGGGCTGCATGATTTTGGATTCGCTGTAATCTTTCTATCAGGTATTTTGGAAGGCCGGCCAAAAGTGAGTTGCAGTAATCTATTCTAGATAAGACAAATGCACAAACGAGAGTTTTTGTAGCATCTGTAGAGAGAAGGTGACGTACAGAGCTGATTCTTCTTAGTTCTAAATAGGCAATCTTGCAAAATTTGAAACCTGTTTCTCAAAGGAGAGGGATTGGTCAAGAATGACCCCTAGACTGCGGAAAGAGGTGGAGACAGAGACAGTACAGTCATTAATAGTGACAGTTGAAGGCAGAGAAGGATGGTTAGGCTTTTTGTCATGAACACTGTAACACACTACCTCAGACTATTAAGAAACGCTTCTTCTGAATTAGCTTCTCATAAGTATTCATGATCTAGGAATGGACTCTCGTGCAAATTGTTTGTTTAAAACTCACTGTTCTAGCAGAAGCACTAAGGATTCCAGGCGCCCCTTGCCCCTTTACAGGCTTTACCAAGGCATTAAAGAGCATTTCAGGACCTGATCTTGCTTTGAGGACCAGTCCCGTTAAATGATTCGCAAAGAGGATAGACAAAGCAACAG
>CM065714.1:114227378-114232378 GCA_033310375.1 Conus canariensis
AACTCATTTCTTTCTATAACTGCTTGCGAGACAACGGTTATGACCGAACACTGTGACAGGGCTGTATTTGTGCTATTTGTTGTTGCCTTTGCTTCAGTTGCAAGCAATTTCTACACATACGCTGACCGTCCACCAATATTTTGACTTTTTATTGCTCTACTACTCTTTTTTTCTATTTCTTTTAATTAATTCTTTTCTCGTTTAAAGAACATCTAATCTGCCTAATTTAGCCAAAGTATTAAAGAAGAAAAGTGTACCAAGATCGGCACAAATTTCTTTGTTTTCAGTAACTTGTTTATTTGACTGTTTGTATTCAGAGGCATGAGCAGTCCTTTGAAACACATCGTATCACCGATGCAACAAACATGTGATATAAGAGTGAAATATGTCTGTTCGCGAGGTGTGTGTACAATGAATTTTTAGGAATTGCCACGTTGTCCATTTGACCACAGAGCCAGAAATGTTCAACATCCTCTGTTGAAGTGACATGAACATGGATCTCTCTCTCTCTCTCTCTCTCTCTCTCTCTCTCTCTCTCTCTCTCTCTCTCTCTCTCTCTCTCTCTCTCTCTCTCTCTCTCTCTCCAGCAGTACGCAGTTTGATATTGTATCTGCAGTCACCACCATCGCATATTTTCATATTTTGTCTGTTCTCTCTCGCACCACATACTTTTATAGTTTGTCTACTGTCTCCAGCTCCACACAGGTCGCTGTTTTTCCCTCTCTCCATGAATTTGGAAGTTTTTCATGTTGCTAAAAAAAACACGAGTTTCCGATGGTAAGCGCATGATTTCCAAGGTTCATTTCTAAACATCTGCGGACCTACAACACATGCTTTATATAATTATGTAGATCAGTATGTATACAGTCAGCTTTCTCTGTTTCATTATGTATGTAATGGATACCTGGTAAATGTTTCCAGACACTTCGGTATCCAAAAATATATCCTTTGGCGTCATTGATCAGACTCAGTTAAGTGTAAGGAAGTTTGAAATAAATGTGAGCATGTTGTGCGAGGAAATGTTCCGTCCACGTTCCCACCTGCGTAACATTGTGTCCATGTTTGACCTAACCAGTTCAAAACTCTGCTTCCGGGTCACTACAATAATGAGGTCTGAGGAGTGTATTATCTACTGGTAGAAAATCAGAAGGAAAACGTTTTCCCCTATAATTTTGGTGTAATCATGAGTAGGAAAATCTACAAACAGAGACAAATATAGCTACAGAAAATTCACATACCCAGATTCGTTGAGTTTGAGATGTGGGGGCTCCAGCGGATTAAAGCAGATTTTTTATACCCTCAGTTCACTTGTCCACACCAAACATGAAAATCATTCATGATTGAAGTACTTTTCTTTTTTTCTCATCTTTCTTTCCGTCCAAGGAAGAAATAATGAAATTATACAAACCTCTGAGCTTCGGGGGGGGAGGGGGAGGGGGAGGGAAACTTTACTGCCTTTTGACTACGAGTCATAATGTGGGGATCTGGAAACCAAAAAAAATATGAAACAGAAATTGCTCAGGAACTACCCGACTGTTTGGTCCTCCTGTCTCCAGGATAAGTGAGAGCTCTGTATCATTGCCAACAAAGGTTAGTTTGACAAAGAAACGGACAAAGATGGAGCTCTGTTACCTTCCCAACTTAAAAACTAGTATGTAACCAATGGCTGAAGTCTTCTGTCTATGTTACACACGACATAGATTATTCTCTTCGCCTGAATGAAGAACAACGGTGTTGTATTAGAGAGGCTCTATTCTTCCTGATTTTCTATTTGTTTCCAAACACAGTCGATAAAGAATGGCAATTGGCAATGTCAGTTCTATAGCATTTGCTCGTATTGTTGCAATTTGTTTTTCTTGGAAGGAGGGGGAAGAGAAAGGGTGACGTATAGCATAATTTTCAAGGGGAACGTCGGACTGCAATGTAATTTTATGCTTCGCTTATTTTTGACACGAAATGTTATGTCTGCCTGTTTGCTTGTTGATGATATCTCTTCGTTTTGACTCTACACACTACAAAGAAAGTTTTGCAGGTGTATGTCAGAAAGCCCCAATAAAGATTTCGTCACAGGTCGATTGTCAAATCTTAAGTAGTAGTAGTAATAATAAAAGTATCAGTGGTAGTAGTAGTAGTAGTAGCAGTAGTAGTAGTAGTAGTAGTAGTAGTAGTGTGTTGTACCAGTAGCAGTAGTAGCAGTTACAGCAGCAGTAATGTCATCCTCTTTATCATCGTTATTATTACTGTTATCATTATCACTGATGCTACCACTACTCATGCTACTACTACTTTTACTACCGTTTCTGCTACTACTACTACTACTACTACTACTACTACTACTACTACTACTACTACTACTACTACTACCACAACAACAACTACTACTACTATATTACTAATACTACCACCACCACCACTACTATCGATGTTGTTGCTAATATTGTTCGTATTATGAATGCGAGAGCCACCGACAGCAAATCTCCAGAGACAAATGTAGGTGTTCAGGCATATATGATTCAGGCTGATTCTGTCCATCTCACACACAGAGGTCAAGACGGTCAGCGCATGCAACTTCAGAGAAGAATGTCTCCTCGCGGTTCTCTGCATCCGAAAGTTTGACAAGTAGGGGCATGTATTTGACCGCGATTCCCTGTCCATGACCATTCGGTCAGGTACAATCGAGGATCGACATCCCAAAGGTAAACCTTCTTAAGAGGATGGATAATGTAAAGGACTGGGCGGGTGACAACACCTCTATCTGGTTGCACATGACTGAAAACAGAGGGCTAGAGGAGGAATTCCTGACTGCCAAAGCGAGTCTGAGCGACTTCCGTAGAAGACTGAAAAAATACATCTTCATCATCATTATCATCATCATCAATATCACTATTAACATCATGACCATCATCATCATTACTGTAACTTGGGATCCTCTTCAGGGCGCACGTAAGACCTCATGTGGCGAAAGCTTAGCCGTGTCTGGAGTCGTACTGTATTTGACTGTCCGCGGAACAGCAACGAGCGAGGCTGCGGGATGCACATAGCAGTGCCTTAACGTTGGCGTCTGTCGCCGGTGGGCGCTGCAGTAATGAAATATAGGCTGGTACACCCATGGGGACTCTCCAGTGAAGGTTCTGTCGCGTCAAATCCAGTGGCCATTACACAATGGCATATGGTGGAGAACAATTATGCCCCTTGACGTCTTAATGGAATGCCTTGTGCGTGCCTGTTTCTTATGTGAACACAACGCAGGTTTCCAAGAGTGGTGCAGGATTGCTCCCAGCTAGTTTGTTCGGCAGTTGAGGACAACATTTCTCTTGGTCCCTCTCTCACATTCCGGTTCTTCTTCTACTTCTTCTTTCTATTATCATTATTATTATATTATTATCATTATTATTATTATATTTTATTGTTATTGCTATCATCATCATCACCATGATAATGTTTTGGGTTTTTGTTGTTGTTGCAAGCATACGTTTCCTTTTTCTTTACTAAACCAGACTACAAATAAACACTCAGAACAGTGCCAGGCGACAGCGGTTTATTTAATACACAATGAAGTTTTGGGAAACATGACTGTTTTAGACATCACAAAGAACACATAAAAATGTGCCAGTGACTGTCAGAAGTAGAATGGCAATATAAAACAGAGAAGTAAATTCCACACACACACACACACACACACACACACACACACACCACACACACACACACACACACAACACACACACATTTTCATCTTATCCAAGAGGGTTATGTATTTACGTGTATCTGTTTGTTTGTTTGTTTTCTATTGAACTTAGCAAAAGTTGCTTTACCTTTTCTCAAGCGAACTTGTCTTCAGATAGAATATGAGTCCGGGACGAATCTGTTAAATTTGATGAGGATTCGAGTCAGTCGGATGATCCAGAATCATATAGGCAGATGAACACGTGTACGGTGAGCAACTCCTTCGATCCGGCCTAACTGTTACTTCCCCAGCCAAACTAAAGTGGATCCTGGTTCTGTTTATGTTTCTGTTTACAAATTTTTCACAGAACATGACAACTGTGAAGTTACTATTACATATTTGTACCTACCTACAAAGTGGTATGCTTTCATCGAATATGAAAAGTTTCTATGGTATCAACGTTGGTGAGGTTATTGTTACATATTGAGAGCTACCTACAGAATGATATCCTCTTGTGGAATGTGAATACTTTTTATGATATCAACGTTGGTATTTTATACTTTTGGTGTTTTTTTTTAATGCACGGGGAGTTACTCCTTCGGTCCGTACAAAGTCTTACGTCCCCTGGGGGAAAATGGTTTTGTTTTTACTGATGAACTGATCCATAGGGTAGATCCAAGTTTTTTTTCGACCTAAGCGAAGGCTTGCATGCACCCACTTCTCTCTGATGTCTGTGCTGTCTATAAAAGATATATCTGTCAAATTTTCTCTTTTTGTTTCATACTGGGTATCAATAAGCGTTGCTGTGTATTCTGTATTGTGTTTATTTGTATTCTGGCCTATTCAGCAACGTTATAAACCGTTTACCTCGCCTAATTGTATATTGAATGCCAAAGCGAGCCGGTTTTGAATGATTTTTACTTTGTGTCTTGCTCGCTCTGTATGATTTCTTTTTCACAGTGATAGGTGTATGATGAAAATGAAAATAAACAGAAAAAGAAATTATCGTTTCACTGCGCCTTCTGTGATGTTGCTCATAATTGACTGAATGAAGAACAGAACCCACCCACCCACCCGCTCTCTCTCTCTCTCTCTCTCTCTCTCTCTCTCTCTCTCTCTCTCTCTCTCTCTTCCAAACACCACCACTCCACACACACACACACAACACACACACACACACACACGCAGACACACACACACACACACACACACACACACACGACACAGCACACACACACACACACACACACCACACAACACACACACACACACACACACACACACACACACACACACACACACACACACACATACGCGCGCGCACGCAAGCACG
>CM065714.1:114237378-114239878 GCA_033310375.1 Conus canariensis
TTTGGTGTTTTATCACATTGTACAAAAACTATCTTTTTCTAAAAGAGATGCCGCACAGTATTCTATCTTCTAGTTGATTACTGGGCTAACAATATTCTTTTGTTTTGATTCGAGACTCTGTCTCTGTTCTGTCTCTGTCTCTCTGTCTCTCTGTCTCTCTCTCTCTGTCTCTCTCTCTCTCTCTCTCTCTCTCTCTCTCTCTCTCTCTCTCTCTCTCTCTCTCTCTCTTCCAGAACCGAATCTCACCCAACAGACAATGACAATGCTTCCTAACAATCAAGAAGAACGGTGCAGGCCAACGACACCGCCACCAAGTTACTCAACTCTTCCTCCAACGGAACCACCGTCATCACACCCACCACCACTACCACCACCACCACAGCAACAACAGCAACACAGCATGGTGCCAATGGCGGCCTACCCACCAGGGAGGAGTCCCACATTCCGCAGACTGTCTGCTCGGCACACAGAGTTCCGGGTGGGCTTTGCGGGCCTGTTCCTCTCTGCCCTGCTCTTCATCGTTGCATACTCGGTACCTGCCTGGACCACCAGGTTAGGGTTGTGGGTGTGGTGTCCGGGGGGTTCTCATTGTGTCAATCTCCTGCGAGGAGGACCAGGTGAGTGCTTACTGAGCGCGTGGATTAGCAGGTATGTGGAGGAAGCCAGTTTGAAGAATTTTGAATGGGGGAGGGGGGGGGGGACTGATGAGTGAGTGCCGTGTGAGTGAGTGATTAGAATGTCGTCACTGACGTCCAAAGAGGTTGTGGAACTCTCCAGTATAGCTGGGTCTTTCACACACACCCATAACGACAGATCCTAGGTATTCCGTGACAAACACCCAAGTTGTCAAGGATTTCCACTGTCCTCTGTCCTCGATCACGTGCAGCAGGTTAAAGGTGTCAAAACCAGTCCAGTCCTTTACCATCCCGCCTCTGGGGACTCCAGTGTCTGCTGTACTCTGTAGTATCGCCCTGGAAAGGAAAGGAAATCATTGTGAGGCAGAAGGCTGCGCCAGGCATAAGAAAGACCTCCAGCCAAAGCATAATCATAGGCTTGTCTTTAAGTGGAATAAGGTATGATGGCAATTACACTGGTGTTAGATGTGTTTATCGGCACTCTAAATTCATAGACAGGGTAGCTCGACTACCGAACGAAATAGATGGAAACAAACCATATTGAATGTTGGAAGCATCTCCACAGGAACTATGTATCACAGGAGCTTGAAAGACTTTTCCAGGGTTGGCTGGAAGGTGAGACCAACGAAGAATTCAGAAAACACGTCGAAACAAAAACTGCACACAAAAACATACCTATATATTCAAATAGTTGAGTTATTAAACTTGAGTCAGGATAGGGATGCGCTATGCCTTCCCGCTACCGAAGAAAACATTAAGACAGGAAGCGACCGCATGGCGAAATTAATAGGAAGGGTAAAACCCATCACCAACCAACCAGATATTAGCTTTCTTTCAGACCAACGCTGAATACACTTCTGCAGCATTTTTTAAATATTCCGTTTCTTCTTTCCTTCTGCCCTCCATTGTTGCGACATTAGGTATGATTTCCTCTCCGTTATGTGCCGGTAGTGGGTTTATGTCACACTGTTGGTTTCGGCAGTTCATGAGGACAGTCGTTGGATGGACCTGGTGGCACCCTACCAGGAAGACGATCACTCACGTTGGAACTTAGATATAGCAATTATCATCATCACTAAGGGGGGCTCAGTAGGTGGTGTCCTGCGTGTGCTGGATCAAAACAGGCACCGCAGAACATCGCCGAAGTAAACTGGCAGAAATGCAGTGTCTCCTCTGGCTAATTGCCTAATGACGGTCTGACACTGATTGCTCTTTGTGGACTGCTGGCGCTTTAGCTGCAACAGAATGAGCCTGTGTGTTGCTGTGTATAAGATGAGGTTGGGATAAGCGACTGGAACCAATGCCAGTTAGCGGTCACAGAAACAAAAGGAAAAGACCAACAACATTTGTTTCCATGCACTGCGGCCCATCCCCATCTTCCAAATGTTCTGCTGCCTTCATTATGACGACCACTATACCCATTCTCCCCACCCCACCTTTTTTTTTTTTTATGCTAAATTTATGTTCCAGTCATTTTACGATTTTAAACAATTTTACTAATTTCTGAATTCCAGACAATTTGCGATCTTAAAACCGTTATCCTCTATGAACTGTCCAAAATATCCAGTATCTAAAACTTATCCAACATACCATAACATTTCTCTCATTTGTTACACCCCATCAAAGGCATATCTCACAAATTAATGATTTATTTGATTGATTGACAGCCTGGTTGAACGCCACTCGTTCCATGGAGACTTTGGCTTTGGTGTGTTTCCTGCTCTGCCTGGCTGTGGCCCTGTATGAAGAAGTGTTCAAATCTCCTCCTCCCAAAGAAACCAAGGCTGTGGAAATCTTGGCTGCCTTAGCAGGTACACGACTGTCTTCTTCTTCTTCTTCTTCTTCTTCTTCTTCTTCGTCTTCTT
>CM065714.1:114244878-114257378 GCA_033310375.1 Conus canariensis
TTGCCCGTGTGTGATCGTCTTCCATCAAGGACAGAAACGTCGACACCTGTATCATTGGCCTGAAGATCTGTATAGACTCGTAGGCAGCCCGGCTGATCTGTGTGTGGCTTTTCTTCTCATCCAGCAATAATATTAACTACGGTTTCGTACGTGAATTTAAACAGTCATGAAATGTTGTGACCATTCCTCTTGTAAATTACTTGTTTCACAAAGTCTGCTGGTGTGATGGCGAGTTGAAATTATGGTGAATCACCCATCAGCCGTGGGAGATCATGCTTTGACAGTAATGCATTGTGCTGTTTGCTGTTGCCTTTTTGTCGCCGTAAAGAACCTTCGATTTTCTGGTCTGTTGATATCCATGTATAGTCGTTGTAGAAGTCAGAATACCTAATTCCTGTCTCGAACAACTAAGAAATGGATTAAATGTTGTTTTTTGTTGTTGTTGTTGTTGTTGTTGTTTTTTGTGTTTTTTTAAGTAGTGTATTGTACTGTATGTTGTTGCTTTGGTGTTGCCATAAAGAACCTTTGATTTTCTGGTCTGTTGATAACCATGTATAGTCGTTGTAGAGGTCAGAGTACCTACCCCCTGTATTGGAGGGCTAAGAAATGGATAAAGTAGTTTCTTTTGCTTTGTTTTGTTTTCAAGGTTTACGTCCCAGAGTCTAGTGGCCGTACGGGCAGTGAAGTTTTTTAATCTAAATATTTCCCGAGTACGGCATGGTGGAGGGCGTAATCCGTCCCTTTCCTTTGCTGCCTAGTCCTTCCCTGACCTGAATGAGATACCCATTCACTGCTGGATGGACAGAAAGGTTTTCAAGCCCTCACCGACAGTGTCATTACTTTACAAAGCCCGTCATTTCGTTCCTCTCCTTCCCCTCTCAATACATAGCTACACCCATGTTCGTCCCGTCGCAGCTCTGGCAGCGGCAGTCTTAAATGAGCAGTCAACATGAAGTCCCCATGAGGAAAGCCACCTGAGGAGAACACTGCAGTGCTGTGGAGTCACTTCGGTGGTGCCTGGTCTGATAGAGCATCTTAGCAAGATACTTACGAAGCCCTTTAATGACGACAGTAAATGCTTAGTCACAGAACCGGTGTGAGTGAGCGCCTCCCTCCAGAGCGCGCCACCAGGTCCGTCCAGAGACAGACCCCTAAGGTTGTCGATGCCGACCACTTTGAAACGAAGTCACCAAGGGCACTGACGTGGGAGAGACAATCCAAACTGAGGTCACGACGAGAGCAGGACATCAAGCGCCAAAAATATTGACACTTTTTTATGCTGATCACTAAGAATGAACATGATGGAGATGATACTAAGGAATTCTATTCTGCTCAGAGACTACATAACAGAGCTGTACTGCACGCTTGCTTTCATAACAACGGCGTCAACCAGACCCGAGAGATGCAGACACCTGTAGCTTTGATCAGACATTTTAAGTAGCACTCTCGGAGATGCGTCCATTAAGTGGAGAATGTCGAATGTGTAGTTCCAGTTTTTTTCACTCGAATCCATAGCATCTCGATTCAGGTTAGGACCCAACCGGGAAAAAAGATCCCGCTGATAAAAGCCTCGAACCAACGATCTCCCAACCCGCAAATTCGCCACGGTAACCACTGCACCACAGCGGCTGGTGCGATCAGTATCAGTTTTATTTTGCCCGGCCAACACGTTTGGGGATATAACTATGAAGAAAAATATGTCTTCTGCCCGGCCAACACGTTTGGGGATATAACTACGAAGAAAAATATGTCTTCTCATGAAAATCCCACAACATGCGTTCCCAATCACCTATAAAAATGTTATGCATGAAAACGCAACCACTGACATCCTAATGGCAGACGAAACTAGCCATGCTGTATGGAGTACGGCTATGGCTCAGGTGAGGTGGTTGTCCCACTAGCAGTTCCGCGTGACTCGACACAAATGACCGTGCTAGAGACGGCCGAAGGTTTTCTGGAGGTCACTGAAGTTGTAAAAAAATCACAATGGTATTGAAGGAGTGCCTCTGTTAGCATTGTCATGCTGAGAATCTGTTTAAATGTGGCTTTTTTTTTATCTCTAGGTTATGTCTGTCCTGGAACGATTTATTCTGTCTAGCTATTTAGTCTGTCCACCATGACCCTTTCTAGGCTGGTTGTGACGGCTAGTTTTGTAGTTTTGACAGTGTCAAGTTCCCTCCTTTCTTGTGCAGAGGTTTTGTTAGGGATTGTGTCTATTCTTGTAGCGTTTGTTTTGTTTCCCACAGTCTCTGGCAGACTGTTGAAAGGGCCTCGCTGAGTTATTGCCTGCTGCCCGTTACTCGGCACTTCTGCAAACGCATTATACACCCCTGGTGACATGTCCGCCTAGAGGGTGCCCGGGTAGCTAGCTTCCTCGACTTCCTGGAGAATCAGAACGTTCAGGACTTAGGTAGTAATGCCCCTCTTTCATGAATTGTAGTGTATCGACTTCCTGGAGAATCAGAATGTTAAGGACTTAGGTAGTAATGCCCCTATTTCATGAATTGTAGTGTAGTTTGTAAACGAATCTGTGTGTTTATTATTATTATTTCGTGACATTATTCTGTTGTTATTGTTTTCTTGTTAAACATTATAGCAATAATTTGGCTTCTGTTCTAACAAATAAGGATTGAGAACGAAACCGTGTTTACCGTGTCTATCTTGCTGACAGGCTGTCTGTCAGTCTGTCAGTCTCTCTCTCTCTCTCTCTCTCTCTCTCTCTCTCTCTCTCTCTCTCTCTCTCTCTCTCTCTCTCCAGTACGCGCGCGGGTGTGTGTGTGTGTGTGTGTGTGTGTGTGTGTGTGTGTGTGTGTGTGTGTGTGTGTGTGTGTGAAAGAGAGAGAGAGAGAAAGGGGAAGGGAGAAGAGTGAGAAAGGAGAGAGACCGTGCATGCATGTTGCGCACGCGTGAGCGCTTGCCCATGTGTGGTGTGTGTGTGTGTGTGTGTGTGTGTGTGTGTGTGTGTGTGTGTGTGTGTGTGTGTGTGTGTGTGCGTGTGTGTGAGTGTGTGTGTGTGTGTTGTGTGTGTGTGTGTGTGTGTGTGTGTGTGTGTGTGTGTGTGGTATGTGTGTGTGTGTGTGTGTGTGTGTGTATATGTGTGTGTGTTCCGGTGCTTGCGTGCGTGCGTGCGTGCGCGTATGAGTGTAAGTGTGTGCGTGTGCATGTGCGCGTGTTTTCAGCACTTGGCATGACAATGACAACTGTGCAAATGATTTAACACGCCAGATTCAAACAAGATGGTGGACCAACTCAATCCTTGGATCCTTCTCCGTGAGCAACTGACACGGAAGAAAGTTCAAACATTAAAATCAAGCACGATCATTCCTTTTCATCAAGAAATTCACTAAGAGAGTTTAATCAGCAAAAGCAAAACCGACGATAGCTTTATCATTATTATTATTATTATTATTATTATATTATTATCATTTTTATTATCATCATTATTATTTTCATTATTATTATTACTATTGTTATTATTGTTGTTGTTGTTATTATTATTATTATTATCATTATTGTTGTTGTGCTTGTTGTTGCTGTTGTTGTTGTTACTATTATTATAATTATCATCATCATCATCATCAAGTCACTGACAACACAGCTATAACAAAAAAGACAAAAACAGCAGAAAATCACGTTTCACAACCGCACATTATTGACACGACCTGTTTCGTTTGTTTGTTTGTTTAATTAAGAATCACAGAGTTACAGTAGCAAAGAAATTAGCAACGACTCGAGCAAAGATATAAACAACAGCAGATTATGTTTAAGAAGAATACATACAGACACGACCATCCGTCATACGTTTACCAAGAAATCATTGATAAAGCTATAGACAGCGAAGACAAAAACAGCCACAATTCTTTTAATCATCTATTATCATTAGTAATCACTGGCAAGACGTATGCGAATATAGATGAAAGAAACGGGAAGCACGTTTCATAAATGTACATATAGATTCAATCATTATGTATACACATTATAATGCCCCAATCATTGATAGATTAACATGTGCTTTTGGAGTGTTTGTGCAACAGGTCAAATTTTCATCGCTCAAAGTCAAATCAAGTGTCGAGTACAGATAGATAGATAGATAGATAGATAGATAGATAGATAGAGAGAGAGAGAGAGAGAGAGAGAGAGAGAGAGAGAGAGAAGAGAGAGAGAGAGAGAGAGAGAGAGATATTTGAGTAAAGGATATACAGCAGACAAAACATAAAATGTGTGGTGGCAAGAGAACTTCAGACTGTATCATGGTTGAGATTGCAGACTTGGATGATATCAAACTATGCGGAGATCAAAATACCAGATAAAAGAATATCAAATTATGCAGTGGTAAAGTTTGCAGACAAATCATTATTCTCTGAAGTGGTAGGCGGAGCTGTCCACATGTTGAACTGTGTAGTAATAAAGATAGTATACTAAAGACCTAATTGTGTAGTGATAAACATAGCAGACAATACAACGAAACTTGTTGTGGTGGAGATGGCAGAACATCTAAAACCCTCTAAGCAAGTGATGAAGGTATTAGGCATAGTACTGAACTGTGTGAGCCAGTGGTAAAGATAGCAGACACAATACCGATGTATCAGCTGGTCTAAACAACAACGTGTAATTCAAGATCCTCTCAACCGTCTAATAAGAACTGCAGCTAAAATGGACATTTTTCTTCCGTGGCATTTGACTCAAAAAAAGTCCACGATTCAACAACGATCACACAATGAATGCATTAAGTTCATGAATAAATATATAAAACTACATAACAAAATTCATATAAACATTGCAATAAAAAAAACAGTGAAAAATGCTTATGAATTAAGCAAAGCATGGTACACATTGGTATAAGAGGAGAAGAATGTAAGTAATATTTCATCCATGGTCTCATTTTTAGGACGTTTCGGGGAAATGGAGTCAGAACCAATGTTGTTAGTTCAGTGGGGAAAACAATTTCCCCTGTCCTGAAACGGCCCAGCGGAAATTCGAACCCCGAGCCCCAGGATCACCAGGATCACGAGTCCGATGCTCTAGCGATTGAGGTATTCCGACCCCGGCCAGTCTCTGTCATCAGACACCATTCAAACAGTTGGTACGATACAGCAGTAAAAACACGCCATCGTTTTCCATAGAAACCATTGCCACTAGCATGGTTAAGCTGGTCGACAGGATGCTTGCTTATTACAAATGGTTCATACTACAGAGAACTTTTCTTTTTCCCTCCACCACCCCCGTATTTACATTGGAGGGGGGGGGGGGGGGGGGTCTTTTGTTGTTGTTGTTTTTTTCAATCTTTTCTTCTTTTTTTTTCCTTTTTTTTCTTTTTTTCTTCCTTTTTTTTTTTCTTTTTGTAAAGACGATTTTTTTTCTAGTAGTGGGGCCTCCATCCTCTTTTTTTTCCCACTTTTATTTTTCTTCGAAGCCTTTCACGCCATGCATTGTCTGTGTGTTTCATTACGGATGGACATTCGCCTGCTGTTTTGGTTTTTTCGAGTTTGATACAAGGCGTCTGGGTTTATTCATGTTCTAATGTTAAGTGTGCTGTCACTTTCGCTCTGCTGCATTTATCACTCACACCGAAAGGAACAATTGGACAAAAGAGCATTGACGGCAGTACTTTTTAAATGGGAAAGAAAAACAGATACAATGAGTGTGTGTGTGTGTGTGTGTGTGTGTGTGTGTGTGTGTGTGTGGTGTGTGTGTGTGTGTGTTGCGCGCGCGCGTGTGTGTGTGCGCGCGTGCGCGTTCGTGCGTGCGTGTGTGTATGTGCGTGTGTGTGCGTGTGTGTGTGTGTGTGTGTGTGTGTGTGTGTGTGTGTGTGTGTGTGTGTGTGTGTGAGTGAGTGAGTGTTGTGTGTGGTGTGTGTGTGTGTGTGTGTGTGTGTGTGTGTGTGTGTGTGTGTGTGTGTGTGTGGGCGCGCGCGCACGCCTGCGTGAAGACAAGACAAGACAAGACAAAATTCTTTATTAACGAGGATAATAGATAAGCACTGATGTGCTTTTTTACATCCAGTCCTCGCCCTGATTAGGGTCAACAATGCAAAATGAAGAGAGAGAGACAGAGAGAGAGAGACAGAGAGAGAGAGAGACCTGCATGCGAACAAGCGTTTACATATGTGTCAGAGAGAGAGAGTGATGGAAAGGGGGGGGGGGAGATAGCCAGACAGACAGACAGAGACAGACCTACAGTGCACGACAGACAAACACAGAGAATACGACAGAACAGAGAACTTGCAAAATGCTAGTAAAAACCCCTTAAGTGCTTCGCACTTGTGGAGGCGTGAGAGTGTGGCCTCCAGAAGTATTGCACATGAACGTCAATAAACAATAAAAAAAAAAAAATTTTTAAAAGCTGCTTCAACAAGTTCTCTGGAAAGATCATCAACAAAAAAAGGTTTCAGGAAAGCCAGAATGCATTCAGACTTGAAAGAGTTGCCGATACTCGAGTTGTTACGACAACGAGATAAAAACACAGACAAAGAGAAGAAGATAGCTGCAACAGGCGCAACGGCAAGAATTCATGGCACCGTTTTGCAGTCACAACTATTCGACATACACCGTCACCAAGCGCGATCAATACAGGGAGTTGGGAAGAGGGGGTGGGAGCTTCCAGGAATTTTGAACCGCTCTAGCTTAATTCCGCCACCGCCACCCCTGGCCCGGTGTAAACAAGACTGAAAACGCCCGGAGGATCGCGTTTGAAAAGAAGAAAATGAAACAGAAATCACCATAGGCACACACGTCAACAGCAAAGACCGTGCGAAATGTGAGGAGAATGTGTACTGCTCTCCGCTCCTGCGCCATTTCCCCTTGACACATTCCGCCCATCGCATCTCCCCGTTCTTGATTTTCTTGGGAATGTACTTCATTCAAAAAAAAAAGGATAAAAAAAAGATCCTCTAGTAGGTACTCATCCCTACCCTCCATACAGTTCCTCTCCCTATATATATATATATATATATATATATATATATATATATAATACCTATAGGATGTGTGTGTGTGTGTGTGTGTGTGTGTGTGTGTGTGTGTGTGTGGCGCGCGCGCGCGCGTGTGTGTGTGTTTGTGTGTGTGTGTGTGTGTGTGTGTGTGTGTGTTGTGTGTGTGTGTGTGTGTGTGTGTGTGTGTGTGTGTGTGTGTGTGTGTGTGTGTGTGTGTGTGTGCATATCATACCATTAAACAATAATTACAAAACAAACAAACAAACAAACCCTACTGTTTTACTGCCCTCCAACCCCTTTTCTTCTCCCCTTCAGAGTTTAGCGACTATTAATACCACAACTATTATCGTCATATTATCACCAAAAGATTAACAGTATTCCTCCTCTTATTATTAACATGTTTTCATCATCGTCACTATTATCTGTATTATTGCTATTGTTACCATTATAATTATTGTCATTATTATTATTTCAACTCCCATGGTCCTCTTCTCAACGGCCTCGTTTTCATCCAACACCCATTTTGCGCCGAATATGAGAAGATAGGTAGTTGCTCGTTCTTCGTTTTCATTGTCCTAAATGTTGTTTCTTTTTGCCTGAAGAAGACCCAACAGGTCGAAACGCATTGTGTTTTTGTCCTGCAACCTCTTTGTCTGTATTGTCTTGCGAAACTGATACCCTTTCGTTTTAAAATTTGCCCCCAGAACAGATTTTCTTGGCGGCCCACGTAACTGTTTAGCTCACGGTCCGGGAAACGTTGTGACTGCAACAGCATGCATTCCTCCAGGAACCATAATCACATGCGCAGGACTCAGTGACGTCTGCGCGGTGACGTCAGATTGAAGCATTGGCCCTGGCTCATTCGGCGCCGCCCCCTTTGGATCTGTTTCTGCGGTTGCCGTCTGCTGAACAGGGCTAGGGTGCGCCGGAGGGTGAAGACAAGTCACTGGCACGAACAAGGGTTTGGCAGCGGTTGGCACCCCGGCCATGACCATAGCCAGGTAAGTCTGGACAGCGTGCTTAATTCGGCTGTGTATGATGAGGATGGCGCAGATCAGCACAGTGCAGCTTCCCGCAACACACAGCCAGTAGCCCCAACTTAGGTGGGTTTCAACGCAGTGCCCGGCGCCGTCGTAATAACTGCACAGGTCTCGAACCTTTAGCCAGTAAATTGCCGCTCCAGAGAGGCCATAGCCTGCTGCAAAAGAGAACACACACACACACACACACACACACACACACACACACACACACACACACTCACACACCACACACACACACACACACACACACGCGCGCGCACACACACACATACGTTCTAGAAATATCCATCCGTAAGCCGCAGAGTGGAAGTGCAACTTGTGGTTGTTTATTTTACATACAATTTCTCGACGAGAGTGTGTGTGTGTGTGTGTGTGTGTGTGTGCGTGCGTGCGTGCGTGCGTGCGTGCGTGCGTGCGTGCTGCGTGCGTGCGTGCGTGCGTGCGTGCGTGCAAGCGAGCGTGCGTACGTGTATGTGTGTGTGTATGTGTGTTCCACTTATTTTGCAGGGACATCAACAGTTAGATCAGAACAATATCAATGGAATGTGGGTGATAACACACTTTAATAAGTTGGCTTGATAATGGAATCAACACGACTCTGGCAAATTAGGTCGCAGCAGCACTTCAAGAGCAAACCATCATCCTACGATGTAGAGACTGTGTCTGGACCTCATAAACTACGGAAGTGAATTAAGGTTCTCTTCTCTCCCCTGTTTTGTGCAATGTTTATGCTAAAAGCTTTGCGGACCTCAACAAAAACGGAATTGCTGTAGTGCTGACACTAGCAGATGATGGTCTGATGTGCAAAATGTCCCAAGAATGCTCAAGAAAGTACGAAAGCAGATCAGCAGAAATTAAACAACATTTGTATTCCCAAACATGCCTTCATGGACTATTTCAAATCAAGATTGCCAAACCGCTCGAAGTCGCCGCTGTTTCCATTTGTTTTGATTTTGTTGACTGGGTTGTCGCCCCTTTCGGTCTGCTCACTTACCGATGCTTTAAATTGTACCCCATTAGACTACACTCACCGCAGGTAATTTGGCGTAAAAGGCAGCTGAAATATCCCCTAGTCTGCCACCACAAGAGCTAAAACGTTTGCGTGCAGAGTGTCAGGAAGAAGTTTAATCGCCTTTTACCACTATAAATCAAAATTAGCTGTGGTGGATATATTCTATCGGGAGTCCAAAAATTGTCAGCACTTTTGTATGCAGTTCTGATAAACGAGAATAGCGCCTTCATGCGGCGGTTGTTAGCAATACATGATTCGAAAGGTTGTTTTTCACTGCACACAAAGTAACATGTGAATTATGATCTAAAGTTCCCAAAATGAACAACATGGAAGTTGAAACCAGAAACAGCACAAAATTTGGGTGGATCCCGACAAGAGATTATGGCTGCCTAAATGATGGCGTGATGAGAAACGGTTATATCTGTATACATACAAGACTTCGCGGGGTAACAAATACAGTGAAAGACGCTATCAACAAAATTGTGTTGAATGCAAACTCGCTGGCCTGTTCTCTATGATTCTTATACTTAGTGTTGACACGGGGGTCTTCGCTTTCTTCTCATTCATGCCAGTTACCTACCGAGTAAATCAGTCCGCTCCAGCCTTTATCATGCTGTATGCGGGATTTCCACTAGCAGGTAACCCTGCTGCGACTCAGTTCTGCTGACTTCCCCGTGAACAACATATAACGCGGCTAGTGTTTGTATTAAGACGTGGATAGTCAAGAAAATGAGAAGGTGATGAAAAGGAGAGAGAGAGAGAGAGAGAGAGAGAGAGAGAGAGAGAGAGAGAGAGAGAGAGAGAGAGAGAGAGAACAGGGGAAGAAAAAGAAACTGCATACCTGCTAAGGCAGCTAACATCTCCACAGCCAAATCTTCAAGGGGAGGGGGAGATTTGAACACCTCTGCATACAGGGCCACCGCCATGCAGATCAGGAAATACGCCAAGGCGATTGTTTCCACCGTCCGGACGCTCTCCATCCAATCTGTCCAGCAATCAATCGCTTAGTCATCAATCAAGTCTCACGAATGAACAACAATCAATATCACGGTGTTTGTGTTAAATTGAGATTTCAACTGCCAATACAGTCTCAGTTTCAGTTTCAGTTTACTTCTAGCTCAGCGTAAGCTCTTTCGGGGACTGTCATCACTCACAAAGAAAAGATGTGTCCCGAGAAAAGCAGTTACAATCAGTGGTCCATTGCTCGCGGTAATGACGTCAGTGACAGCAGGTGAGCACGCATCCCGAAATTGGATTCGCAGATGCGGTCGCACAGTGCAGGAATAGAAATTACCAGCAAATATTGAGTTGTCCAAAGTACATGTAGATAATTTTTTTTTTTAATCTGCTTGTCCCCGTTTAATTTCTGCTTCCCCTCCTTAAGTAAAGAGAAGGTTAATGCAGTGACAATTCAGCATACATTCTTCCTTGACTTGTTCTGCAGACGAGTTATTAAGGCATTGGAAAGAGATATAAATCATAAAGCAAGTTAGCCATTTACCATGCCGTGTATAGACGAACTGTTCCTCATTGTGTGTAAGAGTGGGAGAAACGAAATCAGAATAAGATCATCGCATTTCCACCGTTCACACATTACTGGGCTGAATTGAAATGAAATCTCTCTCTCTCTCTCTCTCTCTCTCTCTCTCTCTCTCTCTCTCTCTCTCTCTCTCTCTCTCTCTCTCAACGCGGTGACAGCCCTGATATGTCCGTTTGCGGTCGGCTGGGCTGAGATCAAGTTTAATGAAATTCTCCACGCTCTTACCTCAGTCTCAATGCTAGGCTTAGGATGAGCCAGACCTAGTGGACGTGAAAGAAATACTTGTGTCTTTTGCAAGCTGATGGTCAGCCCGCAGACTTTGGTTGTTGACGGCAGGCAAATGTCGAGTTCCTTCAGGTCTGGCTCTTTTAGATGCTGCAAAGGCACAGTCATCCGTGAAGATTAGGGCCTCGAAAACTTTGGTTTTTGCTTTCAGGCGCCTAAAATCAAAGAAGCGACTATCACATCTGTACCGGACAGCGGTGCCCGCTTCAGCCGAGGGGAGACCAGCAACATGTAGCGAACATGAGGCTGGAGAGTGTGGATGCCAAGATACGTTTTTTTACGCTGTTGGAGAGTGGAAAAGGGTCAGACGAAGAACCATTTTCCACAACCATGCTGTCATGAAATGACCTGATGGTATTGACGAACTTAGGCGAGCCACCAAGCTTGAACAGGGTGGTCCATAGGCCCTCATGGCTAATGGTGTCAAAAGCCTTTGTCAGGTCCACGAAGATGTGGGGATTCTGACACTGCTTATGGCACATTTCCTGGATTTGCCGGGTTCCAACGATCATGTCGATCGTCCCCCTGTTGCTTCTGAACTCGCACTGGTTGTCAAGTAATCAAGCCTCTCTCTCTCTCTCTCTCTCTCTCTCTCTCTCTCTCTCTCTCTCCTCTCTCTCTCTCTCTCTCTCTCTCAGAGTGCGTGTACACGTGCGAGCATGCGTGCCTCTGATGGGTATGTGATTGTTCTATACCCCATGATAAATTATTCTCCGTCATCAAGGCAGTCACTAAAATTCTCCCGCACCAAACTCACCCGGTGTGAGTGCCACGTTGCTGCGGCAGTCGGAGTTTCTGGGACACTCCTGCCACAACCCCGACCTGTTGGACCAGGCAGGGGCAGAGTACCCCACGATGAAGAGCAAGGCAGAGAGGAACAGGCCCCCGAACCCAACCTGAAACTCTTTATGCCGAGCAGACAGTCTGCGGAAGGTCGGCCTCCTCCCTGCTGGGTAGGTCACCATCGGTGTCGTGCACTGCTGCTGCTGCTGTAGGAGTGGTTGTGGAGGTGGTGTTAGTAGCAGCTGCCCTGGTGCTTGCATTGTTGGGAGCGTGGAGTGGATTCTTTCGGGGATGTTCGGTTGGGCTTTAGGCTTGTTGGTGACAGTGGCGGCCGCAGCGGCGGCGGTGGTGGTGGTGGTGGTGGTGGTGATGATGAGTTGGCAGCAAAATTCTGTTGACAAGTTCTGTCCTGTTAAAAAGGATAAGATGAGAGAGAGAGAGAGAGAGAGAGAGAGAGAGAGAGAGACAGACAGACAGACAGACAGACAGACAGACAAACAGAGACAGACAGAGACAGAGAGAGAGAGAGAGAGACAGACAGAGAGAGAGGCACACAGAGAGAGACAGAGACAGAAACGGAGAGAGACAGAGACAGAGACAGAGAGAGAGACAGAGAGCGAGAGAAAGTAAATATTGGATTTTTATATTTCACATTCTTACTCCTTGAGGGAGAGGAAGAGAGTAGGGGGGGGGGGGAGACAGGGAGAGAGAAATGGAAATGGAAAAAATGTTTTATTCAGTATAGACCGCAGCTCCTTCTGAAAAGGGTAGTCCATATACGATGACAATTTGACAGTAAACATGAGAGATACATTAACATATTGAGAATAGAGTTCTAACATCTTTACCGAAAGAACATTATAGGTACGTGCTTCGATATCAGCATTCAGTTTCTTTAACTGCATT
>CM065714.1:114264878-114294878 GCA_033310375.1 Conus canariensis
GAAATCTGTGCGTAAAATTTCCAAGACAAGAAGGCAGCCTTTGAATGATATTAGCATAAACGATTGGTATGTACATTTTAAAGAATTGTTAGAAAGAAAAGACAAATTTGATAATGATCTGATTCAGGGAGAAGATATTAGTAACCAACGTGCTTTTGGAAATCGATATAGTGCTATAAACAGTGACGATTGTTGTGATGACGATGGTGATGAATCCGACGATAGTGATAGCGAAAGTGATTTGAATCAGCCTATCTCAGCAGAAGAAATTTTGAGCGCTTTAAAGACACTGAAAAATCGCAAGGCGGCTGGACCTGATAAAATTATAGGGGAATTTATCAAAAATGCTTCCAAATCAAACTTAGTAATGGAATTTTTTGTTAAATTTTTCAATTCCCTGTTTAATAGAGGCATATACCCTGAAAGCTGGTGTGAATCAATTGTTTTACCATTATATAAAAAGGGTGATGTTATGAATCCAAATAACTACAGAGGAATTTCGCTGTGTAATGTATGTAGTAAATTGTATAGTACAATTATTAATAAAAGACTTCAAGTTTGGGTTGAGGATAAAAACATTACAGGTGAGTTTCAAGCTGGATTTAAACAAAATCATTCCACAATAGACCATATGTTCACATTATTAGCTTTCGTTCAAAAACAGTTTTGTCTGAATCGTAAATTGTATGTTGCTTTCATCGATTTTGAGAAAGCCTTTGATTCTGTTAATAGAACTATACTTTGGCCTATTTTGTTGAAAAACGGAATTCATGGAAAGATGTATAAATGTATTATGAGTATGTATGACCATGTAAAGGCAAGGGTGCGATGTGGTGCTGCTTTAACAGATTATATCAACTGTGCATCTGGTGTTAAGCAGGGTGATGTTTGCAGCCCAGTTTTGTTTTCTTTATTTATTAATGAGTTGACTTCCAAAGTCATAAGCTCTGGAAAACATGGTGCCCATTTTGTAAATGATGTTCTTGAAATATTTATTTTACTTCTTGCTGATGACGTTGCATTAATATCAGAGACTGTAATAGGCCTCCAAACTCAGTTGAATAGTTTGCAAAGGGCAGCTGATTCACTCCAGTTGAAAGTAAATATGAGTAAGAGTAACATAATTGTTTTCAGAAAAGGCGGTTATCTCGCTGCTAGAGAAAAATGGACATATAATGCAATACATATGCCTGCTGTAAATGTATATAAGTACTTAGGGATATATTTCTCTACGAGATTAAGTTTCACTTTTGCATGTAAAGATATTGCTTGCAGAGCCAAAAACGCATTGCTATGTATTATGAAGAAATTGTCGATGCTTAACAATGAATCTCTTGCCTTGTTTTTGAAATTGTTTGATGCTAAAATCCTGCCTATGTTACAATATGGGGCTGAACTGTGGGGTCTTGATGCTGGAGCTGCACAATGCGAAAAGGTTCATTTATTTGCTTTAAAAAAGTTTTTGGGTGTCTCACCACAAACACCAAATGATCTTGTGTATGGTGAGACTGACAGATACCCCATATCTTTGCACTCCACTGTTAAATGTGTAAAGTACTGGCTAAAACTAACTCAGATGGCTGAACATAGATTGCCTTATAAAGCGTATAAAATGCTGTTAGAACTAGATAACAGAGGCAAGATGAACTGGGTGTCGCATGTTAGAATGAAATTATACGAATATGGTTTTGGGTATGTGTGGCTTAACCAAGGTGTCGGAGATATGAACAACTTTGTCCGTACGTTTAAAGAAAGACTTATCGTATGTAGATGGCAAGACTGGAATTTCCATGTTCAAAATAGTAGCAGGTTTAGTTTTTATAGAACATTTAATGATCTTCATTCTCTCCCAATGTACATGTCAATGCGTATGGACAGGCACTTAAAGTTTATAATGACTAAGTTTAGAACTGGAGTGTCTGATATTTTTGTTCATCATTATCGTTATAAACAAATCAATAATTCTGATCTGCTATGTCCATTACGTCGACAGTCAAGAGAAGATGAAGTGCATTTTGCATTAACTTGTCCAGAATTACAAGATTTAAGAGGAAAAATTCATTCCACGGAAACTTTATACAAGACCTTGTCTGTTTAGGCTTGTCTTGTTAATGTCATCTAAGAATGAAAGCATTGTAAAACAGTTTGCTGTTTATCTGTATAAAACTTTCAAAAGGCGAAGCGTTTATGTAATGTAATTATTATACTGAATCTGGTGATGCGGCTTTATTGTGTTTCATGTATATCCCCCTTCTGAGGGGCCAAGGCCTATAAGAATAAAGAATAAAACATCAAAAAAAAAAAAAAACCATCTCTCTCTTGATAGCAACAGAAGGATTGCTCATTCTGTCTGTGTGTGCTGAGTTGATGTTTTTTTTTTTTCTTTGTAATCAATTTCTTTATTCTTGTTTGTTGTTTCAGTCGGTTTTTTTTTTTTTTTGGTTTTTTTTTTTCGTTTTTTTTTTTATCTTTAAATTAATCTACGCCTCGATGTTAATGGAGGAACAACTCATCAACTTTTTAATGTACTTGTGAAGATATGTGTGTTTGTTAAAAGTTTTGTAAGTTTTAGTCGCTAGTCATGCTTAGTTAGTCCCTAAGCGGGGCACGGGCCGGATGAAGAAAAGCGTGTGTTTGCTTATCTGTTACCCTTGGAATCATCGTCGTCATCATCATCATCATGGAGGAAAGAAGCAGGGGAAATAAAATAAATCAAATGTACGTGCGCGCGCGTCGGCACACACACACACACACACACACACACACACACACACACACACACACACACACACACACCACCACCACCACCACCACCACACCACACCACACCACACCACCCCACCCCACACCACCCCCACACAAACACAAATGAGTGAGTGGACCCCCATATACACAGGTATACATATAGACATACAAGTACGCACGCGCGTTCACGCGTGTGTGCATGTAGAATCATGCGCGCGCGCGCGTTTATGTGTGTATATGTGTGAGTGTGTGCGTGTGTGTGAGTGAGAGAGAGAGAGAGAAAAAAGAGAGAGAAATTCTTTATTTACGAGGATAATAGATAAGCACTGATGTGCTTTTTTACATCCAGTCCTCGCCCTGAGTAGGGTCAACAATGTGAAATAAGATCAGGCAACAAAAGAAGCATGCATAAAGTGACTAGAACTACAATACGATACGGAAAAAAAAAGTAATATGAGAGAGAGAGAGAGAGAGAGAGAGAGAGAGAGAGAGAGAGAGAGAGAGAGAGAGAGACGTAGGAGCGAAAGGAGTGCAGAGAACGGCGATAGAGAGAGCGAGAGGGAGAGAGGGACAAAGAGGGGAGAGTGGATGCGGGAAAGAGCATGTTTAGAACAATCTGACAATCAAAAAATTCCAAGGAGATGCAAGACAATCGATTTTGAAGCACCGGGGGGGGGGGGGGGGGGGGGGTGGGAGGGGGGATGAAAATAAGCACCAAAAAAAAAAGGGGGGGGGGGTGCATAATGATAGCCCAGTTACCACGGGTAGAGGGAAGGATGAGAATGACAGAGAGAGAGAGAGAGAGAGAGAGAGAGAGAGAGAGACAGACAGACAGACAGACAGACAGACAGACAGACAGACAAGACAAGACAAGACAAGACAAGACAAGACAAGACAAAATTCTTTATTTATGAGGATAATAGATAAGCACTCACGTGCTTTTTTACATGAGAGAGAGAGAGAGAGAGAGGAGAGAGAGAGAGAGAGAGAGAGAGAGAGAGAGAGAGAAGACAAAATTCTTTATTTACGAGGATAATAAATAAGCACTGATGTGGTTTTTTTTACATCCAGTCCTCGCCCTGAGTAGGGTCAACAATATAAAATAAAAGGTAACAAAGGAAGCATGCAAAAAGTGACTAGAACTACAAAACAATACGGGGTTAAAATTTAAAGAGAGAGAGAGAGAGAGAGAGAGAGAGAGAGAGAGAGAGAGAGAGAGAGAGAGAGAGAGAGACGCAGGAGCGAAGGGAGTGCGGGTAAGTCTGCAGAGAGAGAGAGAGAGAGGGTGGGGGAGAAAGAGGCGAGAGTGGGTGCGATAAGAGAGCATGTTTAGAACAATCTGACAATCAAAAAATTCCAAAGAGATACAAGACAATCGATTTTGAAGCACCCGGGGGGGGGGGGGGGGGGGGGGGATAGAAAATAAAGCACAAATGGAGGTGGGAAATGCATAATGATAGCCCAGTCGCCACGGGTAGAAGGGATGTCATATGGATAATAAATCAAGTCATTCCAGCAGAACCGTGAGAGAGAGAGAGAGAGAGAGAGAGAGAGAGAGAGAGAGAGAGAGAGGAGAGAGAGAGAGAGAGAGAGAGAGAGAGTCACATGATATAAGCATATCGACAGAATGACAAGAGGGCAGGAGGTAGTAGGAAACACACACACACACACACACACACACACACACACACACACACACACACACACACACACACACACACGTACTCATATAAGACATACTTACTAAACAAAATAACATACATGTGCATTTCAAGTAGAAAAACACTTTCTAAATAGTCAGGTGCATACATAAGGCAAAGAGGGTGGTGGTGATTGGTGGTGGATTTATGGGGGAGTATGCAAGTACTGGCACATAAGATGGTTGAAATAATGGTGTTTGAAGGTTGATATGCATTGGCGTTGTTTGGTTGATTCAGGGAGCGAGTTCCATTGACAGGAACCTGAATATGTTAAACTGGATTTGAATAAGTCAATTCTAGGAACAGGGACACGAAGTTTGGGTAGAGTCCTTGAGGAATTTATTGAGAATCTGTGAACTAATGTTGAGGGTGCCTTCCCAGATACAATCTTGTGCATTATGATCCCTTTGTTGTATTCTAATATCAGACTTAATGGGAGAACTTGAATCTTTTTATAGTCCGAGTCCAGAAGACTACTGCTTTTTAGGAGGACTAATTTGAGTGCTCGCTTGTGTAGGCTTAACAATGGTTTGAGGGTGTTAGCGCTAGCACAGTCCCATAGAGTAGATCCATAGTCTATGTATGAGAGAGAGAGAGAGAGAGAGAGAGAGAGAGAGAGAGAGAGAGATCACCTCTTTATTGTAAGTGTTAGTTGCAGTGTTGATTATTAGGGATTGTTTGTTACAAATTTGCATCTGTGCACAGAACCATTATTGAAAGGGGTAAAAAATGGTAAAAATTATTTCCGCTTCCTGCATGGGAGACAACAATTGAATCAGAAACAGAAAGTTGGGAGAAAACGGAAAACGGAGGACAGAAGAAGAATAAATGGATTTTTTGTTACTTTCGGAAGGTTGTTTTGCCTAATTTATCGCCATGGCAGCCACTATATGTATATTTCGACGTGTGTATTCAGTAAGTATAACAAAAATCTGCTGCTTTTTGTGTTTTGATTGTAAAAATCAAAGGTGAACCCGTAGGTATGCAGACATGAACTCTCAGTATCTGAAAAGAAAATGATAGTCGGCTATGTCAGGCTTGTTTAGCCGCTCCTTTTTGACCGGGCAGCATGACATTTCCAAATTCATACTCGATAGTCTCTCGTTTATAAGACCGTCAGGGGCTAGGACTGCCAAATTTACACTTATTATTCTGTTGTGTTAAGACAGGCAGGGGCTAAGAATTCTCTTCTTCTTCCTTTCACAATCAACAATTTGATTTTTATGACACTTCTCAGGTTGGGGTTCGCCCGGCGAAGAAAAAAAAAATCAGAACAGCAGTTGCACTCTTGACTGGAAGGTGTCAAGAGTGGGGGCGGCCACAGTCTCTGCTGGCAACTCATTCCAGTCTCTGATTGTTCTGGTGAAGAATGAGTTCTGCCGGTACTGTGTGCGGCACTGGATGGTAGAGTACTGTTGGTCATGTCCTCTTCTTTGGCGAACTGGAGCTGGATGAAGTTTGTTGTGGTTATTCTATCCTCTGTGTCGTTTTTATAGATTAGGGTTTTGACTTTTTCCTTTCGCAGATCCCTCAAAAAACAACAATGATTAGCAGTGACTCTGCTCATGCTTACAATCAAACCCAAGCAGTGCCAGTCTGATTACTATTACTTTTAACTTATGTTTTGTTTTTGTATCATGGTCTTGATCCAATGATCCACAACAGTAAAATGATATTGATCCATTGTCTTTAGTTTTAGTGTGTGTGTGTGTGTGTGTGTGTGTGCTGTGTGTGTGTGTGTGTGTGTGTGTGTGTGTGTGTGGTGTGTGTGTGTGCTTGCATATGTGTGTGTGTGTGTGTGTTAAACAAAAACCTGAACTTGCATAGGGTTGCACAGAATTCTTTTTCCTCATGCACTTTTAACATTTCAGTTCTAATAGTTTTATGCTCATTGAACAGCAACTTATTTGGACGGCTATTCATATTAAAGGTTTTTTGTTTGTATGTTTGTTTTGATAATTTCAAGTGCTCTTCATTGTCCACTTTGAGAAAGTACATTCAGCATACTAAACAGATACAGATCTATCTCAGCAGACAGCTTTCCTTCTCATAGTCTGGTTTAGCTTTAAGAGGAAACCCGTTCAGTTTATTATAAAAAAAAAACACACACACTCAAAAACGGTATATTTATTAACACAGAATATTTATGCTTGTCCTCACCTGTTAGTGTTATCTCCTGATGTCCTCTCTTAAATTATTAGGAGTCAGCCATTTTTGTGTGAGTGAATCATATTTGGATATCTTTATGTAACATTTTACTGTAAGGTATTTTGATATAGAATTAAGAAAATGGCAAATGAAAGAGGAAAATGAAGTTTCACTTTCACTTTCATCAAGAGGTACCAGTGCAACATTTTTGTTGTATGCTACAACTTTTCTGCTAAGTCATCATACAATAATGTGAAAGGTAACAGCTAGCTGAACAGTTAATAAATGAAAAGAAAAGATTTGGAAAAGAGTTTCAAAGACAGACTCAGCAGATGCGTGACATATGCATTGACCCAGTGGGCTAGTCAGTCTTTGGATACCTAGCTAACATTTCCTGTGCCTCTGCTACACTTTGTGAGTATATAATATTATGCGCATATATGTGTATGCATGCATGTTGGTATGTATGTGAGAGAGGGCACATGCATACATGTATGTGTGTGTGTGCATATCTACAGATGTGGTTGTGTGCTTGTGTAAGTATGCATGTGTGCATGCTTGTGCTTGTGTATACATGCATACAATTACAGTGTACTTGCATCGATACATATGGTTGCATGGAAAATTCTGTATAGAGGATGGTAATTTTAATATGAAATGACATGAATAGAAATTAAAGTAGAAGAAAGGTATGATGATTGAAATAAAAAGATAAGTTTTATATACAAACAGGACCTCCCACAGTTGTACAAGATACCTTACACATTCACACAGGCATAACATGCTGCCACTCGGTGCAAAAACAAACGGGCCCTCTCCATCTTCCACACAACCAAAGTGCGACATTCCTCCAACAGTGCAACTAAGCATTCTCTCTGAAAAAGAAAAACATTTTTTATCTCATATGTAAGACTTTACAGGGGAAAAAAAGCTCTTTTAAAAGTAGTTTTAGTGTGTTATGAGAACATCTGTTTCAATAATATTTAGTTCTGTATATATATGTATTTTTTCTTTGGGGAGTGTGGGGGGTTTAATCTACATTTAGAGTTAGACTTTGATGAGGTGACAGCCCTTTGCCCGTTGCAGTCAGCTGGACTAAAAACAACACGAATGGAGTTGGATTACCTTTGGTTAGCAAGCTGGGCCCTCCAAGTGTTCATGATCCTGTTTGGCATATGACACACTTGCATTTGCTGCATCTACCCATAATCTTTTAAAGCATTCCACCACCGCACCATCCTTCCTGTCCCCTTCCCCACCCTGCTGTCCCTTTCCTCCCCCCACCCCCTTTCTCTTCCCTTCTCTCCTTCCCCCTTTGTGCATAAAAACTGAGGGACAAAACAAATGCTCTCTCTCTCTCTCTCTCTCTCTCTCTCTCTCTCTCTCTCACACACACCACACACACACACACACACACACACACACACACACACACACACACACACACAACACACGTCATACACATGTAGCACACACACATTCAGCATGAACATACTACACACACACACGCGTACACATGCATACATGCATGTGCGCACGGACACAACCATGATATATACACACTCACATATTTTTTTCTCAAGTTGGTGAGAAGTCTTATGGGGTAAGACCTGATCCTCCTGATAAATGAAACTTTTTTTTTCTCAATCAAGATCCATGCTTTGGCATTGAAATTTTCAGTTAGACCTCTTAACTGTGGTATCGAGATCAGGCAAAGGCCAGTGACAGCTGATATTGCAGTGTTCTTAAAGAATGTATGCTTTTCTATGTTGCTGAGCTGTTACTGCCTTTTGAAAAAAAGAAGGTGTGTGATGAAATCTTGCCCCTCCCCTGAAGGTAGAGTTCCAGTGCTAGTAATAATAATAGGGTGTAAGGAATGGCGGTGGGCAGACACACCAGAAGTCAGCAACCTACTCCCCCCCCCCACCCCCCCCCCCCCAGTACTCAGTGAGTTGTTTTTGATAGCTGATTGTTTGGTTAGGAGTGGATTGTTTATTCTGCATATGAAAAGAATTCATGGGTGTATCACCAAAGTTGTCTGCCTTTAGCATGTCAATGGATTAGCTACCTTGTTATGGATTGGTTACACATATAGTGTAGATAGTTACATCAAGTTTAATTTTGTTTTTCAGGCAGTGTATTTTTCCCTTTGTAATATAAGCCCTGAAAAGTTCCTGTGAGGTCAGATGGGCTTCAGTAAATGAAAAATGTTAACGTGCACCCAGACAGGTGTTCATATTTACATTTACCAGGTACATATCCAATGATATCTCTCAGCTGCCTTCTGCAATCCATTGCACGCAGTTATGTATCATGGACATAAAATCTTGGATGACAGTTAACAAACTTCAGCTCAACAATGAAAAAACTGAAATGATCTTCTTTGCACCCAAAAGACGTCTTTCATCTGACTGTATCGCAAATGCTATTAAATTGGAAAGTTGCCTTATTCAGACATCTTCATCTGCATGGAATTTAGGTGTTAACCTTCACTCATCACTTTCCTTCCAGCAACATGTTTCCACAGTCTGCCATGTCGGTTACTTTGAGCTTCACCGCATTGGTTCTGTGCGACATCTTCTCTCTGTTGATGCCACAAAAACCCTTGTTTCTGCTTCATTCTATCTAGACTTGATTGCTGTAATTCTCTTCTAGCGGGCTGTCCCCAGAATCTTCTTAGTCATCTCCAGAAAGTACAAAACAATGCTGCTTGTTTGATTCTCAGACGACCCAGATCTTCTCATGTCACTCCCTTACTTCTTTCTCTTCATTGGCTGCCGGTCAAAAAATGAACAGACTACAAACTGTCCTTACTCTGCTTTAAATCTTTGAATGGCTTAGCTCCTGCCAACCTTTCTGATCTCCTTCATCTCTATGTTCCTTCTAGGCAGTTGCGTTCTTCTACCGACAACACTGCTCAAAATCCCTTGATTTCAAATTTAAATCTATGGCAATCATCCTTTTTCTTTTCAGGGTCCGGTTTCTTGGAATAAACTCCCAATACCTTTGCGTAGTTCAAACTCTCTGTCTTCCTTCAAGGCATCTTTTAAAACAACCCTCTTCACCTATCAAAAGCAGTTCTTTCTTCCCCTTCCGTTGCCCATCAAATTGTTAGTGCAACTGATGTGTGTGTGTGGGCATGTGTGCATGTCTGTGTGTGTGTGTGCTTGCATGCTGTTGTGCCCGTTGTTGTGCGACAGTGTGTGTGGGATCATGTGTTGTGTGTGTGTGTGCGTGGGTGGGCGTCAATATGCACCCTTGTTTGTAGATGCATGGTACTTATTGCAATATTTATCTTCTTATTGGTTTCATTTATGTTTTCTTTAACCTCTTATTTATTTGTAAGTGCTTAGGGTGTATGATGTAAGATTAAGCGCCATAAATAATCATTATTATTATTATATTATATATGTGCAGGAGAGAGAATTCTGGGGACTGAGGGGAGGAGTGTTTGCTTTTGTTTTCTTCTAACTTTGATTTTTCTTTGCACTATTATTTTCAGGTGGCTGTCAACATTGTTCGTCCTCTAACAACCAAGCCATCCCAGACATCCAAACATGTCCTGGATGAAATGTTCAACGACGGTGAAAGAGAGCGGATCTTGGAATGCTTCAACAAATGCAGCCCTGAGGAGCTACAGTTCACCAAACAGCTGAGCTACCAGAAAGCCCTGGCTGTAGTCAAATACAGAGAGAGAAACGGGGACTTTGGCACTTTGTCGGAAATCCTCAGGGTACCTGGGGTTGGTATTCTTGGACTGCAGAAACTGTGCAGCACCATGAAAACTCTGGATTATGCAGCTGTGCAGAAACTGAGAGAGAAGCTGGATTTGGAAACTGTGAAACCAAGCCCCGCTTTTTCGGAACATCTTCGGCAGGTTGGTGCGCAATGATAATGATAAAGGATGTGATGACTTTTATGACTGAATATATTCACTTGTTGATTTGTGTGTTTCTTTGTTTGTTTGTTTTAGTTGAAATGACCAAAGTGATTTGTATTGAAGTTAAAGATTCTGCAACACTGATGAATTGTTGTCTTTTTAAAGTTTAATTCTGTTATCAATTAATTTTCATGTAACATCTTTGATATATCATGCATTATGTTATCTTTACATTGTAGTTAACAAATTGTCATGAAATACTGAATCATCTTTCACTTTATCATGTCTCAGGCATGGAATACATTTCAATGCCTTGTGATTGTAACTAACTGTGTCATTAGTTCTCAGGATCATGTCTTTGTTAGGTATGTAATAGCAATACGAAATATCACCATCACAACTTTGAAATATGTTATACTCTTGCATTGCAACCTGCCAGCAACGTCCTTCAGGAATCCTTAAAAGATTAGGTCTTTAAAGCAACGAGATCTTTGATAGGAGGGCAGTTTAGAATCCATACAAATGAGCCAGAAAACAGTGAGGAAATCTTTGTTCAGAGAATCTTTATTGAGAGGTTATCATGTAATATTAAAACTTGCTCAGTTTTCGAATGTATACATCAAAGTTTGTTATAATGTAAATGTTGATTATACACCAGCATTTGTACAGGTATGATTTCATATACATATAAATTTTCGTTTTTTTTTTTAGTGTGTGTGTTGAATAACACTTGATTGAGCTATCTTCTCTTTGCTCTGTGATGTGTTTGAAGAATTTGTCATCACTGGTCTCTGTGGAACTGCACACTGACTGTGTGACCTTCGCCCAGATGTCAAGGGGGCTAACCCTGGAGGCCTGGGACATAGTTCCTCTCTTCGACAAGCCTTTTCAGCGTGTGGACCATGTGCAGTTCTTGGAAAAGGTAAAGGGACTGAATCGGAGTTTGGCAGTTTTTAGTCATGGGAAGGAACAAGAATTTTAAAGCTGAAAAAAAGTGATATCCCTGTTCAGATTTGAAGACAGTTTTGAGCCATCAAATTTCAGACTTGAACCTGTTTTGCCACTCCCCCCACCCCACCCCCCAAGCCCTCAGGCCTGTAAAAAAAAAATACATGAACAAGCAAATCTATAGCCATCTTGACCTGTGAAATCTACTAAACTGAAATCAATGAGGTTCTAGGAAAACAGTCATTTCCAGGACTGTCATACAACTTTTACAAACCAAGTAGATTCATGGCTTACAAACATGCATGAAATTAAAAATTTTGGAGCTCTGTTTATTGATTTTGCAAATGCTTTTTATGCCACTAATAAGAAGTTATCATGTAAAAAAGCAATTGTTATAAGATTGGCAGGAAACGCTCTCCAATCCATTTCAATAGTCCTAGAGAATTGACAACAAATTGTGTTAACACAACCTGCTCAGATGCATTACAAATCTAGCGTAGTGTACCTCAGGGTTTTGTCCTAGACCCACTCCTGTTTGTTTTTTTCATTGTTTTATATCAGCAATCTACTTCTATAAAAATTCATGTGTAATTGTTTTTTTGCGATGATGCCATGGTTCACATAAGCAGATGCAACTTGAAAACTTCATTACAAAAAAAAAAAAAAAAGATGATATGGTAAGTAGTTGATACTGTGTAAATCATTTGACATCGAGACCTAATAAAACAGAACTCATGAACATAACAACACGACAAAGAAGATTAAAAGCAACCACATAGTTCCCTTCTGCTGTTTTTTTTATGTCAATAGTTGCGAAAATGGACAGCTCAGCGGCCATGGAGTTTTGTATGTATATACTGATAACAATTTGGATGTGTTTGGATGTTATATTTTTATTTTAGTTTTTCTTTAAGTGAAAATGATTTGCAATGTTTATTTAATCAGTTTAAATACCACAACTAGAAGAAGGCAAAAATGTTACACACACACACACACACACACACACACACACACACACACACACACACACACACACACACACACACACACACACACACACACACACACACCACGCACGCACGCACACGCGCACACACACACACACACACACACACACACACACACAACAACACACAGTGATCGTGCATGAATGAAGACCCACTGACTACAGGGAAAGTCCAGTTGACAATGGGAAAGATTACAACCCAGGAGTCTCTTCAGAAGGCAGGCACATAAGACCATGATGCAAAAACTTTGCGGTTGTTTTGTTTTGTGTAGTTTTTATTTGTGTTGTTGTTGTTTATTGTCAGTTGAACTGAATTTGATAAAAGAACTACAATTCATTTACAATTTCTGATATTATATTGGACTCTGAGTGTATATGTGTTTAATTAAACGTTCTTAGTTTTAGCTTGCTAATCACTATTAGCCTCTTTCCAAGCACGGGCTGCATGAAATAAGTATGTAGTTGTTTATCTGTAAGCCTTGGAAATACAGGAAGACTCTCTCTTTCTCTCTCTCTTTCTCTTTCTCTCTCTCTCTCTCTCTCTCCCCCCTCTCTCTCTTTCTCTCTCTCTCTCTCTCTCTCTCTCTCTCTCTCTCTCTCTCTCATTTCATGCTTGTTTGGTAGGACTGGTTACTTTTCTGTTCTGTTTTTGTTCTTGTTTGTTTTTTTTTATAATGCATATCATTTGGGCACAAGACGCTGCAGAGATCCAGCGTGAGTGAGGTTGGTGCACACTCAGACCTGATTTTTGTGCCCTCAGTGAATGCACTGCCTTTGTGCCCCCAGCTGTAAGTTAGTCCCTGTTCCTTTTTAGTTTTTAGCATCAGGGAAGGTTAGGAAACAAGTAAAAGGAGGTATGCATTGCCCTTTTAAAGCTAACCACAAGAGAAATTGAAATCTCTAACACGTCACTTTCTGACAGTCTTGTATTTCTTTTTCTTTCTATTTCCTTCCACTTTCTTGAATTGTTTCTTTGTTTTTAAATTTTCATTAACATCTGGGGTGGGATTATTTAAGAGGGAAGCAGGCAAGGAGGTAGGTAGGGATGGAGGGGTTGATGTTGATGGGGGGAGGGGGGGGGGGGAGAAATCACTAAGTTACACATACGTAATTTCCTGAGTCAAAACTTTGATTGTCAGTTCAATACGTTGTGTGTTTGTTGTTTGTTCACATTCCTCAGTTCGATCTTGTGGAGGTCACCCATTGTACCCATGTGGGTATTCAAAGCAAACGTCAAGTTGTTATGTCTCTTTAATAGGGTGAGAATATTTCGTGCAGTGATCTTTTTTTATCACTTCGCAACATGGGCCACCACTCCCTGACTTTGGTAGAGTCCTCGTCATTTCAGCATTATCATTTTATTTCTTTATTTCAATTTTTTTTTTTATTATTATGTGTTATTTCTCAGTTCTTCTGCTCATTATTTCACCATCATTATAAGTTTATTTTTTCAATTAATTTTATCGTATTATTTGTTTGTTATTTATTTGTTTATTATTTTGCCACTATTGTTTGTCTTGTTTGTTTGTTTTTATTGATTTCAGTACCATTATTTGTGTGCTGGTTCACTTGATAAACGGTTCGTCATTCCTTATATCTTGATTTTGTTAAATTTTTTACTATAATCACATTAGGTTGAATTTTTAACCATTCATTACCATGAATCTGTTTCAGGAACCATTTGTTGACCATCATTTGAACGTTGCAGTTGTGTAATGTCACTTTGTCCTAAATGCAGTCCTGTCTTCTTTCTTTCAGCTTCTGCAAGTGGTAGACAGGCTTCCCAAGTCTGAGGTGTATGTATTTGAAAGCAAAATCTACCGCTACACTAGCCTTCGTGTCGTACCGTACCTCACCAACCTGCGCATCTTGGAGGCAATGTTAGTGACCTTGCTGAACTCAGACTTGTCCAGGAGCGGTCAGCACAAAGCCTACTTCCTGAAGCCCAACTCTGTGATGCGTTTCTTCAAACTGGCGGTGGGAGGTGAGAGGGTGAGTGGCCAGCACATTCTGAGGGAGCTTCAACGCAGTGTTGTTGGGGACAGGGATCCTGACAGCCTTGTGTCTGACGTGGAAGTTGGCACCCCCATGTGGGAACAGTTCTGGTGTGAGAAGTCTCTGGGGCAGGAGCGTCTGACCAACTGTCTGCTTCTGGCTGTGGCTTTCTACAAACTGGTGGTTCACAGGACTCATTCTCTGCAGTTCTAGATTGTGGGGATGCTCCATGGTACCCTGTAGCTGTTTGGGAAAGGCTTTGCAGAACAATGCACTTGTACACTTTTGGTGTTATTTATCAAATCAGCCTGGTCTTTAGAAGAACAATGCTGGAACTTCAAATGTGTACAGTTTGCTTTATCACCCATATTGCTACTTCTGCTGTCACACTTCAGATTTTGTGTGTCATTACTGTCAGACATTGCCTGATACAAAATCTGCTTTCTTGACACCTGCCTTGAAGAGTTCTCATTCTTTTGGAACTTGCAGTGCACCTGATCACAGACACTGTGAAGGCCAGTCTCTCTCTCTCTCTCTCTCTCTCTCTCTCTCTCTCTCTCTCTCTCTCTCTCTCTCTCATACCATATTTGGAGATATGAGAGACTGGCCTCTTCTCAGCACTGCAAGATTATCTATATAAGAATAAGATCTGCTACTGAAAATTTCAATATTATTTTGCACAAGCTGTTAATTATGATTGTGCTGAAATGCAAATCATTTTATTATGGGAAGCATACACTGTACATGAAATAATGCAAGGAACTTTAAGGGGTTACGAAAACTCCAAAATGGGGTAGTTTGCTTTGTGCATCTAATATGACCTATAGATCAGAATTTTTTTTAACAATGTCACATGCAAGAACTGTGTGCCACTTTATTTATGTCGTGAAGATGAAGTCAAAAGATTTTTGGATCTGATGTCTCTTGTGACTGAGCATGAGAGGTATGTCCATTATGCACAGTCCCACATTATGTAACTTCTGGACAAAGTGGTCTGCTGCACACAGGGACGGAGAAGGAAGGATATGCCACAGTATATTTACTTCAGGAATTGTGCTCCTCACGTGGTTTGTGTTATATATGAGTCAATGGCAGATCATGAAGATTTGTTACAGAACAATGAGGTCCAATATTTTAAACAATCGGTCTCCTAAACCTCATTTACTGCATCAGAGAGGGGAAGCTGTGTGGAAGGCAAAATTGAGTCACAGGAACTCCACTCTAAAGTTTGGTATGTTTAATTTTAAAAGTTTAGCATGTTTACTTTTAAAATGTTAACAGATTTTTCACGTTGTAAATATCTGCAGTCTTTGAAATTAAGTCAATAATTCTAATAAAGAAAAAATATGAAAAGTACATTTGCTTATTTAATTGAATCTTTCTGCTGTCCATCACCATATACACTGGGAAGAATGAGATGATTTTCATCATTAAAATGTTCCTATTGCCCTGTAAACATTTCAGTGTTGGACCCCTTACCTTCCACAAGTAGGATAGCAAACAGAAATGTTCTAACGTCTTGTTTGGGGAAAGTGCAGACTCTGACCTTTTAAAAAGAGAAGCTATCAGAGAGAAATCTACTGTATTTTTGATACCTGTTATCAAATGATCAAGCTTATGATATGTGTAGTTTCTTTGACGCACAGTATGCTAGGAAAAAAAATCCTCCACATTCTGCAGGAGTTACAACTTCACAACTTCAAAGTTTGTGGTCTGGGCGCCAAAGCTTAAACTTTGAGGTATTCTGCACAGCGTCATTGAATTAATCAGTGCTTCTCTTTGACAGTTAACCCAGATGCATGTATCTGTTGGGCTTGATGGATGCCGAGATGTATTATGAAGTGAAGCGTCGATTACATGTGTGTCATGTTGAGTCACACCAGAATGGAACAACATCACATCATATTCTTCATCCTTATCCTCAGTGGTCATCACTTTGGAAAAAAAAAAAAAAGGTCATCACTTTGGGAAAAAAAAAAAAAAACAGTCTGAAATTCCGTGGCCCTTCATGCCCTGCTCTCCTGGTGACCTCAGTGTGTTCTCTGCTCGTCCATGGTGGTGGCGTTTCCTTTTGATGGACTTTGGATGGAGAATCATCAGGAAATGAATGTCATCAACAGATGAGGAGCTGACAGTGTCTCCTAGTGGCAACATAATTAGTGTGATAACAAGTGTTTGTAGTAGTAGTATTGGTTCGGAACACCACCTACTTCCCCTACTTACGATAAACTTTTGTTTTATGTGGTAGCAGTCCCTGTGGGAATGCTAGGGGCTCCGTCAGAACAAGTAGATCCCCACCTTGAAGTTCTGTGCTAGGAACTTCCTCTTTTTTATAAATTTGTTAGACTTTGCTGTCATTGATACTGGTGTTGATGGGTTTTTTTCTTTATTTACTATTGTATATTGTTTTTATGCCTTTGTGAATCATTCTCCGGTCTTTGTTCTGGAAATTCTAATCCTATTTTTTATTCATATGATAGTAGTTCATGACAAGCCAGCTTTTTTTTTTGGTTGTCATCAGGTGGTTAGTTAGTGAAAATTGTATACGTTGCCCACAGTGGATACAAGCTGTCCATTCTGCAGTGCCTGTTTGCCCATATGGCTTCTTATATCTTCTTTTTATGACATAATATATGTGTGTGTGTAAATATATGTGTGTGTGTGTGTGTGTCTCTCTCTCTCTCTCTCTCTATATATATATATATATATATATACATATATATGTGTGTGTGTGTCTATATATGTATGTATATATATAGAGATATATATATAGATATCGTTTGTTTGTTTGTCCGTTGAGACGATGAAGACCATCTAGTCATCCTGGTATCGGGGGTGAGTGCGTAGATGGCTGGTCAGGCCGATCTGCGCCTGGAAAGACCTATCACAGTATGGACAGGGGATGGTGGCAGCAGTTGGAGATCTGTTGGCGCTGGTCTTCCTGATCATCCTGCACTGCTCAGCTGTAGCAATTCTGTTACTTTCACAGGTTTCTGCACCTTTGCGGACAACTGATCGCCACCCGTCTCTGTCCTGGGCAGTCTGTTCCCATGTTGTGTGGCTGATGTTGAAGGCCTTCAGGGAAGATTTGAGGTTGTCTTTGAAACGTTTCTTCTGGCCTCCATGAGAGCGTTTTCCTTGTTGTAGTTCAACAAACGATAGTTTCTTTGGCAGCCGATGGTCTGGCATGTGAACTACATGACCTGCCCAGCGAAGCTGTGACTGCATCAGGATGGTGAAGATGCTAGGCAGGCCAGCACAAGTGAGGACTTCAGTGTCCAGAATCTTATCTTGCCACTTAATGCCCATGAGTCTTCTGAGGCAGGTGGTGTGGAAATGGTTCAGTTTCCTGGCGTGATGCTGGTAAACCGTCCATGTTTTACAGCCATAGAGCAGCGTGGTGAGAACTATGGCCCAATACACCTTGATCTTGGTTTCAAGGGTGATACCTCTCCTGTTCCGTACGTTCTTGTGGAATCTGCCAAAAGCGGCACTAGCTTTGGTGAGCTGGGTATTCACCTCATCGTCGATGACAACGTTTCTGGACAGAATGCTGCCTAGGTAGGTGAACTTATCCACCGCGTTCAGTTGCTGTCCAGTGATGGTGATGACTGGCTTTCCCGGGGCTGGCTGGTGCATCACTTCATTCTTTTTCATATTGATTGTCAAGCCGAAGTTTTTGCAAGCAGCAGAGAACTTGTCAACACTGTGTTGCATTGTGGCTTCTGAGACAGCATTTGAGGGCACAGTCGTCCGCGAAGAGGAAGTCATTGACAGTGTCTGTCGAGACCTTGGTTTTCACTTGAAGTCTCCTGAGATTGAAGACTGATCCATCTGTACGGTACTTGATGACGATGCCTATCTCCGCATCAGTCAACATAGCCGAGAACATGAAGCTGAACAGAGTGGGAGCAAGAACACAACCCTGCTTCACTCCGTTTGAGATTGGGAACGGTTTAGATGTCTCGCGGTTGTCTTGGACTCTGGCCAGCATGCCATTGTGAAGTTGGCGTACGATGGCAGTGAACTTTCTGGGGCATCCGTACTTCGCCATAATTCTCCAAAGCCCCTCCTACTGACAGTGTCAAAGGCTTTGGTCAGATCAACATAGGTGGAGTACAGGTCGACATTCTGTTCCTGACACTTTTCTTGAAGCTGTCTGGCAGCAAACACCATGTTGATAGTCCTGCATTCTTTCCGGAAGCCACACTGACTCTCAGGTAGAAGACCTTGCTCAAGATGTGTGTTGAGCCGGTTGAGTAGAACTCTAGCGAGGATCTTGCCTGCGATGGATAGCAGGGAGATTCCACAATAGTTATCGTAGACCTGACGGTTTCCTTTGCGTTTGTAGAGATGAACGATGGAGGCATCTTTAAAATCTTGAGGAACTGTCTCGTGCTGCCATATGATCTGAAGGAGTTGATGAAGTTTCTTCAGCAGAGCCGCACCACCCTCTTTGTAGACCTCAGCTGGGATTGCATCTGAGCCAGGCGCTTTGCCACTGGTTAACAGGCGAATTGCTTTCTGGGTCTCCTCCAAAGTTGGTACGGTGTCCGGTGTCTCATCGATCGGAATTTGGGATAGTCGATCGATGGCTTCATTGTTGATGGTGGATGGGCGGTTCAGTACGCTGTCAAAGTATTCAGCCCATCTTTCTAGTATATTTTCTTTATCTGTGATAAGCATTGATCCATCTGCACTGAGAAGTGGAGATGAGCCTGAGGTGGTGGGGCTGAAGACTTCTCTCAAGCCATTGTGGAAGTTTTCATGTCATTCCTGTCTGCAAAGCCCTGAATCTCATCAGCTTTGTTGCTCAGCCAGGAGTCTTGCATCTGGCACAGCTTTTGCTGGATATTTCTGCGGGTGTTTCTCAGCGTGTTGTTCTTTGCTGTTGACTGTGGGTCATTGATGTGCGCTCTGAAAGCACGATGTTTTTCCTCTAGAAGCTGCTGATTTTAGTGCAGTTCTCATTGAACCAGTCCTTGTGCAACCAGGTTGTGGGTCCCAGACACTCCATAGCTGTGCTGTACACGGTCTCATGAAGTGCGCCCCATGCTGCTTCCACATCAAGGTCATTCAGTATGGTGGACTCCAAGCGGGTTTCCAAGGTGTCAACAAAGGACTGTTTAGTATCGATGACCTTGAGCTTGCTGACATTCACATGTTTTGGTGGTTTTACGCCTTGAGGACGTCTCTTGGGCTGGACATGAAGCTTGAGCTTGGAGACGATGAGGCAGTGATCTGTCCAACACTCTGCGCTGCACATGGCCTTCGTGACCCGCACGTCCCGCCTGTCCTTCTTCCTCACGATGGCATAGTCAGTAAGACGCCAGTGTTTGGATCGCGGGTGCATCCATGATGTCCTGTTGCGGGTAGGGAGGCGGAAGATGGTGTTCGTGATCAAGAGGTCATGCTCGACACATGTCTGAAGGAGAAGCAGACAGACCGTTGCTATTGCAGTTGCCAACCCCATGCTTTCCAATCACGCCTTCCCAGGTGGTGCTATCGCTGCCAACTCTCGCATTAAAGTCACCAAGAATGATGAGCTTATCAGCGCTGGGAACAGTGGTGGTGACAGCATTTAAGTCTTCATAAAACTTGTCCTTGACCTCATTTGGGTTGGTCATGGTGGGTGCATACGTGCTGACAATGGTGGCAAACTTTTGTCCTCGTGAGAGGGGGAGCCTCAACGTCATCAAGCGATCGTTCACTCCTTTAGGCAGGCCAACCAGCTTGCCAACAAGTGTTGACTTCACCGCAAAGCCAACCCCAGCCTCACGTTTTTCCTCAGGTCCACGCCCACTCCAAAAGAAGGTATAGCCTGCGCCTCGTTCACAGAGTTCACCCTCCCCAGCCAACCTGGTCTCACTTAGGGCAGCGATGTCAATCTCATATCTGGCAAGTTCATTTGCAATGAGGGTTGTATACCTTTGGGGTCTATCCGAGGTTTCCCTGTCAAGGAGCATGCGGACGTTCCATGTGGCTAGGTTCAGACGAGTAATCCTCGTTTTTCTTTTTACTGTTTTGTTTCAACCGTAATTGTAAGGGTCCCCACCTGCTGCGGTATGCTGGATAGGGTGATGTGGAGCAGGCAATGTTTAGGGCACCTTTTCTAGCCCCTTCCTCATGCCATGGAGGTGAGCAGTGCTATCCTAAAAAGGGCTGCTCAGTTGCTCAGGGGGCTGCCTACCACCAGTGCTGCTCCGATTCAGTGATGGCCAACCATATGGCCTGAGCTGCCTGTGTGCAGGTCTGCAGCTACGACTTCCAGTGTACCCACACCTGTCACTTCGTCGCTCGCCCATCGCCACAGGACTTGGTGATAAGGGATAGGATGAAGGATGACTGATGACACGCGCGATGACTTTGATTAAAGTGAGAAGAGTTGCGCATTGTCGACCTCACTCTCTCATCCAAGACCACCTGTATCCAATAGCAAGACAAGGTCGAGACAGTTGGAGATGGAGATGGATGCAGTGGATGACCTAGATGTTCTGTTTGCCTCATCTTGCTCTGTGCACTCCACAGTGCATTGCTGTAACCGCCTTTCTCTCCGTTGAACCATAAAGGTTTCTTCCGCAGAGTCTGCCGGCGTTCATTCTTTGAATGCATAGGTTGGCAAGCCCTAACTCATACTCATACCCCCCACTACTGTTTGCTCGATTCTGAGATGACCTTTTCAAAATCTGTTTGACTTCCGGCCATGATTGATATCCTCCTTTATTTAGAAAGTGGTGCTGGTCTGAACTCTTTGAAACTCAGAGCCTGATGGAGAATGTGTACCTCCAACCACCAAGTGAGAATCCACAGTATGTCTACCAAGCACAACTTGAACCTAAACCCACAAAGTAAAAATCCACAACGTGAAACTCGTTCCAATTTCCAGATCCAGGCCCTAGTCACAGTTTATGCCCAAAACGCCAGATCCACATATTCTCTATTACACTCAAAGCTGCACCTGGCTTTTCTCAAAAGATCCGCAAGTACCAAAACATATTCACCACAGAATCCAGTCTTTCACCTGTTCCATACCCGGCTCTGAATCGTCTGATATATATATATATATATATATATATATATATATTGTCTGATATATAATCGTCTGATATATATATATATATATATATATGCTAAACAATTCAGTAGTGGGGGAAAACAAGTGCAGGCTAACAATTCTTCCAAACAGTTAATTTTTAAAAAAAGAAAAAGAAAAAGGGAGCATGTATATATATGTACACACAAACACACACACACACACACACATATACACTTATATTGGCATCATAATGTTTTTCATTAAGTTTAGCACTCTAAAACTCTGTAAGATGTCAGTAGCTTGGCTGCCATGTCATGGACTGTTTTTATTGGTTTTCTTTTCATGATATCATTTATTTTCCAGTGGTTTGACTTTGGTGATGGGACATCCATTTCCTGTGTGAATCTGACCGCACTGAAAAGGCTCTGTGCAGTCAGCTAACGATTAAAAGTATAATAAAACTTGGTACGTGTTGTGGTAGTATGGTGGAGCTTCTCAAGATTGCCTCCAGAAATCCTTACACATTTGGTGTTCATCAGAAGGGAGTGTATGCTGGGAGATCATTTAACACATGTGAGTGGCCTGGGAGGTCATAGATTCGATTCACACAAGAGGCTATTTTTCATCTTTTTTTTTTTTTTTACCCAGCCAGCTCCTGTTACAGCTGAGTGTGCTGTAGGCAGAAATTCGAAAAGTGGAACCATACACTTGGTTTCATCTGCTTATTAGATGTATCCAAGAGAGCATTACTCTGATTTCCTTTCCAACTCTGCAAGCTCCTGAAACTGTCAGGCCTGCCTGCGCCAGGATATTACAGGAAGTGTAGGGTAGAGCCCTGTTATGTATTTTCTGACCAGAATGGACCACCATAGCATTATGTTTTTCAACCTCATTAGCAGCATAATTCTGTGGCTTTTCACATCATGCTCATGATTATGGTGACCTTGATTTCAATTATATTTCCACATCTGTGCCCTTGCTTAGTTTGTGTCACAATCATTGGTACATGCAAGTTCATGCAGGCTGTTGTTGGGACAGACATGGGGGGGGGGGGGGGGGGGGGGGAGACATCTTCCAAACGGAGAGAACACAGGCTGGCTCAGCAACTGAACAATCATTGTCATCCTTTAGGGCTAAGTTGGTGTCCTGCCTGTGTTGGATCAGAATAGGCACCTGTAAACAGCTAAGCGACTCGGCAGCAGTGCAGTATCTCCCTGTGGTAATTTGCCTCTAAGTGACTTGATACTGATGGCACCTGTGGACTGGTGGTGCTGCTGCCTCTAGACTGTTGGTGCCAGGGCTGCGACAAACCAAAGGTGGGTGTGGCTGTTTAATGAAGAGCAGGAATGAGCAGCTGGAATAAATAACTAATGCTGCTGGGATGGAACGGAAGATGAGATAACGAAACAAAAATACATGGACAAAGGTAACATGTTTAAAAAAAAGAAAATGATTGCTGCAATGGAGTATTTATTGGGAGATGTTGCTGTAGAGCTGCATTGAGAGCAACAGTTTCTGTGAGTTGGTCGTTTCTGGTGGTTCAGGTGTTTTGAAACTGAAAAGAGAAAGTATGTGATTGGGAAGATTGTGTGTGTGTGTGTGTGTGTGTGTGTGTGTGTGTGTGTGTGTATAAAACTCAGAACTGATTTAAGTTCAGTTTGAAATATTAAACAAACACTAGTAGCAAGACATTTCAACAGTCCTGAACACACGATTGAACACCTGACATGCACTGCTATTGAACAGATCCGAAAAACAGATGAAACCTGCCGCAAACGAAGAGAAAAGTACTGGTGCTACAAATTGCGAACAATCTTTCCTGATGGACTGAATGTTGCAGACTGGGAGTGAAGGAACACACAGCTTATTGTCTGTGTCCCGGACTCACAAAGACTATCAACACTTACATCTCATACCTGTATGGATTGCTGCTAACGTCCACGTGCATTACTTCATTCTACTGTTTCTCATTTGAATTCAGTCCTCTCTCTAGATGTCTTAAACTACCCCTAATTTTTTGCTTTTTCTGGTCTCTGCTTTAATTCCTTGACTTCAGCTTCCAGCAGCTAACAAAATATTCCTATTTGTTACCCCCATCCCCCACCCCCAAGCACACACACTAGTGTGTGTGTGTGTGTGTGCATGCGTGCGTGCGTGCGTGTGTGTGTGCATGTGCGTGTATGTGTGTGCCGGGGGTGTGTGTGTGTGTGTGTGTGTGTGTGAGTGTGTGTGTGTGTGTGTGTGTGTGTGTGTGTGTGTGTGTGTAAGACCCCTGTACCCGCCCTCCATTCTTGCCATTTGCCTCCAACAGTTCCAGCTTTCTTTCTCACCTCATATATCACTTGTTCATCTTCACTCACCATTCTGTCCCATACCCCCTATTTCCCTTATGTGATCTTCTTCTTATACATACGTGCATGCACGCAGGCGCTCACACAGCGCGCGCAGTCGCGCACACGCAGGCGCTCACGCACGCATGCGCGTGCATGCGCTCCCACATACATTTCTCCCTTCCCCTCTCTTGCTAGGTCTTCTACTGTTTCCACCTCAGGCCACACCTCCAGCCCCCATCCCATCCTCCTCCCTCCGCCCCCTTCCCATCTCACCCTTCACTTTCAGTTTCCTTTCTACCTCCCGTATCTATTTATTTGCTCATGTCAATGGTGGAGAGAGAGGGTGATGGTAATGATTATTGTTAGTATGATTACTATGATTGTTGTTGCTTTTATTGTCTCTCCCCCTCCCAGCTCATTTCACCACCTTCCCTCCTCTTCCCACCCTTTGCTTTCCACCCTCTACACCCTCACCCTTCCCTCCTATCCCCTTCCCTCCCCCCCCCCCCTCTTTTTTTTTTTTTTTTTTTTTTTTTTTTCCCTGCCCTCCAACAAGTCCCCTTCCGTCCCCCATCCTCCAGTGAACTCCTTTTTTCCAGTGAACTTTGTTCTAAGTGAACTCTTTTCTAGTGAACTTTTTTCAGTGACACAACAAGAGTAATCTTAAGTGTTATGTTTGTCAGTTGGCCAGTGTGGCTTGAGAAAGGTTGAAATAAACCGAAATATTGCCATTATCTCATGGGTGTTTTGTGGCTTCTATTTTTCATCTTCCAGTTTGAAATATTAGATATAAACAGTATCTAACATGTTTGGTTATTTTTTTGACTTATTCTTCATAAGAAATTCTCTCTCTCTCTCTCTCTCTCTCTCTCTCTCTCTCTCTCTCTCTCTCTCTCTCTCTCTCTCTTCTTCTTCTTCTTCTTCTTCTTCTTCTTTTCTTCTTCTCTCTGTACATGTAACTGATCAACATTTTAATGTCAGATGATGAAGATGTCATCTTATCTCTTGCGAAAGATGTTCTTGAAGCAAGAATAATACAGAGAAAGAGACAGGTTGAAGACATGATGGCTGGACCAACATTTTCACAGCAGTTGACTTCAAGTAGCTTTACTATGAACACATAAAATGATATTACTACTGAACTAGGGAACAACACTCTGGATGACCGTATGAACATGAAAGAGTTTTATATGATTTGTGATAGGTTGATTTGTGTTAGTTTTTCTTTTTGTTGTTGGTGGTTTTGTTGTTGGTGTTTTTAACTGAGATGTTTGTTATGTGTGTGAAATTCATCAAGACATTTATTGCTGAAATCTACTGAAGACCGTACCCTCTTGTCAGAGAGGCTTTTTATGTATAGCTAAAGACAGTGAAATACCAAAGCATCATTAAAGTGTCGTTCCCATTATGCTGTGTGTTTATTCTCTGTATCTCTCTCACTCTCTTTTCCTCTGTGTGTGTGTGCATGTGTGTGTGTATGTGTGTGTGAGTGCCCATGTCTCTTGCTCTCTTTCACTCGTCTATACTTTAGGATGATAAAAGGTATTTTTTCCCAACTTCTGCATTGAAACATTTTGATGCTTTTGGTTTCTGAAAACTTGATGGGAATTGGACCCACAATCTCCTAGCCAGGAATCCAGGAAGCTCACCACTGTGCCACGGCAGCTGTGCCCTTGTCATTCATGTTGACTATTTCCATTTTAATGTTCTATTCATAGACTTAAAGGGGAAGGGGGGGGGGGGGGGGGCTTAAACTCTCATGGTCAATTTATCTGTCTGTGGAAATTCTTTACTCTTTTCTTCTGTAAGTATTCTAACATGCTAGGTAGGCCGTTGTTTCTGGCATTTTGAAAGTAAACATGTAGTATATAGACACTTGAATGAGCAGTATTTGTCATACCACACTCAGGTTCATTCTGGTACAGACTCGTTCCCAGCAGTCTATTGGGAGCCATCAGTATAAAGTCATCAACATGAGGCGACCTAGCCCATGATGAGATTCCATACTTTTCCTGTAGAAAACTTATACCTGCACGAATATTCAGTCTTTCTGTCCGCTGATAGTAACATGAACATGGCTGGGGAAAAAAAGATATGTTTATTTTGAATGTAAGACAAATTGCACAGGTCAACAACAAAAAATTTGATGGTGTAAATTGGAATTATGCAGAGAGACAGAGAGAGCATGCAAAACGGAAGCACTTAAAAAAGCACATAGAAAAGCACTTAAAAAGCACATAAATATGATTGAAGGCGTTCAACGTAGATTTACCAAGTGTATAACTGGTACTGGAGATATCGGTTATGAGGAGCACATGGCTCTACTTAAGCTGCCCAGTTTAGAATTTAGGCGAGTAAGAGGTGATCTCATTGAGGTATTCAAGATCATGCACAATATTTATCATGATCCCTGCACTACCTCTTCCTTGTTCACCATGGCTAACTATGATAAGACTCATGGGCACAACTTCAAACTTAACAAGACTGGCCTCTTCGGGGAATAGCCAACTGGTGGGACGATTTGGAACAAACTCTACTTACAACTCTATGATGCCGCCTCTGTCCGTCTGTCTGTCTGTCTGTCTGTCTCTCTTTCTCTCTCTCTCTCTCTCTCTCTCTCTCTCTCTCTCTCTCTCTCTCTCTCTCTCTCTCTCTCTTTGGGAAAATCTGAGGAAAAAAAAAAAGAAAAAAAAGAAAGAACATAATTAAGTATTAAGTCCTTTGTTTCATTTATGTTGTTCTCTTTGTATAAGCAGCGCATGATCAGTGTGAGAGTGCCAGTACACCACACATCAGAACATTAATAAACCCAGACATTTTGTATCAAACACCAAAACATTAAAATCAGCAAGACTATGTCCATTTGTAAGAGTACATACAGACTACGCATGGTGTGAAAGGGACTGCTTGGAGAAAAAAAAAAAAAAAAAGAAAAGAAAAAAAAAAAGAAAGAAAACTAGTTGTGGAAATTACTTTTTTTTTTTTTTTTTTTTTTTTGCTTTTTGGTTTTTTTGGCAGATGAAGAGGACAGTGTGAAGCACCAAAAAATGAAGAGGTGGATTTCGGCCTTAGGGGAAAAAAAAAAGAGAAAAGAAAAAAAAAATCACCGCCTTAGGTGCTCCATTGATCCGATAACTGATGCCACAAAAAAAAAAAAAAAAAAAAAAAAAACTTAACAAGACTGACTCATTAACTAACCAGTTCCACAAATATTTTACTAACTGTATTATTAATCTGTGAAATAACCTTTCCTCTGACACCATTAATGCATCATCAGTGAACGCCTTCAAAAATCAAATCGACAAGACATTTAAGGACCATTGTATTTTCCATTGATTTAAATCTTTATTGAGACTGTGATACATGTAGTAATTATACATTATGCCTGATTAAACCATGGGACAGTTCACTATATAGTGACCCAAAAGCACATAAATGGACACTAATACGAGGGCTAAGGCTTTAGCCTATAGCCAAATATTTCTGTGATTCTGGAAGTTAACTAGAATGGCACATGGGAAAATTCAGATCAACGCCACTCGAAGTCATTCATCAGGGGAAGTAACTAGCAGGTGCCTACTAATTTTGCCTACTACGCCTTTGTCCGATCTGCTGTTTAATTCGGATCAGTGGTCAGATTCGCCCAGAAATTTAATGGGCCTGGTTCTGGGCCATATTTCACCATTTCCCGTTATGTTTTGTCGAAATCAGCTCAGCAGTTCCTGCTTAAACACAGAGAAAGAAACTGACTCACAAACCAACCAACAGACATGGGCAAAAAACAAACGGGAAGGAGTAATACCTAAAACAAGAGAGTAACTTGACAATGTTTCAGTGTCACGAACATGTTGCATTTGAGCATTTCAAAGTACGTCAATACCTGAATCTCCAAGAATTATGGCGATAATTCAGTTCAGGTTTAAAGAACAAAACCATTCAATTAAAAGTGTTTTGAGAAAATCAGGGTTTCGGTGTGGATGGAGAAGTGAGAAACTGCGACATACTGGACTTTCGGAAGGAAAAAAAAAAGTTTACAATGCCTGCGAAGAATGTTCCTCATTCGCCATATTCCAAATCGTCACTTCGGCACCCGTTTTGCCGTCTATGTTTGTCCACGGGTCCCTCTGTACCAAATCGCCATGACAGATGACCAGCCTCGGTGATTTCTGAAAGCAGGGAAATTACAGACTAGATGATTCAAAGCCCAAAGTTAATATCGCACTCGCAGATCCTCTGGCTGCTATTGCAGCCTTTGTCCGTTGACGTACCGGACGGCCAAATGCGAAATAAAGTAAGGTTATTTGACACGAGTTTTTGCTCTTTTGGAAATATTACGGCAAGTACACCGATTTGTCACCTTTATGTAACGAATTGGAATATTCTGGATAAGAACCAAAAACGCGCGGACGCGTGACTGTGTGTGTGTATGAGAGAGAGAGAGAGAGAGGGGGGGGGGGGGGAGAGATAGAGAGCAAAATGATGAACGCGAACGCCACATAGATTGACAACATTGTACCGGTCATTTGATATCAGTACGTCTGTGTGTGGGGGAGGGGGGGGGGGTGGAGGGAGAGGGAAGCTGCGACGGGGATGGAGGGTGGGAACCAGAACAAACAAATCGGCGTAAAAGTCGCAAAGATTGATAACATTATACTTGTGATGTGACGTCAGTGCGTATGAATGTGTTTGTATGCCGTGAGTGTGCGTGTGCGCGCGCGCGCGCGTGCGTGCATATCATGTTGACGTAACTACGTCGAGCTGGGCATCAGGTGTTGTGCGCGCAGCAAGGTGATGGCGAAGTAGTCGGGCGTGTCCCCCGAGAGGGTGATGTTGTCCCATTTGTCCAGCCACGTCAGCTCTAGTGCAATCATGGTCTTGTAGTAGTAGTACACTGCAAATCACCCGTAAAGAACGCCTGTGATTATCCACCACAATTCGCAAATCACTTTAATTAAATTTAAAACGGACAGATATACAATAGATTTCTTCTCTCTCCTGTTTTCTTTAACTCTCACACACACACCACACACACACGCGCGCGCGCGCGCGCGCGCATGAACGCACACACATACACCACACACACAACACACACCACACACACATACATACATCACATACACCACACACACACACACGCATGCACAAATATACACACGTACGCACACAATCACGTAGGCAGTGTGCAAGTGCGTCCATGCCTACGAACAAAACAAAACCAAGCCACACTTTTAGGGAGGGGGCGGGAAGTTTTTGTTCGTCTTTTTCTTTTTTTTTTTCTTTTTTTTTTTCCCAGGTGAAGGTTTACTGTATTTTCTTTCCCTTTACACCATTCTTCTCTTCAAGTACATAATAGAGAACATCATTATCTGTGTTATTGGTTAAAACGTTGGCCAACATTTCCTGTACCAGTTTGTTATTTGAATATGCAGTTCATAATATTAAAACAATAGTGTCTCTGTTCGTGTCAACAGTTCCGGGTATTCTTTTTTCCTTTTTTTTTTATTTTTTTTTTTTTTTTTTATTTGATGATGATGATTAAGGGGGGAAACTCTGTTCCAGGCTGCTGGCAGGACTTGGTTAACGTTTCTGATCAACAGTTTTGATTTGGATGCCTTTTGGTCAATTAACTGAGCAGGAAGTAACTCCAGGGAGACTTTTTGGACCGCAAAAAGCCTCTAGGGAAGACCCCCTCCCTCATCCCCCAACCCCCTCCCTCATCCCCGCACCCCCCCCCCCCCCTTCCCCCCCCCCCCCCCCCCTCGAAGTTCACTTTCTTTTTTTTTTTCTTTTTTTTTTTTTTTTTTTTTTTTTTTGTAAATTAAACTCCTCCACCAGATCCAGCTAGAACTCTTTTCAGCTACTTCGGCCGCTCCCCTAAGGGTTCTGTTTTTTTTGTTTGTTTGTTTTTTCCAGAAATCGAGAGCTGTTTCATGAGCTCATGGGCAGATGCGAATACAAACTTCTTTGCTGCAATCTCTGTGGCGAGAACTTTGGCTCGGACGCCAGATTCCCTCAGGGACGTATTGGAACTAACATATTGATCAGCCATCCAAGGGTAGGCTTTCTTCTTCCATTTGCTCGGTTTTATTTCCCCTTGTTGTGTCGTTCAAAGAGTCATCATACCTTCTTCTGTTACTCCTTGAACGACTTGGATGACTACAGTGGATACGACTGTTTTCATCTACTTTTCCTTACTGTAGTGAGAAATT
>CM065714.1:114297378-114302378 GCA_033310375.1 Conus canariensis
TCAAAGCTAAGAACTTTGCAAAAATGAATAATAATGCGCTTGCAATAGAGGCGCAACCAGTAGGTTAGTCAGCAGCAACTGCACAGTTCAATTACAATTTTTTTTTTTTTTGTTAAATCAGTCAAACCTTCCGTACACGCACGCACGCACGCGCCACACACACACACACACACACACACACACACACACACACACACAACACCATGTGCATATGTTAAAAAAGCCTATGACCAGGCGCTTGTTATACAAACTGAAACTGATTGGAATATCTGGAAACATGTACAATTATATTAAATCATTTTTAAATAATAGAAGTATGTTAGCCAGAGTAGGAAGAAGACACTCAACACTCAGAAAACTAGACATTGGAATTCCGCAAGGTTCAGTATTAGCACCTATTCTTTTTAACATCCTTATTCACGATCTCCCAAAAGCAGTTTCAAAAAATGTCGTTCTAGTGCAATACGCAGATAATATATGTATGTGGATGGAAGTAACTCTGAAAAAGTCAACCCCACAAAGAGCACAGAATTATGTTAGAAGACTATATCAAAGAGATTTAGATAGCATAGAGAACTATATGAGAGAAAATGGTCTGTCCTTGTCCACTGAAAAAACAAATATGATGTTGTTTAATGCAGGAAGCAATCCAGAAAATTTACCAGTCTTCAAACTTCTAGGGGAACCTTTAGAATATAAACAAAGTATTAAATTTTTAGGACTTTTCTTTACTCCAAAATTATCTTGGAATATTCATTTTAAATATATATTAACAAAGGCTAGGAAAAGTTTGAATTTACTAAAGATCATAAGCAGACTACCCTGAGGAATGGATTCAAAAACTCTACTTCATCTTTCTATTGCTCTTATTAGATCAAAACTTACATATGGTCAAGAAGTGTACTTTAGCGCTCCAAAATTTCTTCTAAAAAAGTTACAAAGTTTGGATTGCAAACCCATTAAATTTGCTGTCGGTATCCCTATTCATGCCTCAAACGCAAAGACATATAGAGAAGCTGGAATTTTGCCCCTTGATGATTATCGTGAACTAGCTGCATCAAAATTTGTCATAAAATCGAGTGCTGGTGATAATTACATTCAAGAAGATTTAAAAATTAGATCGGACACTGACTTTCCAAAAAGGGCAATTACGATTAAATCGCAAGAAACAATAGCTACATATACTTCTGATTTGATTAAATGTTCAAAAATAGATATTAAAGAAGTGGCTAAAAAAAAACATCTTCATCTATTCCATCATGGGAGATATCAAAACCTATTCTTGATACTGGTTATTCTGATATAAAAAAAAGGGGGTAAATATTAATATCATCACAAATTTAGCAAAATCATATGTATATGAAAGATATCAAAATCATTTTGAGGTGTTTACTGATGGTTCCGTTTTAGATGATGGAAATGTTGGTGCAGCATTTGTTATTCCTTCCCTTTAAACTCAAAGATCGTTCTTTCTGGGTAGCAATTTATCTATATTCACAGCTGAATTAGTAGCTATAATGGTGGCAATGGAATTTCTAACAGATCTTCCCATTAACATCGCTCAGATAGTTTTCTTTGTAGATTCAAAATCAGTCCTACTTGCCCTTGACTCCTCTAATATTTCGACACGACCCGACCTTGTGTTTGAAATTAAATATCTTTTATACTGTCTGGTGTCTAAAGGCATTATTATAGAATTTTGCTGGATTCCTTCACATACTGGTATACTTGGAAATGAATTGGCTGATAGGGCTGCGAAAAAAGGTGCTAAAAAAGCAGGGTCATTTTCTGAGTTGAAAATAAAACCGTCAGTAGTAGAATGTTATCATACCCTTGAATCGACTGCACGGAAGAGAGCTCAAACAAATATTGATACGTCTACCGAGATTTCATCCAACCAATGGGAAGCTTTTCCAATAGACCTTGTATTAAGAAAAATGCCTGATCTTCCAGTTTATTATTCCAGACAAATATCTTCCCTTATAATTCGATTAAAGCTAAATGCTTTGAAAACAAGGTTAGTAAGAATACTAACTGTATTTGTGGTAAAGAGATAACACTGAACCACATTTTGTTCAATTGTCACAAGTTGACTACTTTCTTACCAACATCATTACGATCCAATACTTTTTCTGAAAAAAACTTGCAAGATCTACTTTCGAATCATTCTCTGCTGATCGAAATTGCTGAAATTTAATACATCGTCCGATTGGGGTTTTTATTTAGATAGTTTTGAGCTAACTCATTTTGTTTAAGATAGTGAAGGATTTTTGTTTTCTTGCTATATGTTAGTTTTTTTTCCCACTAATTGTTGTATTTAAGATCATTGATATGTTTATTGTTCAGTTTAGACACATATACAGATACATACACGTACACACTCACATACAAAGGCCTACATTCATGCTTACACAACACACAGGCTTATTCATTTAATCATTCAGTCAGTCAGTCACTCTCTTCTTTCATTCACGTCTAATATCACTCAAAGTGAACAGACGTTAAACAGAAGTACGAACGAACGAATACACACACACACACACACACACACACACACACACACACACACACACACACACACACACACACAAAGCAGTGATCTTTTATCCTGGGAACTGCTCAATGGGTCCACTCAAGACAAAAGTGACATCAGTCATAAGTTCACTTGTGAAGTATTTTTCAAACAATTTAAATGCCAGTGAAAACACCGATCCTATTGAAACTAATGCCTCTAATGATCATAAAGCAGTCAGTGTTGGAATGCCTATACTAGCTAAACCTTTGTTAGAGAATGGAGTTGATACAGCAATACTAAAACTTAAAAACAACAAGGCTTGTGGTTCTAACTAAATTGTGAATGAATTCTCGAAATCTGCTTCTTCAAAAATGTTTAGATTCTGAACTTTTTTTTTCCCCAAATTGATATTTAACTGTAGAAAAGTTCCTGATAATTGGTCCGTAGGTATCATTAAGCTCATACATGCAAAGAGAAATTACAATGATAATCCTAATAATTGCCGGATAATGTTTATTCTTTGGTGTTATTGTTGTCGCTGTTTTCGGAAATCAGTTCACATGTTTATTGAATGCACGATTGACAGTCTTTTCCGAACACAACAAAATACTTGATAAAGAACAAGCTTGTTTCCGAGGAACTTTTTCTGCAACAAACCACATTATCACTTTCAATCAATACACTTTTTCCGATCGTACGCGCACGTAAACAAGCAGACAAGACACACATGAACGCGCGTGCTTGCGCACACGCCGCCTACGCGCTCGGTGTGTGATTGGAGAAAGTTTTCACCACGATTCCATACAACTAGAGACGTTGGCACTCACCATCAACACCATCAACACCATCAATGTCACAGCCAATACCATGACTACCACCATTGACGACTACGTGCCTTCTTTCTCAATGATTCTGAAAGCAGTAAGGAGGTTAATGCTCGGCCGTTGCGGACGACTGGAAATGTACAACCATAATACTACCACTACAACCACTTCCAGTACCCAGGACTTGTGTGTGTGTGTGTGTGTGTGTGTGTGTGTGTGTGTGTGTGTGTGTGTGTGTTGTGTGTGTGTGTGTGTGTGTGTGTGTGTGTGTGTGTGTGTGTGTGTGTGTGTGTGTGTGTGTGTGTGTGTGTGTGTGAACAATAAGATGAAAGAACTGAAGCGCCCGTTTGCAGACGACTGAATATATCATCTGCGCAAACACACCACCACTACATCCAGCACCCAAACCACAATCATTCACGCACTGTCTTTCTCGGTGAGGTTGAGCGAGTTGAGGAGGTTCTCGGCCACTTGCAGACGGTCGGAGACGTTGTAGAGCTTCTCCTCCATGATGGCGGTCAGGTTGGGCATCTGGTCGATGCTGAGGCTGTCGTCCAGGCTCTGCTGCACCGACTCCAAGATGTCGCTCACCGCATTCAGCCTGGCCATGAAGCGGTCGCGTATGAAATTCTTCAGTTGAATACCCTGCAGAAAAAAGAAAACACCAGCTTCCGCCATAAAAAGTAGATACATGCCTACGTCTGGGGGTAAAGTCTTCAAAGCCTTTAAAATTTGACATTTCCTTAGCTTATCGGTTGTAGGGGCAGTGAGCTGTCGAAGGTTCACCGTGTTTAGGGCACGGTATGATGAAAGACGGAGTCCACCTTCCTTCGCCGCCTGTAACTTTCCCTGAACTGAATCATGTACCCATTATCACGTACCCATTTACTGTTGGGTGAGCAGAGAGGTTTTTCAAGCTGAAAAAAATCCAACCTCTAATTCTTCGAACTTTGAAAGATGGTAGGTTACGTATTTTCAGTCTATCTTCATATGTTCTATCCGCATGCCATCAAAAAGTGTTGCTGTCCTTCTCTGAACTTCTTCGATAGCCACAATAAAATGTATGAAGGGTGCCAAATCCTTTTTCCATACTCGATATGAAAAATCCAACCCCATGTGTGGTTTGAACTCCCAATCGTTTGCTCCGCAGGCAAACGTTCCAGTCATTTGACTGCAGGCCACTCTTGACCATGGGCCCAAACTCAGGTTCTTTGTGTAGCGTGCTCTTAGCGCATGCAAAAGAACCCAAGACAACGCGAAGTGGCAGTTTATCTCTACTTGAAAAGATTGCACAGCTAACAGAAACACTTTAAAGCACGTATTTTTTATGTAACAAAAAATCCGCGGTGTTTTTTTTTCTTTCTTTCTTTTTCTTTGCTTCAGGAAGAGCCCATATGTTTATGTTACTTTTGTGTTAATATGTGCCTGTAGGTGAAGCTGTGTTCACCCTCCTTACCCGTAAATATTTTTTCGTTTCGCACTTGTGCGCCTTGTTGAGGCTTTCTTCTGGATTTTACGTTCACAAGAGACAATACGTGAAATGAATGCTCGCGGCGCTGAAATGAATGACCGACCAACTGTCTTCTTCTTGTCTTTCATTCATTAACCTTCCGTCAGCCAAAGATTTTTACCCGGAGAGGTGATCTTTAGTTAGGGTGAGA
>CM065714.1:114304878-114404878 GCA_033310375.1 Conus canariensis
GCAATAAAAGAAACCAGTCGTTCTTTAAGATGAGATCGACAGCGTGTCAGTATGTCATGAATTACCTCTAACTGTGGCTTGTGTGTAAGCTGCATGGTCATAATTAACCGTGGCTGGCAAGGGGTTCATGGGGGTATCACGGTTACCTGAAGTCATCATGGACTATTATACCCTGGCTGTTGCTCAGGACAGTCCCGATGTAATTTGTTCGGCTCGTCATGCTTTACAAGATAATGAGCCGCCTGGTTCATGTTCAGCATGACCTTGGGGACTACTAATGTAGCTGGACAGGTCTAGCAGGAGATCCGAAAGGAACAAAGGTAGTGCTGTGTGTGTGTGTGTGTGTGTGTGTGTGTGTAAGTTTATAACTCTTGTCCATCCTCAGTATCCCACACTGCGCTAGAGGCGCATGTGTCAAGGAAAGCAGCTCTTCTATTTACCTTTTAAACTTTGGAAAAGATCTTGGGCTCAGCCGGGTGTCTTTGCCGTACTGCTTATCTAGTCAGAGGCATCAACAGTATTCAGCAAGATGATGCCTGGTAACTGAGGCCCTGAAAGCTTCTGGATACAGCTTCAACGCCAGCTTTGTTGGGAGATTCTTGCATTCTCTCTAATTATTCTGATTGTTAATAATTATAATAATAAAAAAGTTGAGGTTAAAGTTCCCATAGCCTATCGGCATAGGTGCAGTAAGTAAACTGCCAGAGGCTCTTCGTGTCTAGGGCACGGCATGATGGTAAGCGGAGCCTAGTCCTTCCATTCCGCCGCCTTTAGCCTTCCCTGAGCTGAATCAAGAACCTCTCTGGTGGACAGAGATGGCTTTAGCTGGAAAAAAAGAAAATCCAATTGCATGTGTGATTTGAACTCACAACCATCAGCTCCCCTGGCAAACGCAAACCATTTAACTATGGGCCCCGCAGATGACAAAACACACCAAAGAGTTGAAAAGAGATGGGTAGTCTTCCCTCTCCTGATCGAAGCATCATGCTCTTGTTCTAGGGCTTGCTGTGCCGCATGTACTCGTTCATGCCGATATCAACACACTGATGCTGAATTTTCATTGCTTTCAAATAACGTCCACGCGCTTACATGATTTGGAGACTAATCCTGAATCATGTTTCTCCAGTCTTTCTAGACTTTCCCATTTCAATCCCACCCTACGTGTTATCCACGAGGCTTGTTTTGTCTCCAGTTACTTTAACTGTTACAGAAGAATCTGTGGTCTAAACTGGGCAGCACTGCTTACACTGGCGGGTTTTTTTTTTTTCCTAGGTAGGGATTATAAATTGCTGAAATACACGTCCAACTAAGTCAGTCCATGGTGATGTTCAAATGGCCTTAATCACCCTGCAAGAATGATCGTTGAAATTGACATACCAAAGTCCCTACAGTTTTCTGCTCCAGTTTTCCTGTCGTCATCCTGGAAGGTTTTGATCAGATTGTTTGCGAGGTTCTTTCATAATTCGTCATCTTCGGACATTCGAATTATTCTATCATAGAAGAGGTATGATGATGCATTGGTTCTTGTGCTCCATTTGCCAGGTTTCTTCCACTGCTCCAGCAATGACAAGCTGTCTGGCTGATCCTTCTCCACTGAAATGTAACAAAAGAGAAGGCATGTGTCTGCAAAAGTGAAGCTTGGTGAGTGAGACGTGGAACACACCTGGAAAGTCAGTTGAACAAGGGAAAAAGGAGAGGTCAGGGAGACAGTACACCTGGGGAATTTCTGATGGGACCTCCGTCTTCTAAGGATAAATGATAATTACACCTATTGTGTGGTATGGATCCACCATAGACTGTTATCTAAGACTCTATCGTTGTTCAATCTTATCAAGTGGGAAGGCAGAGACATCTTGTCAATTGAAGTCGAGCAGAATTACCTAATCTTGTGGCTATGCTTTTAGCGAATTCATGGAAGATGACAAAAATTGATAAATTTTAGAGTAAAACGTCATAAAATTAGAATTTCTACACTATTGTGTAATGGCCTACACTTTTGGGTGTTTGCAATACTCTCCCCTTTTTCCGAGGTTTGTATGACGTTGAGAGAAAAACTGCGAGCCTGCGAGCAGTGGAGGGCCCTCGCGAGGGATGCAGGCTGTTTCAGGCACTGACCATTGGCCCTTTCTGGTACCCAGCGTCCCTTGCAGGCCCCTATAATTGCTTGTGCGCGTCACCGTTTGGCGCTTTTGTAATACGAGAAGGAACATGTAACAGAGAAGAGTTAGAAGCTATGCGACAATCATTGTGTAGGTCATTACACAATAGTGTAGAAATTCTAATTTTATGACGTTTTACTCTAAAATTTATCAATTTCTACACCATTTGTGTGTAATGGCCTATGGCCTACACTTTTGGGTGACTGTTTGATAGTCGCATAGATTCCATGAGAGAGAGAGAGAGAGAGAGAGAAAGAGAGAGAGAGAGAGAGAGAGAGAGAGAGAGAGAGAGAGCGAGCACAGAATACTGAAGGTGCAGTATGTCTACCAAAGGCATCAACCCATTAGTTCATGTATATACAGACTTTATATACCGATTATATACACAAAGGCATAGTAAAATGGTAAGGACATGCGTAGATGAGTACAGACAATTCCTTTCCCTATCCCGAACGCATATTATCTGTACTTGTACCTGTACATAGTTCCGTATACTACAAGTCTTTATGAGTCTATGCATGCATGCAAGCAGGTCACATTTCTGGCAGTATTCCGAGGCTTAGAGAGGTAGCACTGCGTCTTGTATTGTGAGAGATTCCGCGTAGCACTGCGTCTTGTATTGTGAGAGATTCCGCGCGAGCCACCGACTCACGTGGTAGAATACACACGTAATGTCTTAGGGGTGTGTCCCGCCTCGACCAGTCAGCAGTGTTCATTATGGTCTGTAATGGCAAGTCATGTAACAATGCACAGCTAGTGGCTGTAGCACGTGTTGACCCTGGTGAGGCGGTCACACCGGCGTCCTTTAGTACGAGAATCATCCACCGCCTGATTGTGGCCAACTTCACCGGTTTGTACGTGAAGGGGGACACAATCAGCTGTGTCCCTTGCCGTTGTCCTTCTGTTCTCCTTATGTAGTCCCGCACATATGTAACTGGACACAGCCTCTTATCCTCACACACACTTAGTTTCACAGGGGGGGCACGATGTGAAGGCCTATCCGTTTTTGAGCCGAAGGCTGTCTGTAGCACAATACAACTGGTCCCTATGTGGCACAGATCGCTATCGATGGAGAACAATACTAAAATTTTTTTTCAACAAATGCAAATCCAAGTCTCAATGTTCCAGAGCAAAGGAAGTTATCCTTGACAACTTAGTCCTAATACAAGATTTTGATTCTGCAGTTTGGGGCAAGGTCTTAGATTTCAGACCAAAGTAAAATCAAACTTTTCTTGTCCTGCTTGTGATGTTGTAGACCTGTGTGTGCTTTTTAAGCATACAGTTGTGTTTGTTCAGCATGTAAGCAAAGTCCCTGACTTTTATCTATCTCCTAGTCCTTGGTGAGTGGAAAAGCTCCAGGGTTTTGCAAGACTTTGACCTTTCCCTGACCCATACATACCCTGTACATAAATTTTGATATTATCATTATCACTATAATTTTTACATCATACTCATTTTCTGCTGCAGTCACACATACACGCCCGTACACACTGGAAAACGGCAAGTCTTTTAAAAACATTTTATTTAATTTAAAACCACAGGAAAAGGTGTTTGAGTTATTCATTTTCCTTTCTCACTTTCTTAATGGTAAATGGAATGTCTGGAGCTTCTCTACAAAAGATTTCTGATGCACATGGGGTGCGATGAAACAAGTGTTCTGAAATAAAGATTTATGAGAATAAAAGTTATCACAGTATCAATAAGCAAATGTTTTACCCTCACTGTAAACAAACATTTGTATAGTTACAAAAACAGATTCTGGGATGCGCCACTTATGACATTAAAAAACCACTGCAAGACTGGCATTAACACTTGTAAATTAATTCACAGAGTTATATATATTCTCATAAATACTGACTGCAAATCTAAGCAAAGATGTGGTTCAGAGATTCTGTTTTCTTACAAATAAGGAAGAATAACAAAAAATAAACAATGAAAGAAAATGAAATAGAAAATACAATAATAAGAAATTAGATGAGATGCAATGAAACAAAACAAAATTTCAAGTGAAGTAAAAAAGGGTTGTTGTTTTATTTCAAAGTACGTGAGATTTGTACACACCTCCATACAGTCAAAACAGTTCTTCCAATCACTCCAAAAAAAAAGTAATATATGAAGGGCTACTGTTGTATAAGAATCATACAAATTCAACACCAACAAAAACAGATTAAAACACTTCATAAACATTACCTTCAAAAAGAAAAAAAAACATGACGGATGTGTATATCACGTAAGCAAAAGTGACAAACGTGCACAACCAAGTAACAATTAATATCAGCAGTCATTAATTTTTTTTCCAGTAAATGTCACAAGATTAAAACTCTTAGAGGGACAATGACAAACGTGAGGAAGGCGAGATATGAGGGTAGGGTAGGAGGTGGGGAAAAAACAGTCAAAGACAGGATACAAGAGAATACAGAACAACAAATATATAAGAAATCTATGATTCAAAAGAATACAAATTAACAAATATATAAGAAATCTTTGATTCAAAAGAAAACAGATATACAAGAAACTGAAATGTATATGATACAATATACAAATTTTAAATAACATGGACTAGAACAAACTGGACACAGTGTCAATAATACTGAAACCTGTCTAGACTAGACGAAACAAATAAACAATCAAATCTAAATCTTCGAAAAGAAAATAGTCAGATATCTCATCAAAACAGCAAGACTAAACTGTGAACACATGACCAAAAAGTATTCAGGTGAGTTGGCACACAGTGGGAACACTCAAATGAGCCCAGTAAGTGACATAAAAAAACATGTCATCACTAAAACAAAATGAAAAACCGGGGAGCATTAAATAAATAATGTGAATAAAATCTGCACTAATAATACTGACAATGAGTGGCTTGGCAAGCCAAGGACTTAGTTTTGCCAGCTCATCTTTCATGCTGGTCTTTGGTTTTGTGATACCTGTGTCTGACATAAACACACTGAAAAAAAAAATTATACTTACAATTCCAGGTAAAACATCTGATTGGATCATATTCAGTATACTGAAAATAACAGTCATATTCAAAATAACAATCAACAATGACAATAACCGATGAAAAATCTATTTTCTGCATGCCTTGAGAGGCTTTGGGGCAGCACACCCTAAATCATCAAATGCTCTTAACAAATCTAGTGACAAACACTTTAGTTTTTCTTCAACCGCTTCATGGTATCATTTTTTGAACTGGCTTATTTTTCCCTTTTGAAGAAGAAAATGAAAGAAAAGAATCACAGTGTCAGAATCATAAAGAGTTAACAAATGCATGGTCTCATCACAGAAGGGGGAAAATAGTGATAGATTACTCCAGTTATATGCTGGTTGTTGCGACAGAGAAAAGGGATACCTATGCACAGCATTTGCACAAGTTCCAATGTGCAATGAATAATCCCAGTGTGCAATGTTTTCATCAATTAAGTTCTTGCAGCAAGTAAACTGGTGACTAGTAATTGAGCATAAAGGCAGAATCTGTGAATTCTTATATGCTCCCTGATGAGAACAAGAGATCACTGTACATATTTGGCACAAGTGAAAAACAACTGACAAGCATAATTTCAGAGACTGACATAAAACAAAGACATTATGAGAAAGAAGTGTGAGCACAAAGGACCAACCAATTTACATGCAGGTTATGGACAGACTGAAAGAGAAGAGCAGGTCACTGAAACAACAGGGAAAAACAAAGATCAAAAGACACAGGAGACTGGAAAAAAAAAACACCAGAAAGGGAGACGGTCCAGCCCCTTCTAATACATACCAGTATCATACACACTTCTCATATCTCTCAACAGATTCCTCCCTTCAAATAAAGCCACAATACCCACTGACCAATTCAGAGATTAGATTCTTAAACTGAATTAAAATTATTTTTAAAAAACCGAACTCTGATAATGCCTTGATATGAATGAACTTAACACTGCAAGCAAAACACACATTAACACGTATGATTTCTTTTGTTCTATCCTGAGTGTCTTCCCTTCAAAGAAATATTTTTGTCTGTGTCTATTCACAAAAGTTTCAAGTAAGCCAACACTTTGTCACGACAAAACTGTGTGCTTTTGACTGGCAGAAAAGGAAGCAGCTGAAAAATTCAACTAAAAAAAAAAAGGGAAATCAAAAGTGAGGAACATTGAGTCTGTTATTTTCACTGACTGGATGGCAAGATGATGCAGACATCAAACAATGGAACATGACATTGATCTGTAAATTGAAACAACTAGACAAGCACGGTTTCAAAGCAGGGAAGTGGGCATTGACTGCATTGTTCTTGTGTGATTATTCGTTTGGTTATTTCTCTGTGTGTGTGTTTTTTTGTAGTATATAAGATACTCATGTCATATTTCTGAATCAATCTGCCATAAGTGATCCCTCTATTGTCAGTCGATCACACTGCCATTCAATGTTGAATCATAAAATGAAAATAGAATTTTTTTTTCTAAATTTCTTAGTCAATTAGGTTTTTCAATTTTAAAGTTTTGCTGGAATTGATGCAAATTCACAGAACTTGTAACTTACTGCTTCACCAGATCTGAAATTCAGTCTTTGGAAGAAAAAAAATACTTAAAAAAAAGTTACATATGGAATGGCATTTCTGGTAGCTTGTCTTCACAGGCATAAAATGCATGGAATCCAAGAAGGAGAATGGCAACCTTCACCCAGGGGCCCAACAGCTGACTAAGTGAATCCTTTAATCATCCAGCTGACACAGCAGTGCCACACCACGGCCGATCCAATGCTCTTGTGGTTTGCTGGATGGGACCTGCATGGCGATGACAAAGTTGGTGGAGTGACCAGTGGTGGACAGGGTGCCCCGACGCTCGCTGGTCTTGTAAACAGGGCAGGTGTAGGCGTTGGTCTCCGGTAAGTCGGAACGCTTGCAAGGTTTCAGCCACAACTGTCGGTGGAATCAAAGTGAACAAAGTGTATGGATACTTTTCTTTGACGTTGTTCTGAGACTAGGTTTTCAATGGGGAGAAATGAATCATCTGTTGTTTGTGAAGCAGTTTGTTCATTCAGACTTCAGTGTTGTGTGGAGCGGCTGAGTGGGTAATGGGTGTTGTGTTGTCGTGATGCGTTGGGGTGGTGTGATGTGATGTAGCGTGTTGTGGTGTGGTGTGGTGTAGAGTGGTGTGTGTGTGTGTGTGTGTGTGTGTGTGTGTGTGTGTGTGTGTGTGTGTGTGTGAATATGAAACTGACTGAAGTGTGCTTTTTGAAGTGCTAACAAACAAGTGCTAACAAGTAAGTGCTAACAAGTAACTGGTTAAACTATATTCCCTTAGCTGCATAGAAATTTAACCTATGAAGAAAACGAAGATAACATTACAAAAAGACAATGATCATTAATTCGAAGGGATCAAGTTATTTCTTTTTTTTCCCCCTCATTTTCAAAGATTAAATGGAAAAGGTGACACATTCAGTGTGTATGTATAATAATACAGCTGAAGTACTGTACACATTACATTTAAGAACTAAAACATGCATTTATAATGGTCGACTTACCGGAGGCATGACATCAAACAACTTTTTGGGCTCAGACTCAGCCAGAACCTTCTGCTTTCTGTCCCACCGTGATCCTTCCAGGAACAGGCCATACACGTACACACCTGCAGCCAAAACAACTTGATTTTCAGCAACATACCACTATGGCCAACATTCTGACAGCAACCAAGATTCAGTCTGAATTTATAGCTGCTACTCTCCATGTTCAGGACAGGGAACGGTGAAGAAAGTTTGGCTTCTACCTGAAAGCAGTCATTCCCAATTGACTGAACTGAACAAAGGAGCATTTAATGACAAAACAGATCTTTCACATCAATGTTGGCTCTTTCAGCAACATTTATTAACTTTTCTTGAAGCTTTCATTTCATTATTTTTTAATTCAGTATCATTTTCACAAAGTTCAAGAGTGATTTTCAAAGCAATTGAATTACTGACCATTTGGAGACAATTGGCAGATAGGTTAAACAACAAAGGTTGATGGTGAAAGCATTAATGTCCAAGGTATTCTGCAATGGTGGTGGTAATAGGTGATACATCTGGATGAGAAATTAAACTGGAATCGGGAGGAAGGGGGAAGGGGGGGGGGGGGGGGGGGGGGGACTGTACTTGGAATTAATATTGGAAAATGGGAATGTAAAAGCTTGGAGAATGGGACAGTAGTTTCCATGGGGGGTGGATTACTGGTGTTGGAAAATGGGAATGTAGTTTTGATGAGTGTAAGGATTAGTGTCGGAAAAAGGGACTGTCATTTGGACAAGGGTTGATATTTGAGACTGGTATTGGAGAACAGGAATGTAGTTTATCTGAGACAGACTGGTGTTGGAGAACTACTGGTCTGTAACTACTGGTCTGTTTTCTTTGTAGAACTGCCCAGTCAAATTCATTTTGGCTCTGAATCCGGGCAACTTTTCATCAAAATGTTGCTGAATCATTCCAGGTTCCTGTGACATTGTCAACTAAAGTGTGAGACAAGTACACCATTTGAGCTTCTCATTTCAACAACAGTGCCCTATGACGTACATGTTCATGTGTTTTCCAAATGCTATGAAAGTTTACACACCAGCACTCTTCCCCAACAACAAATGTAAGGTACGCAGTAGCAAGTTCTCCACATGAAAAGGGTTAAATTTCATTGTCAGAATGAAAGCTTCTCTTGAACTCTTGACCACAGCTGCCATAATGCATTCCAGCACAATTCAACTCACCATCATCTGGTGCAGTTTTGTACTCCTTTTCATCCAGCACCTCATAGTCGAAGGCCAACAAGTCGATGGGGATGGTGTATTTACGGGCGTAGTTCTGCTGAGCACCTGTCAGGAAAGCCTGGGTGAAGAAGAATCCAGACAACCAGAAGGACGAGGGAGCTCCCAAATCATACCAGTCCTGATGAGCAAACAATCATGATAATGAGGATAAAGAATCTAGATCTAGACTTATCTGTCTTCTACAGATTAATATTTTACACAAAAACAGAAAAGAAAAAAAAAAACGCCAGCAGCTGCACTGATGACAGACCATAAGGAGTAACAGAAAAGGTAACTCGAGTCAAACGAAAAAAAAATTAAACCTTTCATGTCACATTCTTAAACACTGAAAAGGTCCAGGTGTTTGTAACAGTGGTACAAACAACAAAAAACAGACGCACACTAAATTTTTCTGAACTCACACACACACACGCATTCATGCACGCACACACACGCACGCACACATGCACATACACACACACACACATCTATGAACACACACATACACAGAAACATCTTCACACACACACATATACACACACACATACACACCTACACACACACATGTGTGCTTGCATACATACACATACACTTTTTATGTATACACACATACACAGCAACAACTTCAATAAGATGAAGAAAGGAAAAGAAGGATGGAAAGAGGGAGGGCTGGGGAGGAAGGCGGAGCAGAACTTTCAGTCAAACCATTTTAGCAATTACCACACAACCATGAATAAAGAAAAGGAACAAAAAGAAGCCACAAGACAGAAAATCATCAATCTATTCATTCTTCAGCACAACATTACACACAGGTGTCCCATCTACCTGCAGGAACTTGAGGCGAGCGAGGAAGTCGCTGACATAGGACCCAAGGGGTTTGAGGGAGGGGTAGGAGACCTTCATCCACATGCCTGGGATCTTACCCTTCAGGATGCTCATTACCACCTCTTCCAGGTCTGACGACATCACCACCAGCCCCTGCAACAGCATCATTAACATCATTACCAGATCCTGAAACATCATCATCATCATTCATCATGATCAGACCATCACCAGATCCTAACCAGCATCAGATCTCCATAAGACCCTGCAACAACATTGACATCATCATCAACAGATCCCCATCAGATCCTGACATTATTCTTATCTACACCCCAAATGATCCTGACACAACGTCTTTACATCATCATCAGATCACCAGCAGACCCGCAAACAACACCCAGTTCAACATCATAAGTTCAGCACCAGATTGTAAAACACCATCCCAGATCATCACCAGATTCTGAAACGACCTAATCAGATGACATCACCACCAGACCCTGACATTCCTTTCCGTTTTTCTTCATTGCTCAGCCAGCATTCTGAGGTTCATCACTGGTGAGATTTTTGTGCATGCGACCATTTTCAATCTCACCTTTAAGGCAGTTGCATTCTACCTCTGGGGATGATGTCTCCACACAACATCAGTGTGCATCTGTTTTAATTTTGCAGCATCCATCCCGTTGGCCATGATGACCTCCTCTTCTTCAAAAGGTGGAATACAATTTCAGGTAAGATCTTTTGATGTACATATTCATGCATGGGATCTAAATCCAAAGTCTTCTCCCACGGACCGGACCGGACGAGAGTTTCCACAGATGTTACCTCTAAGCAGAAAATCTCTTCCAGACTGGCTCTCTTGAGGGGAAAACAAACCCTGGACTTTGGAACAAGAATCTGAAATGACATAAGCTTAAATCTCCACCCATTCTTGAAATAGCAACATTAGACAACATCACCACCAGACCGGAAACAATGACATCATTAGATGACATCATCAGATCCTGCAAAAATGACATCATCAGATGACCATGACTTCAGCACCAAATCCTATAAGCAAACAAAAAATTGAGAAACAAACACACGCCATTAAAAGCCTTTATGTTACTTCTATCTGTTGAAGGCATTTTGGGCTCATCTTAAACCAGGGTTTTAACATTTGTTTCAATTACCGCCTGCAGTCACTTCACTTTGAAACTAACTTAAACTAGGGTTTGTTAATTGACCTCACAATTCAGTCCCCAGACATTGGTGTCACAGTGATATTCTTTGCAGATTCTTTGCAAAGTACAGATCATAATTTCTTTTTTTCCACAGTGATATTCTTCACAGATTCTTTGCAAAGTACATATCATCATTTTTTTTATTATCATAAACAATCATTCCTTATGTCACATTACCCTTATTATCATCATGAATTTTTAGTACTAGCAAGTACAACAGAAGTCGTAGTAACAGCAGGGATGGTAACCATGGCAACAGAGTGTGCCCCATTCTCTCACAGATCCAGTCATGTTAACAAGCTGACTGACGACACTTTAGTTATTATCCATACACACACACACACAAACACACAATAATAGCATCATTATACCACAACTGTCCATTTCTATTTATTTTAATTCAACTTTCAAATACAACAATGTAAATGCATACATTCATAATCAAACAAGATACAATGCTCAGAATCCAAACTTAATAATAACAGGGAATCTCTGCAAGTTGGCACACCTAAACGATATTAGCATTGCCACATCCTAACCATACACTGCATTTTCCAAACTTCTCTTTTTTCCTCTCCCTCCTCCCCCTTCTCCTCCAAACTGAGTGCAGTAAAACAGTTTGTGTATAAATTTGGTAACAACATAAATATAATTTAACGACCTGACCAATCACAGTTATTGGCTAAAACTCCCTGAGTAGTAACCTCCCTTACAAGGGCATGGCACTAAAACATCCTAAGCAGTTCTTCAGTTTTTCAAGAGATTTGTCTGGACAGGCTCTAAGTAAGTAGGACAGAATGATTAAGTAGTTAAGCTAGAAAAAAAAACAACCTTTTTCTCTCTGCATGTATACCTGTTGACAAGACAAAGCCAGTTCTATATTATTAGAAGCTAAATTACCTTGATGGCTTTGCGGATGTTGATGAGAGAAGCACGCACAGTGACCAGAAGTCGGTTGAAGCGCACCATCTCCTGAACCAACACCGTGTTCATGCTCTGTTTGTACGATGTTGGGTACTTGCGCAGGGCGGCGTCCGTGTCAAAGTCTGGTGGCAGTTTGCTCAGGATGTCCGCCGCTACTTCTTCCACCACGTCATCCGTGGACTTGCCTCCCCCTGATGATGCTTTGGCCTGCCCAGCAACGCATGCACCAAGTGAGGATTTTTTTTCCGTCAGTTATGTGTTTGGTAAACTGTAAGATATACACTGCTGTGCCTCATTTTACAGCTGTTTCACAAGGATGTACACATCGCATGGCTTTGCCTTTACAGGAAACATTTACTCATACTCTGTATTCATTAACAGCGCGCTAGATGAAGCTTTCTTCTGATCACTCTTACATCTGACACACCAGTTATTATACAAAACAACAATAATGTTTTCCTCTTGGTTGTACAGACCAAACTGCAAACTTTGCTCAAGTCTTTGTTCCAATTTCTCTCCCTTTCTCTCTCATGCGCGCACACACACACACACGCATGCACACACATGGCATTTACACTATACTACTCTACCAGAAAAAGCTATTGTACTCAAATAAACAACCAGCACTGTACATACTGAAAAGTTCAATAAAACTTATTACACACACACATTATTTCCTAGCAATAAAATGACACCATGAAGAAGAAGATAAATCAGATTTTAATTAAATCTTAACATTCTATGATGTGTAATTAATCATCTGTCACACGGGTAATCAGAAAACAAATATTCATTGCATGTATTCAGTAGTGCAGAAATCAAATCTAATTTTATGTTAATAAATATCACTTTTATAGTCAAATGATGATAACATAAAGCAAACAAAAATGACACTGACTTTCACAAACACACTCACTGAAATCAACAGCTCAATTGTAAAGCGGTCAAATTTCAACTAACTGATTCACAATTACAAGAACAATTACAACACATATCTGAACCCACACAATCTTGCACAAAATAACATGTTCAACACAGCCAAACATTCTTCTTCCAAAATGACTTCATTAAGAGAGTGCTGGATGGGGTGGGGATAAAGGAAGTGGGGGTGAGGTGGGGTTGGGTAGGGAGATACCGAAGATGATGAAATCATAATAGTTTACATTATCAAGCTGAAAACTCACTAATCCACAACATCTACCACACTTTACCATCACTGGTGACTAAGTGAGATTTTCCCGTTCTCTTTTTCTACTTCTGCACAAGATTTCGTTTCTAGAAAGAATAACTGAACAATCATGGAGAACAAGAGTAGCTGATCATTTGTTTAGCTGGGAAATATTTGGGGGAAATTAAATGTATATGTGTGTATACATATATATATATATATTTTATTTTATTTTTTTCTTTTTTTTTCTTTTTTTTTTTTCAATTTAAATCTTTATGACTAGCCCATTATGAACACCAAACATCTTACAGAACTGAGAACTGAAATCAACTTTCAGTTCCATGCTTCTGTGCTAGAGAGGTAACAGATCCATTAACCTTTGAACAGTCCCAAACTGAAGGGAATGCATTCACTGAACCCAGCCTGGGTGAACCTTAGCTCCAGCTTTCACAGGCTTGGCAACAGCAGAGATTATGTTTGGATCCTCTTGAGGAGATCTGACCATGCCAGATCTCCTCAAGACAGCCACCAACAGAAGAGCCTGGAAAGAAACGGCGGCTGCCTCATCACGTCCCCCCAACGACCCCAGCGGTCAAGGGAATGACTGACTGAAACTGAAGGGAATGCATTCACTGAACCCAGCCTGGGTGAACCTTAGCTCCAGCTTTCACAGGCTTGGCAACAGCAGAGATTATGTTTGGATCCTCTGACAAACATCCAGGATAAGATGTTTATCAATGTTAATTTCGTTCACAGCTCTGTAGTGTGTTCCCATAAAGTTATATGTGAAGAGTGAAATACGACAAAACTACAGAAACATGTAATTCTTCAGATGACCAGGTATGCACAGTACTGAAGCTGCAGTATAAGCATTGATGCATGTAGCAACTAAACCAAATCATGTGTGGTGTTTACATTGCACTTGGAGGACCATTGAGTGACAAAATGCTGTTCCTCTTTTTCAAAATGGCTATGATGTATAACCGAACACACACACACACACACACATCTATATAATAATTATCATGGTCTGATTAGAATTCATATCATACATTAGTAATTGAATTAATAGGAATACAAATGAATGAGTAAATAAGTAGATGAATACACCGTTAAGTGAATAACAGAGTAAATGAATGAAAAACAAGGGAAAAGATCGAATAAATGTTGTTACTTTAATCAGCTGCATTCTCAATTTCAAATGTATTCTTTCCACCAAGCTGTCACCTAAAAAGCTGATTAATCTCATTCTCATGAAAGCTAATAAACATAACAAAACAACTGTATTGGTGAGGGCAAAAAAAAACAGAGCTTAAAAAAACTTTTAGCTATATAACTTTACCATTTTTGAAACTTTGCTTGGCAACAACTACAAAAAAAAAAAGTAATTAGATAAATAAATGCAATCAGGTTATCCTTTTCTGCAGGTTACAGTTTAAGAGTGAGAAAAGAACTGCTAAGGATATTAAAGTCCAACAAAAGACCAGGCAAAGAAAATAAGCTGAAAAGGAACAGTTTAAAAGCTGCAGATGTGTACTAACTGGATGGAAGATAGCAAATAACTTAAAACATTTTTCTGATCAGAAAAAAACCTACAAGAAGAAAAATACCAAAAGCAGTTTAGAATATCTTCCTAGTCTGAAATATGTGATTTGATAGCACAGTCAAAGTAGTGTGTATGCATGTATGCGTGTGTGTACATGTATATGTGTGTGCGTGTGTGTGTGTGTGTGTGCGTGTGTGTGTGTGTGTGTGTGTGTGTGTGTGTGTGTGTGTGTGTGTGTGTGTGTGTGTGTGTGAGTGTGCATACATGCATGCTTAAGTGCGTCTATTTTGTACATCTTTACATGCACAAAAATGCAAACACACAAAACACACACACACACACACACACACACACACACACCACTCACACACACACAGAGGAACATAGATATCTCTAATTTCTGAAACACAATCCCCTTGTTTCCAAACTCACTATGCAACATGCCATGCCGATACAAGACTTAAAGAAAAATTGAAAAAGATTACACATAATAAAGGTATATATCTAACTGTGACATACACCAGTGACAGAACCTTTTCCTGTTTCTAATGAAGGTACATTTTTGTGCCATGGCAACTGTCTTGAATACCTAGTGATAGTTACGATATCAATCCTCTTGTGACAAGCTGAAAAAAAAAACACCAACAGCATGCCCATCATGCAATTTGCATCATCTTTTGAGATTCACACAATGACAGCAAATATATAATACATACCTAAGCCATCTTGATTACATAGTGACAATGATGATATCAAGTCATACCAACTGTCTCTCTCTCTCATACAGAGAAAGATAACTGGTAGGACCTGGATGTCATCATATCTATATACATATATCGTGATGATGCACCATTTTGTGTCATAACCATTAAACACAGTGAAGGGTGACATGACAATAAAAGCCCGGGAATACTTGAACACAGAAAGACCAAAGCTCGGGTGCCTGCCCATGCTAGTGGCACAATGGGGCCACGCCACACCACAACAGTTCACTGCTGCAGCTAACACTGACGGACTTCGGCACTGCCACAAAAACACAGCCAGCATTTGGTTTCTTGCTTTTGGTTTGTGACAGTCACATTTATGAACACCCTCTCTTGGTACCTGATGTCTATAGTTTTTGAGTATCAGAAATAAAGACATACATGCGCTAGTTGGGAGGTGAGAGGAGATTTTTCCTTGTTGTAGGAGAGAGACAGATGCACGGAAAGAGACTGTGGAACAGGTAAAGAGACAGAGACTGAGACAGATAGAGAGAGACAGGGAGATATTGAGAAAGTGAAAGAGAGAGAAAGAAAGGTGAGAGAGAGAGAGAGAGAGGGACAGAGAGAGAGAGAGAGAGGAGGGATAGAGAGAGTTTGTGAGTCTATTTCATATACTTATGCAGTTACTTCTCTTCCATGCATAATTCATATGTGCATGTGCGTGCATGTGTGTGTGTGTTTATGTGTGTGTGACTAAAGATACTACTACTACTAAGAGTGTGCTTCTTGTGTATGAGCATGTAAGTATACGCCTGCAGTGTGTGTGTGCAGGGTGTGTGTGTGTGTGTGTGTGTGTGTGTGTGTGTGTGTGTGTGTGTGTGTGCATGTATGCATGTGAGTGTGTGTGTGTGTGTGTGTGTGTGTGTGTGTGGGAGAGAGAGAGAGAGAGAGAAAAGAGAGAGAGAGAGAGAGAGAGAGAGAGAGAGAAAAGACCTGTACGTAAATGCAGGAACCTGTTTCTGTTGTCTGTTTGAAAACTAGTATACTGAAATCCATTTCAGTGTCTCACTGAAATTGTAATTCCAATTTAACTGACAAATTTTAAGTAAATATCTTTTGGCCTCTAAGAAGAAAAATCAAAATGCAAACGACTTGGCTAGTGTGCATGCACATGTGTGTGTGTGTGTTCACTCGCATTCAGTTCAATGTCTTTTTACTGAAATACTACAACAAGAGAGAGAGAGAATGTTCTGAATGCATGCATACTATTTTTTAATTCTCACATTTTATATGGCACTGTTTTTCTCCTATTATTGCTAAATCAGTAACAGTCTTGTACGTTTATACCTTAAGATTACAAAATAAGTAATAAACCTGTAACTTTATTCCTCATAACTGTCTATCACACTGAACACATTTATTAGTTAACTGGCTTAATGTGACCATTTAGTCATATGTTTGTACGTGTCATTTGACTTCATTATGTAATCCAGTCTTGTTAAAATTATTTAAATACATATCTATGTACTAAATACATGTTCATTTGTCTACCAATAAATAATTTATTTCTCTATTTTTTAAAATTTAGTCACATATGTTTTTTTATATGTTTATTCATTTATTCTGGTTTATTTGTATTCATTTCAGTATAGTCATTATCCAATGTAAATGCAAGTTCCAAGAGAGGGTGTTGCATTGACTGGGCCAGCGAGTAGCGGCGGACAGTGTATGGTACCAATTGTGGGTTTTGATGGGCAGACAGGGTGACACCCGAGACCTCCTCTCTCTCCAGGGCCTTCATTATTAGAGTTACCAAGAATCCTGGCGGCTACACAGCGGGACAGAAAACAGGGAAACACTTGAAGAATGGCCATTGTACACAAAGGTAACACATCCTATTATTCAACACACACACACACACACACACACACACACACACACACATACATACACATACACACTATATAAAATCTGTTTCAATCTGTTATTAAAGTCATTACACAATTTTTTTTTTCCATCTTCCATGTCAGGTTTCAAACATTCTGTTGTACTGCCCTCAACAGCGACAAGACCACTATAAGCTAGCTGAGAACCAGCTCTAAAGAAGCACCAAAAGAAAAAAAACATGAATGATGCAAAAGGTAATGTAAGATATGAAACATATATATGCAAAGATGGTAAACATGGGGATTATAGGGAACATGCCTACACACATGAGACAAGTTTAGACGTTTCGCATAAGACAGCAAACAATCTACCAGTGAATATCAGGATTAAAAATGTTCCCACTCTCCCCTACCTGCTATTTAAACACACCCACATATATTCAAATACCCGTACATGTATATGCATGCACACAAACACATACACACACAAACACATGCACACATACACACGGATGCATGCACGCACGCATGCATGCACGCACGCACACACACACAAATAGAGAGAAAAAAGGAATCAGGTATAGAAAAAGCCCCAACTACAACTAAACTACAAGACATCTATTATTCAGAGCAGAATATGACAGCTGCAATAACCAGACCACAGGTTAATTACCTTCCTGGAAAGCCCAACGACAAAACAACAACATCACAGTACCATTACTTCCATACCAGCTCCGTGTTCCTACATGCTTCTTCTCCCATCATCTGTCTTGTTTAGCAGAGTAAAAAGAAAGGAATGTCAGTTTGTAAAACCAAGGGACTGTTGCCAAACAAGTGAAAATGCAGACAGAAGAGAAAACACATGTCAGATCAGAGATTCCAGTCCTGTCATTAGATCAGAGCAAAGAGAAAGAAAAGAAATAGAAAGACAGAAGTCAATGAAACAAAAAAATGACCACTGAGAAAAAACAAAAAAAGGAAAAAAAAAATGACACATTGATTCAATATATGTCTGAACTTTGATGTTTATATTTAAAGAAAAAAACAAAAAACAGCGATAGGCAGACAGACAGACAGACAGGCAGAGAGGACAAGACAAGACAACCTGGTCTACATTCCAAGGTAATCAAAAAGCACCGATATGCTTTTCTTTTAAATGCAGTCTTCAAAACTTTTGAAATCACAAAATGTGCTGCAAGCCTATGTGACACAAAGACAACATAACTGTTATATCTGCTTACAGAGAAAAAGAGAGTGAGGGGAAAGAAAGAGGAAGAGATGGGGGAGGGGTTAGAGAGAATAAGTGGAAGCGAGTGAGTGAGACAAAGACTAGCAGAGGAGAGACGATCCCAGTTATGTTCCAAGCTTCCAAACCATCACAGGCCAAAGCACTGGCGGGAAAAGACAACTTCTGCATGCCCTGGGAGTTAGCAGACTGGCACACCAAGATACTTTCGCTAGCAGAATTCACAATCAGCAGACCAGTCTACTTTGACGATCTTACCCGTTTCTGACCCCGTCAGGACAGAAGTCCAGATTGATGACAACAGCATGCCACACCCCAATCAGTCCAACACCCATACATCACATGAAAGTTAAGCAAATCATCAACTGTCAACTATAATGAAGATAATTTTCAAGAAGCCAAGTTGGATCTTAGGGCACTAGTAAGTTTTCAGCCAATAAACATTTCTGGTAGCCAATGATAATTTTTAACTCACAATAATGAATTGTCATTTGCACTGGATGTTGACAACTTCAAATTCTGTGGCCCTTTACAAGCTGCTGACATGGTGACCTCAGTTTGGAGTTCCTCTCCACTCTGTGCCCATGGTAAGTCCGTGTCAACGCCCCTACTGCTACCAAGCTCATGAGGACTGTCTTTGAACTGATGTGACAGCGCCTTCTACCATGGGAATCCTCACTCACGCTGACTCCATAAGTAAGCAGTGACCTTCTTCAGCAGAGGGTCAGATGGATGGTGTTCTGCATACCTTGAATTAGAACAGGCACTATCATGCACCTCTAAAGTGACTTACAAGTAACGCAGTGTCTCCTCTGGTGGGTTGTCTAATTACAACCTGATTATGATTGCTCCATGTAGCTATGAAAATAAATGTTAATAATTATTAGATATCAACTATATGTATAAAAGATATGAGGTAGCTTTCAGGCCACAAATGAGGCAAGGAGCCTGAAGGAAATGTAGCCTCATAGATTATTCAATTAACAATGAAGACTAAAATCCATGGTCTGCAGTTCAAGTCTGACATGGAGTAGCTTTTTATCTACCCTCCTCATTAGATCTCAAGAGTACGTCTCAGTGCTAGTCTTTTGAATGAGAACATGAAGCAATGTATCATGTGCAGGAAACACATACCACACGTAAAAAGTACCCATGGCAACAAGGGAGCTGCCTCTTGCAAAATTAAGTAGCTACTTTGATACATCATCAGTGCCATATACAGAGAAAGACTAGGTGGAAAAATGCATAAAGTTATGCCATGGTGATTCACTACCCCCACGGAGGTCTGCCCTAATTTTACGGAGAAATGCATTTTTACAATAAAGTCATCAAATACAAACAAATAATCAATAAAAACAAAGAAACAAACTTGCACTAAACCAATCAATTAATAAAGTAGCAGAACATTTGAAAAAAAAATAACAAAGGAAACAAAACATTTAAATTAGCCAAATAGAGCAACCATATATCTCAAACATAAAACTGAAATACAGTAAATGCAACGTGGAAAAAACAAAACAACATGAAAACACACAATGCCATATTTGTGGGATTTCTAAGCCCAGAGGTGAGTGTGATATGGGCTAAAATAGGAAGACTGGAACCACACAGACCAGTCTCATCCACCGTAGAGATGAGTCTCTGAGACTGTTGCTCAAACTTCCTGACCAACACTATGGATCTCTGTGTCTCTCAGGCCTTGCTGTTGCCACAACACACTGAAAGGAAGCACTGAGCACAGCCCTGTTTCTGAGCAGAGTGAAACACCATAGCAGCATTTTCATCTTCCTTGCTGATCCTCATTTGAAAAAAAAAAGTCTCAAATGCTATGGGGAAATGGCCCTTCATGCACTGCCCCTGTGGTAATCTCGGTTCCAAGTTCCTCTCTATGTCAACACCCATGGTAAGTTTGTCGCAAAGAGTTCAGTGTTGGCCAGTCTGCAGGGACTGTCTTTGGCGGTGTCTTCTGAGTGAGGTGCTCACATGCTGATTAACAGACGGCATCCTGTGTATGTTCGGCCAGATCAGGCACAACTCGCTGCCCAGAAATACAACTGCCGTAACTTGGATTTTTTTGCATTTTTGAGATTTTTGGTATGCTATAAGAGTGGGCCAAGGGGCATCACGTAGCCAAGTCCCAATCACATTATCCTAAAAATAAACATGCTGTAATCAAAATACTTGAATTGTAACTCAGCTCGCAGTATATCTTGTGGGGACAATAATCAGTTTGTTTTTTTCGTCTACTGTAAACTTTGATTTTCAGACTTACGGCAGTTGTATTTCTGGGCGGCGAACTAAACTCAAAGGAAGTCTCTCAGTAGCAGTGCAGTCTCCTCGATTGAGCTGCCCAACAATGACCTGATAATAGATGTACATGGAGCTAGGGAAAAACTTGATAGGACAAGTAGCAGAAAAGGCATTTCCTTTGGCACCTCATGATGACCTGATACTGATTACTCCAGGTGGATTGTTTGTGTTGGGCTGCAACTTGGCCGATCAGGATGTGGCTGTGTGGGCAGCCAGAATAAATAGCATGGGGATAATACAATGAAAGAGTATGGAAGATCAAACACAAAAAACAATAAAAACAAACAAGTCCAAAACGCAATACAGTGCGAAAATGATACAATCAGCAATAATTAATTCAAAACAATAAACTTTGTGATTTACTTTTGATGATTTCTGGAAGCATATAAGAAGCAATTAAGTCTGTCTCTCTGTCTGTCTGTCTCTCTCTATCTCTCATGCTCTCTGTCTTTCTCTCTCTGGCCTTTTGAATTTGACTGATGGATAGCCTTATAAATAAACTGGAAGAGAGACCGATAAATAAAGATCAATAAACAGATAAACAGAGAGAGAAAAAAAATAGATTAAAATTTTTCATTTAGACAAAAAGTTAAGATGTTCACTTTCTGTGTATAAGCAGTGCACAAAAAATTCAAAAGCATGATATTGACGCTGTCAGTAAAAACTGCGAACTTGTGTCTGACGGTGCATAGTATACAACAGAAAACGTGGAGCACTCAATGTTAAGCTGATTTTTTTAGTCAAACTTTGTAAAGAATCATAATTTTCTTCTTAAGTCAAGGGAAACACATTAAGATTCCCTATTTCTGTTATGTTGAGTTGATGCTGTCTGAAATACAGACTAGTAAGAGAGGATTCTGTAAAAGCAGAATTCACAAACCTGAGTCAGAAGGATGTTGTCAAAGAGCAGCTGGGTTTCCTTCTGGTCCTTGGTGATGTCAGCGTTGTCATGCATGCCAAAAATGTGGGGAGAGGGGTTGATGGGAAGGCTTCGAGTGTACTCCACATAGGATTCCAGCTAAGAAACACAGAAACATTGTCAATATGTCATTCATGAATATAAAAATGCCTCTGAATTTACTTTAAAAAATCAAAGTTTACATTAAACAGCGAAAGCCTATACTTTTTTTTTCTTCTGCATTCTTTTTCCTTAGGGTGTACAGAATATTTTTCTCTACTGGTCTGACTGAAATCTTTATTTCAAGCAACACATACAGCATATAATTACAAATCATAACAATCACCAAATACACATTTCATTATGTCATTAAGTAAGATGCCAAGATTATGAACAATCTTGCACCACTACAGAGTAATGATGCAAGAATAACATTTCATAACACCCTAGTCTTTTAGAAAGAAAATCACAAAATAATTATAACTGTATCTTGGACTATCCATTAAAAAAATACCACTCAACAAACTTTGGAATAATATTTACTGAAATCCTACCTCTCCCTCTGGAGGAGCATAGTAGAGCTTGCTGTCATCAAAATAGTAGGTGTCTTGCTCCACGATGCCTGTGCAGTAGAACTTGGCCAGGATGGTACGCAGTGTGCGCCTGTCCCAGTCGTCAGTCACACGGCCACCATAGTTACACTCTCCCGTCAGATAACGCAGAGCATCATACTGTACTTCCTGTTACACATAAACAGACATACGATTTACATCAGTTTGTCTGTCAGAAAAAACTGTAACAGCTGGAGAGACTGGGTAATGTAAATCCAGAGCATCAAATCACTCAAGATATAGTATCTTAAACCTGTCTGCAATGTTGACAGCAGAGATTTGAAAGATCAGGACTGGTGTCTATTTGGGTCATATTCCCTGGATGTATATGTTACGACATTACATTCAAGTTAAGTCATTACTTTCCTGTCTTTTCTTGGCAAAAGAGTGCATGTTTTCACTGGCATCAATTCAGCAATAAAGTCAATCACACAAAGTAACCATGTATTCAAACTATTCAGACTGATTGCGACAGCAAATCATGTATTCGAACTATTCAGACTGACTGAGACAGCAAATCTCACATGTGTGCCATTGAACAGCTACCTCGAATTGCCTCCAAATCCAAAACATAACAGTCTTTAGTCTAAAGGAAGATTACTGGGGAGAAGAGGGCATGGGTGGGAGCAAGAGTAAAAGAAAGAAAGCGAGAGAAAGAGAGTGAAAGAAACAGAAAACAGAGAAAGGAAGCAAAGAGAAAAATAATATATATGCAATTTATACTAGTTTAGTAGCTGATTTAAGAAAATCTCAACGTAACAGTGTCAATAAATAACTATATCATTATTCTGTTTCCATAACACTGGTAATACTACACTAAACTCAGTGAGTGGACAGCCCTTCTTCCTTCAGTCTCCAACAACAGATCCTCTGAAAAAGGCAACAAAGATTAATTCAACTCTACCTCATATTCATTCAGGAACATCTGCAGCTGTTGTACACTGATTCGCAGATCAGTCTCGTTAAACTCATATGGAATGTTCCAGCCCAGGGGTCCAAATTTCCGACGCTCTTGCACCAGGGCATGGAAGAAGCACAGCCCATACAGCATCTTGTGGAATATGGCCTGTCAACCACAGGGAATATACATGTACCAAATGTCACAATCCTCGTTTGTCAACTTATCAATCAATACAATCACTTTGGCTGCCATCATAAGAAACAGGTTGCCAGCTCTGCTTGTATCACTCATCAGCTGGCACAAAATTAAAAGAACAGGCACAGGGAAACTAGAATTCCTTACAGAAAGCCATATCCCTCCCCTTGATCCCCCTCTCCTTCGACTGCTCATATACCATTCATCTAACATGCATGTACACAACAGCAGAAGCAGAGAAACATGACAACACTAATTAACCTTTACTTAAGTGCTGACTGTTTCTGCATGTAGTATCACACACACCTCAATGTGACATATGCACACAGCAGCAATAAGAGAAGAAATTTAAACAAGCCCAAAAACCCCAAAACAGAAAAGCCCCCCTCCTTACCCCCTCCCTCCAACACTCATGCACAAAGACATATCAACATTTATTCAAGTCTGACTAAGCCTTTTGCTTCCATGGAGAAACTTCAAACGTTAGTCAGGGGTTAGCAGCTTGTGATTGTTTCACTACAGGAACAAAAGTCACCTTCCTTGCTTCGTATTAACTGTTTTCCTCTCCCTGTCACTAGAGATTTCTTTTCCAATGAATTACCATATCAAGGTAGTGTAGAGTACAGCCCTGTCATATAGTTTCTGATGAGCGTGGAATTACATAGCATCATATTCATTATCCTTACTGATCAGCATTAAACAAAAGTCTGTGTCTTTTCAAGCCCTGCTCTAATTGTGACCTCAGTTTCAATTTCCTTTCTATGTCAACGCCCTGTGTGAGTTTGTATCAAAGTCACTGGTACTGGCCAGTTCATGGGTATTATCACTGGACAGACATGGTAGTGAACTAAAGCGGGAGATGCTCATTCACATTAACATTGTTGTCAGTATGGAGCTTAGGAGTGGTGTGGAAGTAGACATGCACCACAGAACATCATAAAAGTAACTTGATAGCAGTGCAGTGTCTCCTCTGGTGGGTTTCCTCATGACTGCTTCACGTGGATTGCTGGTGCCAAGGCTGAGACAGGGTACACCAGTGTGTGGCTGTGAGAACTGGAATGTGCTGTGCGGCGGTAATGCCGCTGAAGCAGTATGGAAGATGAGACAAAACAACAACAACAACCCTGCTCCAGGATCAATACCCTGTGACAGGATTTAAAACAAAGTCTGCTCAGCGCTGTTTGGCCTGCCCCAGGATGAAAGTAACAAAACCAGTCAACTAACATACTAAACTGTACACAGTCTTGCTTGTGATCAACAGCAACAACCACATACGTTCTGCTAGTAAACAATATGGTATCTCCACTCACAGGCTGCTTGCAAGCCCCAAAGAACTCTGGGTCATTGATGGGGTCATTGTAGTAGGAGCGGATGACGTTGAAGCGTAGCCCCTTGGGAGCCTCATTGGTCATCTTGACGCCATTCTGCAGGATGGACACAGGGAAGGTGGTGGAGGGGTAACTGGTCAGCCACAGGCGGAAATCTGGGTGGGTTTGCTCTGGGTTGAAGTCCTGATGTGAGAAAAGTCAAATCCATGTTAACACTTATGGAGCCTTCATTTTTATCAGAAAAGACTTATTTGTTTCAGCTCTGAAACAATGAGAAAAAAAAAGAAGAAAAAAATCTGTCAAGACACTAATGTGAAAAAAAAAGGTTGGAACAGCGACATTTTGGTAACATGGCACATGTGCTTTCTTTTTATTATTTTTATTGTGGGTATGTTGTGTAAGTGTGTGTATTTATGAAATGCATGTATGCATGCATATGTTCATGCTTGGGTATGCTTACATGCACATGATGATAACCTTCTACCTCTTTGTGTGCATTCTGAGACTGTTACATTGTGTAGGTTGTTTTCTGTTGGCATCAGCTGGCACAGATCAGTGACAATACCCTTACCTCACAGATCTTTTCCAGGGTGGGCATCCAGGAGGCTGCAAGATGGCAATTCTGCAGCATCACCCATGTTCCCTCCTTCACCCCTTTCTCGATCATCTTCAGTGCGATGGGGCCCTGACCTTGACCCAGTGACAGAGAGTCAAACTTGGCTCCCCCGAAGCCCTGTCCAATGCAAATACCGAGCTTGGTAATGTTCTGCCTTTCACATTTGAAGATTGGAAAGTCTGCAATCTAGATCTTGGCTAACACAAGAGCAATGCTACCAGCACTGTTACAATCTCTTTGTTAAAAGACTTCAAGCATCAAAACAAAGCCCATCAGATATGCCTTTTTTTTTCCACTGCAACTGATTTACCAGCTGAAAGATTTTAACATCTGCAGTCTGATGCAAAATCATGTCACTTCTGAGTTACTAAGATCTTTATGTAAAAGACTGACAGAAGATTCTTGTTTTTGATTACTCCATAGAATGTGTTTGCTCATCAGTAAGTCTTTCACAAAGTGACAAAATGCTATCACTTTAGTTTTACAAATGAAATATTGCAAACTGCTCTTTTCTTTTATATTTTTACTAAGTGAATCTCAGATGTCATTCGAGTTTATTGCACTTGAAACACAATGACAGCGGATTTAGATTTTGTGTCCTTATAGATGTTATGTAATGCTGAAGTCTTTATCAAAAAAAAAAGAGAGAGAAAAGACAATCAGTTTTTGATGATCTGATGTGACATGTCAGTGCCTTGGATCCCAACAAGAATTCATGAAATAACTATATCCTTGCAGTTACATTAACAGACTAACACATGGCAAGCTTTCATCCTAGCAACATGAACATGTCTTGGGGTGTTCATGTCACTGTTGGCAAGATACGGCACTCATCTCTACCGAAGGACAAGCTAAAACAATCAAGATCTGAACCTGACAACATGACAACCTGAGACACATGAAACAAGTGTACAATGTGTACCATTACTTTTAGAGAAATTTCCAACAGTTCTTAACTGTACACATTATCATCATGCTTGAAAAACTGGTATACAAATACAACAACTCATCACACATTAAATATTTGAAGGTCTGACTTTACCTGGTCATCAGCGAACTTGAGGAGGGCGGCCATGGGGTCACCACCAGGAGACAACACAAACAGCAGCGGAGCACAACAGTTGCTGTCCCCAAATGCCTTAGGCAGGTCAAAGGGTGGAGGCTCAATGAACTTCTTCCCTATCTTCTCTGTTACAAAGTCCTGGACGGCTGGCACCACCTGAATGCAACCATGAACAATTATGAGGTAAAAAAAGTATTTAAAAAAAAAAAAAGGGGGGGGGGGGGGGGGGGGGGGGGCAAATCAAAGTTGCAAAATCAGGAAGAGCCTAAACATTAAGGTCTTTAATTCCAAAAACTTTTAGCAGGGATGAAAAAGAACAGACAAGAAAGCCCAGAGGCTGGCATGCAAAGAAGAGAAAGGCATTCCACGAAACAAACTGAAAGATCATATTTGCTGACAAGAAACAAAGAATAAAGGGATCGTAAGAGAAAGAAAATAAACATTTTACACACTAACATGGAAAGGCAGAAATACAGAGATCTCACCTTGTCTGGTCTCAAACAGCGGAGAGTCAGCAGTCGCTGGAAAGACTGCAGACGAGTTTGCCATTCACCTGGGAATTGATCATGATGTGGTTCCTGGAACATAGTGTACAATATACTGTAAATTTCAATGTACAAGTACAATGTTTTTCCTTCTGATGACCACTAGCCCCTAATCTGGTGACTATACCTTTCAGCCTGCTGAAATAGAATTTCAGTATTAGAGACTGATGTTCAAATGAGTCCCAATGCCTAGACCAATGAAAACATGAGACATGGTGTACACCAAATTAGTGGTAAAAATAATCAATAAAAGTCAACATCCCTTTCTGGAACCCATGACATCAACTCATCTGAGCTTTACTATTGCAATCTTGTAACTGACCAAGAATGAAAGACTTACAGCACAGCAATACATGTCTCAGTCAATCAGCATCATGCCCAAAACAAAGCAAATGGCGTTGGATGCAAAGTTTAAATTTAGCACCACTGAAATGGCAGAATGAGCAGAAATCAGAAAACTGCATTAGTACATGAGATGAATTGATGGTGAGAAAGTGGAGCACCTGGAAAGGAGAAGTGGCATCCTGCTGCAGAGATCCAACAACTTTTCTCACTGGGAAACCAGTATAGTACAACAGAAGTAAAGGACACAAATGATGATGGAATGGAACCTCAACCTGACCATGGAGCCATCAGTGAAGCCATTCTAACACTGTTCTCTCCAACCCAGAAAAATCAAACCTCTCCAAGTTTTTTGCTGATGAAACTGACAACTGAGTATGACATTTCTTCTTGACTTTCCAGTGCTTTATCATTTCTTTTCTGTCTGCTCAATCAGTGTTATATGTTTTCAGTTTTCATCATGCATTACTGAATGAATATAAGTATCAGTGTCATGTCTGTTACTGCAATTTTGTTTATTGTTAACTGTTTCGATCTTCCAAACAATCAATGTTTTGGAATCTTATTTACACCCAGAGCCTAACAGCTTGCCAAAACTGATTTTCTTTTTCACATTAAATGTGTGCACCTTATCTGATGTAGCACCATGTACTCAGAAAATTGTGGTAATACAGTAAGGTCTGGTAAAGCTAAAAGAATCAAACAAAATCAAATAAACTATAAAAAGGTAACAGTTATGATGGTAGTGATATTAACAACAAGAACATTCATCGAGTGATTCAGCAAACTCGTACATTTAAAATGTTCAGATATAAACAAAATAAGACAGAAAGATATGTGCACAAGTACTCATATGCACACACTCTCCCTTTGTCTCCTTCACATGTACCCTCAAGTGCACAAACATACATACATACAAACGAGATAAAAAGCATTCTGTACAGAGTGACAAAAAAACAGCTTCTGTTAACCAACTGACTGGGAATCTTACTGATTATGATAATCAATGACGATGATCAAACTGGCGCAATAGAGTTTCATTTCCACACATGACAAGGACTGACTCTATGCTTTATTTCAAAACATATCTTAGTAACTGTTTGAAACACTAAGTGCATGTGTGCGTCTGTGGAATTACTGTAAGTGATCATATTTACCTTGCTGTTTAGGCAACAGTTTTCTGAGGAAACAAAATACAAAACCAGTTAACAACAGGGCTCTCAAGGATGACAAACAACAGTCCCTAACATTCTAGGAAAGGTCTGGGGGCACTGTACCCCAATCTCCATTCCACTGCTACCCTCCCTCCATCCCCTGAAAAATTTTGAAGTTCAGATTCAAAATCGTGCAATCTGATATGAATCTGGGCATCAAGTGGTATTCATCATCCAAACCATGCCCTTTACCTCTTTCACGTTAGCAGCTCAAGCACATGAGACTAACACTATTTTCCTTTCAATTGGGCAGACAGAAAAAGGGCAACTTCCTGCTCTTGCAAAGAAGTTTGCATTAGATTTCATAACTCTGCTGTCATCTGCTAGCACTCCAAAAACACACTGCTCCGAATCCACAGATCCCCCTGCCACATTTTTTTAAATTTCCTACTGATTTTTTTCTTACACTTTCATTCTTTTATTTTTTTCTTTTTTATTGTGATTTCCCACTTTCGAAATTCTCTGAAATCTGTGAATTTACAGAAAAACATGAGTCCAGAATCAAAGACCAAGAACTAGGAACAGATATTTGTAAAGCACAGCCACTGCTTACAGTACTGTCATAGATGGTTTTCCACTGCTCCTTCTGAGTCATGAACTTCTTGCGGATGTCCTTGAAGTTGGGCAGGTCGTCCAGACGGCACAGTTCATCCCAGGCCTTGGAGGGGAGCCAGGTGGTGGGGTTGGAGTGGGGGTTCTCCAGGCCAATACCTCCTGTCAGCAGGAAGCGCCACTCTTCCTCATTCACTTCATCACGGTGCTTCAGGATGTTCACACACAGCAGGAAGGAGAACAGCAGCTGCAACAAGTCGGGATACAGGAATGTGATTCTTTGTGTGCGTGTTAAAAGTGTATTTTCAAAAGAAATATTAAACTGAAAACAAGATGCAAAGCATATAAACGTACTCCCAGTTTATCCTGAATACGTGTGAGATATTCCATAAAGAGGAAAAACCATCTTGGGCTGGTGTAACCGTTAGTAATGGCTGTTCTGGTAAACATCGGCCATCATCTGTGACCTATAATGAACATACTTACAAATTTTCAGAAAGATCGGCCAAGTACTTTCTGAGATTTTCCATAAAGAACAAAACCATTCTGGGCCATTAGTAACGGCTATAACGGTAAACTGAAACATCGGGCATCATCCTTGACCCATAATGAACATACCTACAAATTTTCAGAAAGATCAGCCACGTACTTTCTGAGATGTTCCATTAAAAAAAAAAAAAATGTTATGGTCATTACAGACGTTAGTAACGGCTATAACAGTAAAATAAAATGTCGGGCATCATCGATGACCCATAATGAACATACCTACAAATTTTTCAGGGACTGGCCAAGTACTTTCTGAGCTGTTCCATGAAAAAGAAAAACCGTTATGGGCCGTTATAGCCGTTAGTAACGGCTATAATGTAAAATAAAACGTCGGGCATCATCCGTCGCCCAAAATGAACATACCTGCACATTTTCAGAAAGATCGGCCAAGTACTTTCTGAGATATTCCATGAAGAAGAAAAACCGTTATGGGCAGTTATAGCTGCTAGTAACAGCTATACCGGTAAACTGAAACATTGGGCATCATCCGTGACCCATAATGAACATACCTACAAATTTTCAGAAAGATCGGCCACGCACTTTCTGAGATATTCCATAAAAAAGAAAAAACCGTTATGGGTCGTTATATAGACCTTAGTAAGGCTATAACGGTTAACCGACATATCAGGCATCATCTGTAATCCATAATGAACATACCTACTAATTTTCACAAAGATCGCCAAGTACTTTCTGAGATATTCCATAAAGAAGAAAAACTGTTACAGGCCGTTAGTAATGGCTATAACGGTAAACTAGAACATTGGGCATCATCCGTGACCCATAATGAACATACCTACATAGCCGATAGTAACGGCTATAACGGTAAACTAAAACATCAGGCATTATTCGCGACCCATAATGAACATACCTACAAATTTTCAGAAAGATTGGTCACGTACTTTCTAAGATATTCTATAAAGAAGAAAAACTGTTACAGGCCGTTACAGCCATTAGTAACGGCTATAACAGTAAACTAAATAATCGGGCATCATCCGTGACCCATAATGAACATACCTGCTAATTTTCACACAGATCGGCCAAGTACTTTCTGAGATATTCCATAAAGAAGAAAAACCGTTACAGCCGTTAGTAATGGCTATAACGGTAAACTTAAACATCGGCATCATCCATGACCCATAATGAACATACCTACAAATTTTCAGAAACATCGGCCCAATATCGGTCTGGAGTGAGTGGAACACATTTTGACCACGGACGGACAGACACAAATGTGCACACACACACACACACACAGCATTTCTTCGTTCCCATTCTAAAGTACTCCATGTTCTATAAGAACTGGGAGTACAAAAAATCAAAAGTCAGTCACTGAACAGGCAATGCTACCAGCAAAATGATAATAATGATAGTGTGTAGATATAATGACAGTCCAAAGCATTATGCAACAAACAGGATCATATATACACATGCAAGCACGCACACATACAGACACATATGCGTACATGCACACACACTCACAGAGCTAACAAGGCCTCAAAAGCACAAACATTTTGATGTTTTAAGAGAAACATTCCAACTTTAAGCATAGCACTCTTTTGTGATACCACAAGTTGGACTCAACAGCACTTTCAGATGCGCTCGGCTCTGCGCACGACATGATGGCAGACCAAGAAAACAAAAATCTCACTAGTTTATGCTTGACTTTGACTTGACCTACAAAAATAATGAAATATCTCACAGTGAAACCTATTGACAACACAGCAACATTGCATTCATTTCTAGCAATCTTTCATTTGCTGTTTCATCATCTCTTACTGAACAGGGCCTTTTTTTTTTAACAAAATAAATATACAGTCTAAAGATCTGTTATGTCTCCATTCCATTTAAGCCTTGCCAAGTCTATGATGCTTTTTTTGTTTGCTTTTCTTTTGTTTTTAGTATAGCATCTCATCACAAAGTCTAGCAGAGTAACTTTTCAACAAAATCATAGCATTCTACATAAAAGCACACCACATGGCAGCTCTACACATGCACACAAATCTCTGTATGCACACACTTCTGCCCTCCTCTCCACATACCTCTTAAATAAATGTTAGCAAACCGCCCAGAGAAACGTGGACAAACGAGTCACAAGACAAAACACAACGTGTTTCGACCTCTTAGGTCTTCTTCAGGTGAGACACAAACGAATAAAATAACGAAAATTCACTTAGCTTTGATCGCTTCACATCGCTTCAGAGTTCAGCGTAAGGAAGAAGGAAGAACGCCTTCTTCCTTGTGCTGAACTCTGAAGCAATGTGAAGTGATCAATTCGCAATGTAACACAGACATGAGTTAGATTTTTAAATACCATTAATCAGCGAAGGCAATATAATGACAGAAACCAAATAAAAAGAAAAACTAAAATCAAACACCATAATAAATCAAGAAAAAAAGCTTAACTGCAATAAGAACAAATATGTGCAGGAATGGGGCAATAATCTTTTTCAATTTTTGTTTGTTTGACAGCATTTGTTGTTGTTGTTGTGGATGGTAGGAGGGGTTGAGGCAATTCAAGGGCTGAGGGGTTCCATTTATTGAAAAGAATGTAAATTATGTTTCCAACAGATGCATAGAAGTGCCAGTATTTTACCTTGTCCTTCTCAAAGAGGGACATACAGACATTGGTGTATAGGGAGTAGGTGAAGTGGTTATGCAGGTGACTCAGACGAGTCTCCAGGTCATCGGACTTCTCAGCATTCTCGATAGACAGGTTGAAGAGATTGATGAACCAGGTGAGGGAGTACTGGTACATGGGCTCAATGTTGGCCAGGTCTGCAATGGAGAAGAACAGGATGGTGCTATGGACCGCAATCTTCGTGTAGCCCATGCGCGCCTCGTCAATCTTCTTCTCTGTCTCATCTGCAATGGCCTGCTTTTCAGAGATTTCATTGGCCAGTTTTTTTGACGAGGACAGCACTTTGATGGCTGTTTCGTCCTCCAGGATGTTTCCTTCAGAGCTGGACAGAACTTCCAGGATCTTGTCTTCAATCTCCTTCAATTGTCTGTCAAAAGGAGAGATTGGTTTTATCATTAGAAAACAGGAGTAATACCATGCTTTGTTCAGAGTGGATTTGAAAGCATCACAAGTCCTGTTTGTAAAATTTTATGACATGCTTTGTTCAGCGCAGCATCTGAAACAATCATAAATGATTTTCATGCAATTTTATGGCTCGCTTTGTTCAGAGTAGCACCTGAAAGCATCATAACTGAAATCTGCGCATTTTCACAGCATTTTTATCCATCAAGCAGCACATTATTTAACATTTGGACAAACTGATGAGGGACAAAAAAGTTACTCTGATCACAAAACAAGATCTTGACTCACTTCCAAGTAATTAGCAAGTTAGAGAATTCATTTTCGACCAAACTTTTTCCATACAGCATAGCGCTACAATACAAGGCTAATATACATAACATTTAAACTCCACTTTTCACTGAAATGACACAGGAGCATGAGAAAAACAACACAGGTGTGTCAACTATTTGTCCAACTATTCAATGGAACATAATAATAAATGCTGAAGAACTGAACCACAAAATGAACATGACAAACATTAAAGTTTTGAAACTTTAAAAGTTTGAAACCTACTTCATAGAGATATGAGTGTAACTGTGAAACCCTGCATAAACTGCTGCACTGTTATTATCAGGCACTTACTACAACTGTCTCAATCAGCTGACATCTACGAGACAACAATCTGAAAACAAGGGAGATACTCCACATATCTCTATCTTTCTGGCTTATGTCTTCCCAGTTTGTCTGACCTCTTGTTCTCGGCACTCTGCAAGATCAGAGCGTTCTTCTCCTCCTCCAGCTCTGGCCGTTCCTTGGCCACCACGATGCCCAGCAGTTGGTCCTGCAGACCCTCTGGGGTGATCATGAAGTTCAACAGTGTCACCTGTCGGGAGAGACACATTTAATTCAGCACCTATCTATCAGTGTTAGTACCTGACATCTCTTCACTGGCACCATGTGTCCGAACTCTTTCACCTACTTCACAGATCAATTACGCCACTGAACATTGCAGCAATAATCTGACTAAATACATAAACAGGTCTTAAGATTTTTTCCCATGATTAACGACACATTTGCATGCTCTAACTCTGTTCTTGTGCAAATTAGCTTCATGGAAAAGAAATCATCTTTAAATATTTAGCAGCAAGACTGACACTGAGTTTTCTTCATTTCAAAGAAGTGGCATATTGTAACTGTCAGCTCAAAGAACTGAGCTAATAATTTAAAGATGGGTTAAAGTGAAATCTCTCAGGTATTTAGTAAGGCAAATCATTGCTTTTTCCATTACCCAAACAGGCATGGTAAGCTTTATTGTAAACTGCTATGCAGTTAACTATTCAGTTCTAACATTCTGATCAAGTTAACACATTTGACTGATCCTTTAGCTGAAGCTGCCAAAAAATCTCATTTGACTGCAAGTGTACAGCAATGCTAATTTTCACAGTTTGATGATTCATGTTGAACTGCTCTCTAACGAAAGAGAAAACTAAACCTTACCTTACAGCCAACATGGACCTACCCCAATCCAAACAAGAGAGAAAGACACAGCCAGCGACACAGAACTACTCGCAATATCGTCTTCACCCTTGAAAGTACAGACTTTTCCCCAAAGCCTCAGACTAATATGACATAAATCTCAACCTCATCATACCTTGACAGAAGTCTCGGGCAAGTAGTGGGGGTTCCGGAGCTTGGTGGTGATGTAGAACTTGAAGTCCTGGGAGTATTCAATGGTGGAGTCTCCCAACTTGATGCACAAACTGCCCGCCTGTTTGAATGTCTGCTTCAGCAGCAATGACTCTAGGATAGGGTCCAGCTCTTCACCAATGTTCTCCAGCAACACCTGCCAAGGATACATTCCAGTCATTCAGTCCTGTACTTAAAGCAGTAGACTGGGAGGTAGACTCAGCATGATTTGGTCACTTTATGTATTGGTTTATATATCAAAAATGTCTGTACTTTACGTAGATCTCTTGCATATGGGGACAGAATAGCTCAGTTGGTAGAGCGCCGGACTCGTGACCCTGGGGTTGCCGGTTCGAATCTCCGCTGGGCCGTTTCAGTACAGGGGGATTTTTCCCTGGGAGTTAACATTGGTTCTGACTCCATTTCCCACTACAGTCCTTCGAATGAGACTATAAACCGAAGTTCAGTGTGTGAACGCACGCAAAACATCTTGCACACACCTAAAATCCCATCACTAACTTTCGGAAGAGAAGGCCAGTTTGGCCGTTGGTATGGATGACACGTTACACATAGCATGCACCCTGTGTAAGAAATGGAAAGAATAAAGGAAGTAAGGAAATTGAGTGACCAATGCTGAATGAAATGGACTGGATGACACAGGAAACGACTGAATGAAGTGCCAGCTGGCAGCTGTTCAGTCAGCGCTACCCAGGTAGGCAGCCCGTTGTGTAAACGAGTGTGGATTGTAAAGCGCTTAGAGCTTGGTCTCTAGCTGAGAATAGGCGCTATATAAGTATTCATTATAACATAACAATAATAATAATAATGTGCATATATCCATTTATAGCTTCTCTCTTTCTCTGTCTGTCAGGCACTTGCATCAAATGGCTTACTATTCATGAGAATCTGTAACTCAAAATAATGTGTGTATTATTTCTGATATGTTGGAGGATGATACGCTCAATGTGTACAGACATCTGAAAACAAATATTTGAAGGGAATTCTTGAACACTATAGGCAGTATACCAACATTCTGAAATATGGACTGACTGAAATATCCCCAAAGCAGCAATTTAAGATCTCTGTACTCATTGCTGAAGTCAAAATGACAATACACATGACTAAGCAAGTAAATTTTCTTTTTTAAACTGAGTCAGTTGTTGTGCCTGCAGATTTTCAAAAATTATTACAGAAGTTCTTTCTTTTACATTTGCAAATATTCTAGATTTATGAGAACAAATTTCTGTCTAGTTCCACACACACTTGTTATTGTATGTTTATAAATGTCACCTGATCCGTCTAATGGTTGGTAGCCTATAGATTAGGGTTTTGTTATTGTCTCACATAGTTGTAGAACACACACACACACACACACACACACACACACACACACCACACACACACCACACACACACACACGCATACACACCACATACATACACACAGAGTAAATATATTGCTCCACCACTGTTGGGTTAGATCACTAAGCCTTCTTTCATGACTCAAAGCAAGCACTGATTGACATCAGAAGTTGTACAGCTGAATCAGTGCGCCCTATTTTTCGCACAGCAGCAATTAAGTTTACACATCACCCAAAACCACCAACAAGGACAGCAGACAGACATACACAGACCTCTCACAAACATCCACACACACCAAAAAGAAGAATCCAAATCACTGACCGGAGTACCAAACTGGATGCAGTTCTCCAGTGTGCGCACAAAGTCAGAGTCAGAGAGCTTGATGACATGCAGGTTGTTGGCCTTCTCCATGTTCTTGATCCACTTGTTGGCCTGACCCTGTGGGTCAATCATTAGCGGCCAGCGACGAGAATTGCTGTAACACACATGTTGATTTGGCGACTGATCTTGTCCGTCACTGTCTGCCTTGACAGGGAAAAAAACTGCTGCTGTCTCAGCTCTTTGGAAATGAGAGTGTGTAAGGACAGCACAGTAGTTCGGCTTAGTGTTTAGTTCTTTTGTTTTTAATTTCAGTCTTTCTTCTTTGTCACTTGTGTAGCACTTGAGGTTCAGCACTGGTGCAATTCTTGCATACATAAATGTCTTTTTTAGGCCAGAAGTAGGGACACTACATTCTGCCTTTGGGAATTATATCTAATCATGACCAAAGTGTCATTTTTTGTGGCTGATTAGGGGTGGGGGGTGGGGGGGTGGGGGGTATATGTCATTCATCTTATCAAAATATTGATGGCTTACACTTTAAGAAGTACATTCATCTTATCAAATATTGATGGCTTACACTTTAAGAAGTATGGAATAGGATTAAATGTGTGGGCAAGGCATTTTTATGCTGTTGCATTTTTCATTCATGATTTTCATACAAAACATCAATACAAAGTTTCATCAAAGGCACTTGAGTCGACTGGAATCTGAACAGATGGTTGATACTAAAGACGAAATTTTCTCAAACTACACAGGCTGTCTCATGCAGGGATGGAACAAAAAAACCCTTGGTTCAGGAGAACATGGCATTAACCATTTGCCCAACCATGCCCCTTTGCATTTCATATTAACTGCATGTTTCTTGCTTCTTAGAAACACTGTTTTGCATTTCTCCCACATTCAAATTAAGTATACACTTTATCCCAGTTTATTTTCAGTTTCCATCATTCATCAACACTGTGTTACCTGCTAACTCAGAAATGTTTCTTTGTTTCTTCAAGTTATAATTCTCAGAATCTCAAATTCTAATCTTCAAATATGAAATTCCAGTAAAAAAAAAGAGTCATTAACTTTAAACAAAGACAGTTATTTTTAGTTTTCTCTAAATTCTCTGGGTTTATCTCCTATAAGGAAGCAAACAAGCTGTGTAGTTTACAAGTCACTATGCTTCATTTAACACTCTAAATGTGCACCATTTTACCTATATGTAAACAAATAAGCTGTGTAGTTTACAAGGCACTATGCTTCATCCAACACTCTAAATGTGCACCATTTTACCTATATGAAAGCAAATAAGCTGTGTGGTTTACAAGTCACTATGATTCATTTAACACTTTCAATGTGCACCATTTTACCTATAAGAAAGCAAATAAGCTGTGTGGTTTACAAGTCACTATGCTTCATTTAACACTCTAAATGTGCACCATTTTACCCGATGATGATGCCGTTTTCTGTGGAGAAGCTGTCAGTGGGCAGACCAGCGATGTTCCAGGCCCGTATCTTGACCGGTTCACCCAGTGTGGTGGTCAAGGAGAAGTCATGGGAACAGGGGAGACCATTGTCCACCACAGTCTTCAACCATTCAGAGGCACCATCCTTCACAGACATAAGCATTTTTAAGACTTTATCAGTCTGTAAATTACATTCGTAAAAATAAATACTATAAAATATAGTAATCATACATTTGTCTTCAAACAGATGATGAAGTTAGCACCCTGATTTGACAGCAGTTTCTACTTGAAATTCCTCCAGAAAGAAAAATCCACATTCTATAATGGATCATCCTTGACTAAAATATAAGTCTGAAATCTTGAACTCAGTAATGAATATGTTTGAAGTGATACATCAACTGACAAGTACACAGTGAAAATAGACAGACAGACACTGCTCCAAGACCTGCAGACAGACACAGAGACAGGTTCAATGGCTCACATGTCTGAAGGCTGAAGTGAAGGCGCCCAGGTAAGCCACTATGCCCGAGGCCACCAGCACATCACCAGTCAGGTTGATGTATTTCTTGCTCAGATCTCGAGCTGCTTGGTGCCATCTGCAATGCAACAAGGTCAGAAATGGTGCATCCTTATCGATTCTCACTGTATCTTCATCATTACATCATGAACAGACTCCACTACCTAGTTTAAACAAGTACATATCTGGAGATAAAGCCTGGAAAAAGTTTTCTTGCTATCTGGTCACTAAAGAAAAGCCTGAAGATTGAAAATATGGTAGTTCTCAACTCTTCAGATATGTGAATACTTTTACAATACACATCTATGTACTAGCAATTTCATGGAAATCATTCACTCAAAGATGAAAACGGAAACTCATATATTACTATTTTCCACTTAACATTCAACCAAGTATGACTGCTCCATCCTCTGCTGGAAACTAAAACAAACACTTCCATCCCGCTCCCAGCTAACTGGAGCGTATATACACAGATTAATCCTCTTCTCCAAAACACTGTCAAAAAATGCTGTGCATACACCTCAGCACATCTGGTCATTGTCCAACGCCAGATAAGCACAGGTCATTCTGCCACTTCCTGATGATGATCTACCCTCACCTCTTCTACCTGCTTCTTCCTTGTCTGCTAGCATTAACTCACTCCGTACCATGAGTTTTTCCCCTTGCTAATCCCTGAAAACTCAGGGTTTGTATAGGGTAGGAAAAAAATTCTCACAATTATAGATGAGCAGACAGACACTTGAAATTTGGTGAGTGGATACAATATATTAGTCTATATGTGAACAAAAAATACAGTAATCTACTAACCATCTTGGTGGTGAAAATGGGCTCCATTTTTTTTCTTTTTTCAGCACTTTTGCACCCTTCAGAAACACATGTAGTAAGTGTTCCTTAGCAGCTCAGAAATGTTCTACATCACATTCTAGCACAGCTGGAGTCACTGAAGACACAGAAGATATAATACTGAATCACAAACAGGTGATGGAGGATGTGAAAATACAAAAAATGTGTCTTTACAGGATGAAAAACAAAAAAAAAGTGTACTGTGCACAAAGTGATGCATAACTTTCATTGTCCTTTTCTGGAGTGGAAAAGCTCATGGCAAGTGACATTGCATCCTGGGCACAGCTTCACACACAGTGGCAAACCATGGACTGCAAGATGCTTGTTGCAGAGAATAGACCCCTGAACAAGAGTCAAGGTCATAAGATGAAAAAACAGCTTCTTCCACCACTTCATGGTCTTCCTATTCAGGGGCATGTAGGCCATGAGCTGATCACTCATGTCTCCTCCAGCCATGTTGTCCTGTGCTGCTGCTGGTTTCTGTCTCTCAGGGCCGTGCCATGTTGTGAAGCTCATCATGGTGGTTGGCAGCATCACTGTCATCAGCACATAGACAGGATTTTTGTCCTGCCACCTCAGCACAGCAACATGACCTGCAACCATACATACAAAATGATCATATGAGCTTTTCTTTTCTTTTTCTTATGTATCTGTGTATCCCATTGTTTGTAATAAACATTCATGCGTATGGATGCATAGTTTGGTGCTTTTACAAGCTATAAAGTAGAACCAACCCGGATTTTTTATATAATACCAGCACCATTATACATTAATTACCTAAATTACTTTATATTTAACAGTTTATTCTATAAATGCACAAATTATGGATTTTTGCACAATAAATATCAGTAAGAATATGCCTGGAAATGCAAACATACCCATGCACAGAGTTACAAAACATGAACATGTGTAGCTGTTCTCTCTCAAACACACACACACACACACACACACCACATACACACACACACACACAAACTTTCACACACACACACACAGAGTAATGCACAAATACTTAGTACATATAATCACTCACTTCCTTTGTTTATCCCTTCCTTCTCCCCCCCCTCCTCCCTGCCCCCTCCCCCTGCCCCCCCCCCCTCCCCCTAGTCTACTGATTCATGAATGGATCACTGCAAAAAAATGCACTCACTCAGTGTGTAAAACATACATGACACATTTGCACACAGCACAATTTATGTAGTAATAATTTCTCTTTACCCACCTCTGTGGAATGCATGGACAACTCAAAGAACTGCAAAGGCTGAGTGTTGACTGGCCAGTCGTTCAATAAACCTGGTGTGCCTGTGAACGGATGATCGAGAGGAAATAAATAAAAATTATCTGTCCAATCGTCAGTGAAAACAGCCCTAAAATCGTCAACTTCTTCTCCCATCTCAGCGTCAGTATCTGAATCAAACACTTGCTGAGGCCCATGTGCTGGCACAGTTTCGTCTGCTTCTTCGCCACTATCAGCGCCCACTTCAGTGTCGGAATCCCCGTCTGTCTCCCCACTGTAGGGGTCAAAATCCTCATCAGAAGAATCGCTGATGTCTTCTTCAACATCTCACCCTTCAGTCTGGATCATTTCCAGTGCGTCTTCAACGCTAACTAACAATTCACCAGCCCTACAGTGTCGAACACTTCGTTGTGACGCCATCTTTTCAATCACGGAGCAGAGCTGACCAACAGTACTCTCGGTTCTCGTCGGCTAGCGAGTGACTAACGCTTCACACGCAGTGCGAGTGAATGAAAAGTTGGTAGGGGATAACTAAGGAATCATCTCCATTCTTGAGTTTCGTACCCAATACGTCACTCGGACAGCGCGAATTTTCAAAATCCAAATCCGCGTGTGCGGACATTGGTAACGAACGCTTCATCGTATGATGTCCGCATATGCGGACATTGGTAGCAAGTGAGTTAACAGCTGCACAGCACCTGCAGGTTGTTTCTGCATTTCCTTAAACATTAAGAAACAGTCACCAAAACACAGCAGTTTCAAAATTCATTATGAGAACAGTGATGCGCTGCAATAACCTTAGGGAAGAGGAAGCAAAGTGGAGGCAGCGGCCTCATCTCACCAAAATGGTCTCATGTTCATCATATGGCTCCAAAAGTCTGTGTATGTTTCTTGAAACCTGAGGCATTTACCAAGTACTAGGCTAGCTCAGAATCAAAGAAAATAAATAAATGTAAAGAAATGGATCTAGGAATGATACCAAAAAAATTAAAAATATATCAGATATTTTCTCTTCTTGAAACAAGTCACAGGTGAAGCTCAGAAGCCAGTCAAATCACCAGTTTTTCCTCTCTTGATTCTATGTATGGATGAGAGTGAAACTATGCACCGAATGAGCACAACTCACCGGTCCTTCTCACCACCCAGTCCTCCAATGAGCTGCTCAGCACGCGCCAGTTTCTTGGTGCACAGGTCCACCTGGTTCTCCAGCTCAGCCTTCTTGGCCTTGTTGGCTTCCAGGGTCTCCTGCAGCTTGTTCAGCTTCTCCTGCACCTCTCGCAGAGATGCCCGCTTTGCCTCCAGCGAGGACATCGCCTCTGCCAGCTCTGCCTCGGCCTTCTTCAGCGACTCCTTCTTGGGAGCCACCACTTTGGCTACTCTGTTGGAATGCAAAGTCATGGTGTGTGCCAGGGTTACTTCGATTGATACAGTATGTCTTGGTGAAAGGTTCTGTGCTTATAGATTGTTATTGGCAAGCAGGTAAAGTTTATTAATAATTGTTTCTTTTCATAAGCTTGTTAACACCTCCTCTCTCAGAAACAAGCCATCTTCATGTCTATTTTTTTTCTTTCAGACATAAATCCTGTGTCAATCTGAACTTAATAATTTCTCAAAACAAGCTCCAAAATGCATGGCTGGGTTCATACATTAAAGAAAAACTTAAGGAAAACAAATTATTTCACAACTGATAGACACTTAATCCAGTCAACCATTTGGAACATTGCATGGAATGGATACAAAGGTTCAGATTAATAAGTGTAAAGACAATGCTAGATTTGTCACTCTCTCAAAGAGAAAAGAAAGGAGCAATCAAATCCCAGCATTACTGACCTGTCATACACCTCCATAGCACGCACCCATTTGCACAGCCCCTCACATGCTGTGGAGGCATTCTTCACTTTGTCTGGGTCAAACTCTGGATTGGTCATGTACTTCTTGCGGATGGTGGTCATAATAGGCACAGAGATGTTATCCTGACAACCCACAACCAACAGCAATGCTCAGATGACACATCAATCCTAACACATGGTTTTTCATGTTATGTGTGACAATGGACATGTTTCAACCATCTTTAGACTTTTCAACGAAAGCAGTATTTACTTCACACTGTCGCTCGGGCAATCATGATTGAATAACATAATATTTTGTTAGGAAAGTTTTTTTTGTGTGTGTGTAAAGTTGTTACAGGTACTAATGTTTATACAGTTTTCTTTTCCTTTTCTTATCAGAAAAAAACTGCAGACAGGAAAAAAGACAAAATGCAAGCAGAATAAAAATGTGATCAGTTTAATAGTCTTCTGAAAGTGTAATGATCTGAAGTGTAATGATCTATATCTTTCTGGGGAAAAGCTGTGCCACTCTAAAACATTCTCAAAATTTTCCAGCCAGAAGAACAAGCAAGGAGAGGGTGGGAGTGTGGGTGTGGGGGTAGAGGTGAGGGGGGGTCGACCTCCCAAATGTTTGTTGCAAAAGCATGGAAGGTGGAAGAAAGGGGCGGGTGTGTGTGTGTGTGTGTGTGTGTGTGTGTGTGTGTGTGTGTGTGTTTATTCAGGTTTGTTTTTGATCCCTTGATCATTTTATCATTAAGCGAAGATTACCTCCGCTGTACTTCAGGCTTGACTCGAGTTCTCAAATACCTTCAGTCTCGTTCCTACTGACATACCAAACTACAGAACACAGAGCAAAAGTCTTGAAAGGAAAAATAGACCTGCTGATGGCAAAAACAGGTTTGGGCCAGTCTCAATGGGAATGGGTTTTTTTGTCTATGCCCTAGTCAGTTGTTTGCAAAGTGGACAAAATCTGGGCCTCTGAAAGGATAATGTCGAAAGCAGTTTGCCAACTATCGACGACTCCATTCAATTTTCAGACTTTTCTTGTAGGATTTCCAGCCTGAGCCTGAAAAGAGGCACCTTTGATCCAGTAAAGCCAGAAGGAATTTTCCCAGCCTGAGTTGAACACCACAGAATTTCATTGGTCCTGAAAGGCGATTTTAATTTTTTTTTTTCATAGGCCTGATTTCCGGCCTGAGCATGAAAAGTGGCACCCTTACATGTATGTTAGTGTAACGCATGTTGTAGCTTTTCACAGCAAATAGCGCTCCTCTCAAATCATGAAAAGATTACATATTAGGATAATCCATTCTTTGATGAAGATTTTACTAACTGCTTTACACATCACTCATTTGAAGTAGCCACGTATTACTAGCTCTCAGCTAAGAGTGTTCACTGCAGCAGACCTCCTGACCACTGATCAAAGCACCTTGGACATATTAGCCCAGCATTGTTTACAAACAAATCAATGGCAGGGCATCAGTGTTAATTATGCCAAACCCTCTGAACTATTTTTCGTAAAAATAAGGAAACCTCAAACCTTCCATTCCATCAGCATGAAGACAATGTCTGCCTATGTGGCATACATACAATATTTACCTGCAACAGAGTCAAATTCTGTCACAGGTAAGATACATGGGCAAGTGCTCCAGGATGAATGGTACCCATACATGAGTACTTTTTGGTGTAACATGGCCCAAATTTCTCCCATTGCTGCTCCTTAACAGTTGCAGCTAATTCCACAACATATGATCACTCTGTCAAATTAGACCCTTCTCCATCACAATCCATGACACAGTAAAGCAGATGCCAAGAAAACTGGACAAAGAACTAAGCCACATCTTTTTCAGTTTAAGAACAACAGATCAGCTAACTGGTCCACTCAACAAGGGTCAGTGTAAACATGCATGAACTGGCTTTAGCTCAGCTTTATCACCTGAGACAAGTAGTGTACTGACTATCCTAATTGGTTGCTCAGTACACCATGTGTATCACGAAACTTCCAAACAGCTTACGACAAGAGAGCAGATAAATGACTTCAACAAACCACAAATGATCTTGGTGGAACAATTATCAACAGACAAAATACTACGAAATCAAGACAGTTGGCATCTCTGCAATGTGAGCATTCTCCAAAAACAGCATGCACACAAGACTGACTGACAAACCTTATCAAAAGCATGCAAGCTCTCCAGGAACTTCATGTCGCCCAAAACTCTCTTGGACACAGGCCAGAAGTCTTCAATCTTCTTTCCAGATCCACTGGGATCTGGGACTTTTTCTGCTTTCATACCCTTCAGCACGCAGATGGCTTCCATCACCAGTCGCACTCCATTAGGGGGGCTCTTCATACTCTTTACCACGGTGATATCCTGAGAGAATATATACACACATGCATCAGTTGACCAGCAGTATTTTCCACACTTTCAGACTCTTTTCATAATTTTTTTTCCTTTCTTATCATTATCATACTTATACAGCACCTATCCTCTATTAGAGACCAAGCTCTAAGCACTTTTGCAATCCACTCATGTTTACACAACTGGCTGCCTACTAACATTACATCAATGAACAATTATCAATGCTTTATTTGCTTTCGCTCCAATTTCAGGGGTAATAATAGTAACAATAATCAAACAGTCACCCTCTTGAATAAATCAATCTGAACAAATGGGAAAATTGGAAGAACATTTACGCCTTGGCTTAAGGCTGTGTCAGACCAAATGACATAGGCTAGAACACCAAGGCTACATCAAAATATTGTTATGCTCTGCATAGTTATGCGGGGATTGTCTTCAGTCGTGACAAGCTCCTAGCATAACACCATCAGTCTCCAAAATCCCTCGAAGTCTGAGCGTGGCTGCCCACGTGGCAGGGTAATCAAAAACGGTCACACATGTAATGTTCTCATCCCTGGTTGATGCATTTGTACTATGGCATTCAAGTACTTCCGCTGTTCGGATGATCTCTGGAGTCTTTTAGCCAGGGTAGGACAACAACAACAACAACAAACAACGTTTACTTCAACGTTAAAAAAAAAGTTAAAGACAAAGATCTATTCATGAACATAAAACAAGACAGTAACACATCCCACCTGAAACAATAGACCACAAGTCATTTACTTCTTTTGTGAGACAGTCGTCAACATTAGTTTAATCAGACAAAAAAAACCCTAAAATAACAAATATCAAGCCAAACCTTATGTGTTACAAGACACTAGGACAACGTCAATTTCCAGAATCCATTTTCTGTTCCACTATTGTGTCTGTGGCCGACAATGCCACTATACCTTGAACATACTTTTCACAGACATATATGAATCAGCTCCCTTTGACAACAACAACAAACAACCTCAACACACCCTCTATCCCCCTCAAAAAAATTCTTGATTATTTTGTCCACAAATTTCATAGTTGGAAGTATTCAAAACAAACCTTTGTAAATCACAGATGTATATGTTGTGAACACTTTGGTACTGGTTTGACTTCACACTTGGAATCATTCAAAACGAATCTTTGTAAATCACAGACGTATATGTTGGAACACTTTAATACTGCTCTTCATTGTATCACAGATGTATTTGGTGTGAACAGTTTGATACTGCTCTTCACTTCATGTGAAAAGGCTTCTGTCACCAGATGAAACACTGGGATCAAACTGAGCTAACAGCAGTGCTTTTTCCCCCCTGTCAATAATGGAGCTTGGTAAAGAGTAAAGATTACTTTCACAGACTTCTGTGAAGGAGTTTCGCCCACTGAGTGAGAGTGAAAGAAGACAGACACTCACAGCCGGTGTCAGGGTATCCAGGGCAGCCAGGGCAGCATTGAGAGCAGGCAGAGCTTCTGACAGGTCCGCATCACACTCATCCTTGATTGCCTGGGCTCTACCAGCCTGCTCGTTGGCCACAGCTTCATCGGCCTTCACCACCTGGTTGACAGGAAATCAGTGGGACAGAGTGACACACTCAGATCAAAGAAAACACAAATTAAAAAGATACTCAGGAGAGTGCAGACATACTCCAAGGTCGAAAAGTCCTCATAATAATGATGATCTCAATACTAATAATGAACGGCATTTACATGGTGTCCTACCTATGTATCTAGGCATTTAACAAAAACACCTCCCCCACTCTCTCTCTCTTTCTCACACACTGTTGTTTCACACACACACACACACACACACACACACACACACACACACACAGTCTCTATTTGGCATCAATCAAATGGACAGAGGAACAAACTACAAAACATCTGGAAGATTCTGGACCAGGTGCTGCTTCAAAAGATCAGATTTACAGTTGGATTTAAAAGATAAAAGAGAAGGGATATATCTAACAGTGAATGGAAGAGAGTTTCAGAGGTGTGAATCATAGACATAGAATGGAACCTGTGAGAAATATGTCTGAAACAGTTTTGCTGATGGAAGTTATAAGTCAGAGGAATAATGGAAAGAGCTTAAGGGTGTGCATTAGAGTAACTTAAGTTGGAGAGATAAGAAAGGGTTGTTCAACTTCAATAAAACCCTAACTTGTGTTCCATCCTGTTGTCTCAAAAGCATTCCTTGATCCACCTCAGTATTGAATGGGGTCATCCTGGAGCCACATTCTGTCTTTCCCCCAAACTTACTTAAAATCTCTTTCATAGTTTTTGCATATCTTAGAGACAGAGACGAACACACAAACACACAGATGAAAAAAAAAAAAAGCAGAGTTAATAACAGAATTTTCAGAACATCAGCATAAAGAATGATCACAAATGGTTGAAGAGTTACACTACAAATGTATCACCCCAAATTAACCCACGTACCTTCTCCACCTTAGCCACCTCAACGGAATCTTTCTCAATGTGTATCATGATTTCAGACACTTCTTTGGAGGCGACCACCAGCTGGGGTTGAAGGTCAGTCAGTTCCTTCTGCATGACTGCCACCTGTCCTGCAGCAGATTCCAGCTTCTCCAGGCCAACCTCATAGCGACGTTTCTGCTTCAGAACATCCCTGCAGTCACACACAACACAAACCATGGACTTCAGTACAGTACGTGTGTGTCACTGCATCCACATTTGCACAATTTTTCGGCCAAAGATTCAGTATATTGTTGGGTCACATGCAACCCTAGTTCAAAGAAGGAAAGGAATCATTCAACTGCTCAAGTTCACACAGAGGAAAGAAACTATGAAAAAAGTACTGAATTGAGTTAGATTCATGATAATCTATTAGTCTGGCATGCATACACTAAAACATGATCTAGATCTGCACTCTCAATTCAGAAATAAAGACTTCATTTGCTATGACTATTAACTTCAAAATTTCAAAGTCAATATGTAAAATTTCAGACAAAGTAATTGCTAAAATCCACAGTCTATTCGAAACAGTTTTAGGTTCAGCAGACCTCATGAAAAATCTGTTAAGCATTGGTAAGTGGTACTTTGCTGGGAATGTTTTATCCCCTGTGAGAAAAGATCAGCTAGTAAGACAAAAAAACAAAGTGTGTAGATTATTCAAACAGAACAATATGTACATTATGAGTTGTCAACCACTTTAAAAACTGAGAAAATAAACTAATGTTCGTCATAAGTCCACAAATTAATAGGTTTTACCATTCAGAGCAGCCTTTAGAGCACCCAGTTCAGTGCCTTTAATGAAAAAAAAAACAAAACCAGAAAGCATCAAACACTATCTGACAGTTACAATGTAAAATATATACTCCTGCGTATTATTATATCAGCTACTAAGGCAAGAGAAGCACCTCCATATGCAGTAACTCTAACCATTCTCATTTCAAATATTCAGTAACATAGCTGGTACAAAAGCATTCACACAAATAGCTGACTATAACATACATACAAACACACATAGACTTAGACTTGCATACAAATGTAACATACACACAGACAACAGACAGTGACAGACATACGCACAAACTCACATACACAAACTCACACATGCACACACACCACACAAACTAACACATACACACACATGCACATGTACACATATGTGCACACACACAACCCCACCCTCTTTTCTTATCCAGCAATGTCTTGAATGTATTGATCAGCTCCAGATAGGAGGTTGGAGTCACATAGTTGTGTCGTTCCAGTTCCAGGGTGAAACGCCTCGACAGCTGGATGGTGGAGGTGTGGAAGTGTTTGCACATAGTGATGCAGCCATGACGCTCTTCATCCGACATCTCTATCTCTTCCAAGAAACGTGAGGCTACTGCTTGAAGAGCATCTTCTGGCCATGACTGGTAAGACAAACAAGTCATAATGCCGGCAGCTTTATTACGTCTTTCGTGAACTTTTTGTTTAATGATTGGATCAATGACTGGATGAGTAAATAAATCAAGTGAATGAATAAGTGGATGAATGAATAAGTTAATGAATGAACAGACCTTCCTACCATTCTGCCCTGTTCGCCCTGACTGATTCAGACCATTACCCTGATCTGTCCATCAATTTGTTCCCATATGGGTCATATGCAAAGCTTTCAGCACTAACCTGCACTGTCTGAAGACATGAGCTGTTGCAAAAGTGGCTGCCATTTGCCAAGTGCTTTGACTCCAGTCCAGAAAGTTTCAAAACATTACTATTTCAGCTGATGTCAAGTGACAACGAGTGACTACGATAGGTGAATCAACATGACTGTGGAAAGTTTAGCGCCCCCGCACCAATACATGAATAACAATGGCATAGAAAGATATATAGACTGTACATGTATGCCCGCATTCTTTTTTTCACTTTTTTTTTTTTGGCCATCTCATCTTCTGTGCTTCTTTAGTGGTACTGCACCCATGCCACTCATTCTAGATCCCCATCCACAGCCACAGCCTGGCACGTCCTGCCACAGTCCTGGCAATCCACAAGGAACAGTATGAATTCTTCATGAGTTAACCCGCCCGAGGAGACGCTGCTCTGATGGATAATAACATCAATATGCCTTCGTTCACTTGAAACTTCAGTGTAAGACGACCAAGAACTGGGGAGTTGGTGTAAAGGGTTTAAAGGATGGATTCCTGAATGTCCTTAATCAGGTTAGTGACCACAAAAGTCAGATAAACATCAACAGCACATAAACAGACACCTGCACAGTAAACCACATCTGCTGCCAAATCTTCATACAAAATTTGGTGTGATTTAGACATAAGCATTTTGTTTGCTAGTTTTCTTGTTTAAAAGGTACCTGCTTTTCAAAAGTTCAACTCAAGTCTGTTTAGAAATCTGAAAAATTAATTTGGTTGCTACGGGAATGTTTTGTAAAAACAAAGACCGGTTGTTTTGTTTACCATAAAACTACATGTCTCTGCTTTGATGCAGTTAGTTCAACTGGATCGTTTAACCAATCTGATCTGGTTTACTTGCATTCACCACAAAGAACTCCCTGCCCTCTTCTGACAGACTTATTATATTTGTTACCATTTAACTCCATTAAAACGTAAATGCTCTTTTTCTGTCTTTGCCCTTCTCTATGAAATCCTCTTCAATATAAAATCCCCTCATCTGAATCTCTTTTTTACTTTAGTAAAACTCTAAAAACATCATTTCCGGCAATACTTTGGATTTCTCTGTAAAAGTGTGTTCAGCTTTGGCTGCAGCACTCTGGGCTTTTTGTATCAGGTTTTTTGGTATGTGCACACATGCATGTGTGCATGCATGTTCATGAGTGTGTATGTGCATTCAAGTGTGTATATGCATGTGTGTGTGATATGTGTATGTGCATGCGAGTGTGAATGTGCATGTGTGTGTGTGCGTGTGTATGTGTGTGCGTATGTAAATGGGTGTCCGCATGATTGCATTTGTAAATATGCTATTGGCTATCAGATTTCTCCCACAACATGTATGTATGGTGTTTAAAACATTCACGTAAAGCACCATAAGCTCATATGAGAAGAGGTAAAAATAAAACCCTTTATCACTGTTACTAAAAAATCAATGGCCAGAGAGAGAGACGGCAAAAGGTAGGACAGTGAAAAGAAATAATATGACTGAAAAAATAGATAGGTTAAGTGAATTTTTTTTTAACAAATCTATTACATTTCAAATGTTTAGGAAATGATAATCATCTTTATGTATCAATGGCAAGACTAAGCAGAAGCAGTTAAAAAAAGAAAGAAAAAGGAAGCAATATTTTCCACAGCAAAATAAGTTACAAATAGCCCGAACAGCCCAGTGCTGTAGAAAATGATGAAAGCACGCTTACCTGGAACCAGTCAATGGTACAACAGTTGACCAAGGAGGGGAATTTTCGCAGACGGTTGCGGAAGGCATCGCCAATGGGTGACATAGCTAGCACAATGTGCAGCTGATCACGCACACGCTGGATGAACAGATTGAACAGTGCCACTGGTGACCCGTCAGTCTGCTTCGTCTTGTCTCTTTGTCTGTAAGAAAACAAAAAGAAACAGTGTCCGGTGAAAGTATGACACTGGGTGTGACACTTCTCAGCTAGCATTCTAAGGTATGCCTTCCTGCCTTGGAAACGAGAACTCAAATTCTCTACCAGACTTAAACAGTGGCTTGAGTGTTAGTTCTGCAAATGAGATGGCACCCTGATGCATCATGTGTAGCTTGCACTTGGTGACATAACCAACATTACACGCAAGGAAGCTGACCTTGGTAGCATTCTGTCCAAAACTGCATTTATGTGTCAACAGCAAATAATAAACATTGAAGACATCTTTTGCTCCTATGGAGAAAAAGTGACACATCCATACATGAAAACCACTGCCACTTGTGACACCAGTTTAACTAGCACATATGAAGACATGAAGCACACAGAACAAACAAGAAAACTGCCCCGAAAATGATAACAAAACAAAAAAAAAAGAAGAAGAAAATTTCACTGAACGCTGAAGTTTGCAGCTTGCCTGTAGATCCCAAACCCCATGATATACAGATCAGAGTATATGAGAAACTTGGAACTTCCTAATAAAGGGATGTTTCTTCGTTTGTTCTGCATGGCTTTGATTTGCATCTGTCTGTGAGTTTGGAGTTATCTGCTGGTACATAACTCATCAGCCAGGGAAACAAAAAGTTACCTCCCTTATTTGGTCACTGCCATTGATGGCTCATCATTGACATCCATGCAGTGGAGAGAAAAAAAAAAAAAAGGAGGGGGGGAGAGTAGTGCCATTTAATACAGTCACACACTTTCCCCATAGACAGCAGAACAGAAGAATCTATTATTACATTTCAACATCTCAATAACAATCCCTCGCTTCAAAAGATTTCTTTGTCTCAGATATTATGCACATTGTCTTATTAAATTCTCATCCTCACTCATCTAATTTAAGATCTGATTCTTCTGGATTTCTGCAAGTCTTTACAGACAGGTTCTGTTCCTCTTCAGTTCAAAACAGACAATGGGAAGCAATTACCATTTTCCTATGCAGTTATAACACCTACACACAAAGTATGGAAAACTAAGCTGAAGCGGAAAGCACAGAAGAGCTTCAGCGACCATCAGAGACCTTGGTGCACTTGATTGACCAGTTTACTGTGCTAGAGTCACTCACTGATCTGCAGTCAAATAGCTGATGTGTTCATCCACCATTTCAGACAAACATCACCTAATGTCAAAGAAACAAAGTCAGCACAGAAAAGATATTAAGACCCACTTTAAAAGCATAGTATCCCACATGCTCACACTTAGGGTTAGTATTAAAAGCATAATGAAAGAAAGCATATAGATCATGCAATGTTACACACATTACATAATGACCTCTCAATACATGTTTCCTGATTACAAACTTGTTTAGCTTTTTTTTTCCACACTGCAATGAACTTTTCTTCCGTTCATACCTTGCAATGCAACAACAGCCGATATTCAGAAATCTGCAAGGGGGGTAATCTGTGTTCCAGCTCAAGTTCTGCAACCATTTCATGAGACAGATGTTGCTGGTGGGCATACCAAAGGCAATTTTGCCCCATCTGTTAGCTTAACAGTTCAATAGAGGGAAAATGCCAAAACAAGGGTGTCAGATGGTGCACCAATAATGCAGATTGTCAATACTCCCATCATTATCCTAGCATGTGCTTCAAATCAAATAATTGACTCTCTAGATCTACTTGCTTGCCCCATAAACAGAAAGGGAATGGAAAGACAGGCATTAGCTTCCCTGACTTTTTTCTCTGCAACAAGTCTGTTTTGCCCATTAGTCAGGTTGACAGTTAAATCAGAGAGAGAAAATGTCAAAACATGAGTGTGAAACAGTATGTCTGTAATGCAGACACTGTGTTACAAATAGTTCAATTTCACTTATCATCATAATCATCCATTCAGGTCTACATGTCTTGGATTTGATGTGACACTTGTTCCTCAAATGGTGAATGCATAAATTGCATAATAATTCTGACTAATAACTGATAAAAGATAGCTCTATTTGCACCAGAAAGATGGGCATTATCTTCCCCCAATTTTTTCTTTTTTTTTTGTCTGGAACAGATCTATTACAAACCTACCTGTCAACCTGTCTCATCTTCTCACAGATCTCCTGCTTCTCATCAATGGCAAACAGGTTGGGCACCTCACCAGCATTCAGCAGGTTATTGATATCCTCCAGGAAGGACTCTTGTTTGATCTGCACAGGAACATGAATGCAAGTGAATATTTGACACCTCTTGTTTGACCTACCCAAGAACATGAATGGTGAACATTTCACATCTCTCGTATGACCCACACAGGCACATATTTCACTTTTTTCTTTTCAGACTTCGTTTGATCTGCACACGCTAATAAAATGACTTTTTTCTGAAATCGCATTTGAGCTCAACAGGCTATTGAAGATCTCTTTTGATCCCAACAGGCACAAGAATGATGTCTAGTTAAGACCTCATTCAAGTTGCACAGGCAAATAAATGGTGACTGTTTCAGATCTCTTGCATGACCTGCAGAGGCACATAAATGTAGACAGTAAGAGAATACTTCCAAACACTGTTCAAAAATCATACTTTATTCTCTGGACATGTGGTCTTTTAGCAATACCTGCAACTTTCAAAAATAATTAACAAAAGTTGATTATTCATTACAATCTTACTTGAATGACTGAAAGTGCGTTCACACCTTACCAATGTTCTAGAAAAAAAAAAGAAGTATGCTCTGAAAAAAAAATACTTGTCCATATAACTTCTTTGTAAGACTACAAGCTATGAGGCTGAAAGCTGATATAACACAACCATTTCATATTTGTATTAGTATTGGTATTTGCTAAGGCCACAAGCATAGTTAAGCACGCTGCCTAAAGTAAGAAAGTGTTTAAAGACAAGTGTTAATATAGTCTGCCTCAGCGCAATAGCATTGTGTTCAGACATTTTCAACTTTACATGCAACAGAACATGAACTTAAAAAGGATTGAACTCCCATAGCCTGACGGCCATAGGGACAATAAAGTCCTGGACGTTCACCATGTCCTGGGCATGGCATTATGGAAGGTGTATGCTATCTCTCTCCATCCACAGCCTTTATCTTCCCTTAACTGAATCAGTTACCCACTCACAGCTCAGTGGAGATGGGACTTTTAAGCCATAAAAATCAGAATGGCTGGAATTCACACCTATTCAGCAGCTGAACCCTCAAACCAGTCAGCCCTCGAAATATATCTACTACTACTTCTCCCTTCTCTCCATGGGAAGTCACTGGGGTACCAGGTACCACACTCAGATCCTCCAGTTCTGTCGCTTGTTGGTTAGGGTTTGTGTCTCTGCACATGGTTTCCCTGTCCATTCTGCAATGTTGTCAGTCTGTTTTCTTTTTTTTTTTTCTTTTTTTGGTGGGGGGGGGGGGGGGGGAGTTCTGTCTTCCCCTCAATCTTTCACCCTAAACAGTTTCCTGGAGGACTGTTTCAGCAAGGCCACTGGATCTTGTTACATTGCCATACAATGGTGTTTTCTTTTCTTAACTGAAGTCAGTAAATCTTGATATGGTCCAGCTATCTGGTGCTTTGATGCACTTGTTCACTGGTGAAATGATCGTTACTATATATATATGTGTGTTTAGAATCTTGCGGTAACACCTCATTTCGATGTCTTGGATTCTTTCCACTGCGATGTCTGTGTCTCACATACACTGAGAAATATGGATACATCAGCGCATGCAGGAACTTCGTGTTTCATTCAGATATTATCTTTTCATACAGGTTTTAGTCTGGACAATGTTCATGTTGTCTTGGCTGCCCTTGAGGGGATTTCTGGTTTGGATCCCTCACTGACCATGATGGACCTCAGTTAAGTGAACTTTTGAACAGTGTCAAGCTTCTGTCCAAGGACAGTTAATATCAGTACTGATGGTAGTATCGTTGATTAAAAAAGAATGAAGTTGACACTAATATGCATTTAATCTCCTGCTCCCAGCCCCCTACTGCTCCTCCCCTCCCCACTTCCCCCCTCCCTCACACATACACACCCACACTCACTTCTCAATCCATTAATTTAACTACAACTGAAAACATTAGGTGAGTCTCAGCTCTAATGTGTAATTTAAAAAAATAAAAATATTCACACACAGAAGAATCTACAACCCAAATGTTCTACTGGATGAATCATCCATGCTTGGATTGTCCACCTAATAGGATTATAAGAAATACTGTAATTACACGTCATTAATGCATGCACCTTTATGTACAAAGCAATAGCATGTGTGTGTGTGTGTGTGTGTGTGTGTGTGTGTGTGTGTGTGTGTGTGTGTGTGTGTGTGTGTGTGTGCATGCATGTGCATGTGTGTGTGACTTTCAGAAGCTGGCAAGCAAACTACAGTGGACATAAATACATGAACATGCACGCACGAACACACATTTCCTATATGCAAATACATACATATATAGACACAGTCTACGAGACACACAGACGCATGCACTCACATAAAACATACACAAAGAATAACAAAAATGAGTCAAAAAAAGTGACAAAATAGATAACATGCCAATTAAAATAATACCAAAAACAGAACCCTCTTACTAAAACAAAAAGTACAAATTACTTCATTTTTTCTCGATTGAAAAACTGAAACACTTTTCAAATACACTATGTCCGAGAAAAAAGTCTGAAAGCATCAACAATAGATATGTCTCACTAAAAATATATATGAAATAAAAATGTTCATTTTCAAACATCTCAAGCATACACTAATATATATACATGTCTTTTTTTTCTTAATCTGTCTTTCTGATGACCTACGTTTGTGCAACTAAGAATATGACGAGGAAAGAAAAAAAGACAATGAAACTGTGAGAACTGAATTCATATAAATGGTGAAATGAGTGAAATGCAATACATGGCACCAGTATGCATGAGTTACCTTTCCTTCTTCTGTCTGACCCTCTTCACAGAAGAGGTAGTCTCGCAGCTTGCATAAATATGATCAAAATTATCTATGCTCTGCATTTCTTTCTTCAATTTCATCCTTTGAACTGGTATTGCAGTAAACATTTTCCCCGCTCCCCTTTGATTTACATTACAACCAAAATTTCTTTCTCTATTTCTCTTTCTTTCTTTTGATCATCCATCTTCATTCAAGTAATACATTTATTTTTGTTTTTGTTGATGTTTGTTTATCTGCTTTTTTAATTGTCAGATCATCTTGACAGCTATATAGTTCACTTTTCTCAGATTCTTTTTAGGCACCACACATTATGCTATACACCATGAAAAATCATATATTTGAGGAGAAACACATACAATGAAATGTACGCATTGGATATGTGACAACTCAGTATAACATAAAGAGCCTGTAGTTTTCTTTAACTTTTTTTTCATCTTGAAAATTTTCTCACCATCACTCCGTCCACTAAATACAAATAAACCAGTAGATCTGTGCCAGTTACTTACAAAAATGCATACAATATCCAAAAATTCTAAATCATTGCTGAATAATTATGAGGTCAACTTAAAATCTGAACAGATGTAAGATTTCAGATCTACACCACACCTCAAAATGCACACAAACTGACAGTTTACATTCAGCTTTTGATACTTCCCTAAAAGCATAACAAAACTGGACATAAAATGCACAACAGGCTCAATTATATTACAAATACTAAAAACATCAGCATAAAATACAGCACTATATGCATGCACTGACAATGGAAAATTAAACTTAAGCCTTCCGACCTAATCTTCTTTTCAAAAATCCTCAAAAGCCTTGTCTGAAAAATGATGATAAAAATAATTATGCCCATGCCAGACTTTCAGACACCAAACTGTCTCAGCTGCAAAATGTTAGTTTAGCAAACATCTCTCTGCTGGGTTTTCAGACAACCAAATCACCAAAATACCTGTGTGTCCGAAAAGAGGAAGACAGCATGGTTGTCTGTCTCTGTAGACTTGCGCAGGATTCGTTTCAAATCCTCACGCCATTCAAAGGAGGTGTAGCTTTTGGAAATCTCCACCTGTCAAACGCAGAATAACATGGAAGCATTCTGCAATTGGAAGAGTAGCAACATCTTTATCTCTGAAGAAATAAGAACAGTGAAGTGTAGTAATTTCATGTTTCTTTGTCCCTTGGGAATAGTAACCGTGAAACATAGAAATCAGTTATCTCCCTGTCTCTTGTGTATAACTGTAAAATCTAACCTATCTCTCTCTCTCCCCTTTCTTTCTCTCCCTCCACCTCTCTCTCTCCCCCTCAATCCTCCTCTCTTCCTCCTTTCTCTCTTTAAGTATGTGCGAGGAATAACTGTGAAATACCGAAAACTACCATCTCTTTCAGTGTCTTTGGAACAATGACTGTCTAATGTAGAAATCTTATATTTCTCTCAGTCACTATAATTTAACATCTGCCAAATACAGAAATAACCCATTATGTGATCTATTTGAAATAATAACTGTCATGTATAGAAATGTACCATTCCTCTCTCAAGGTTTGGAATAATAAATGTGAACTATAGAAACCTACCATCTTTCTCAGCCTCTGTGGATTAATAACTGTCAAACACTGAAACGTAATACTTGTCAGCCTGATATATAGAAATCTAGCATCTCCCACAATGTCCTCGTGGAATGGTAAATATGAAATGTAACAACTGATCTTTCTTTATTTCTCTTTCTTTCTCCTGAATTGCAACTGTGAAGTCTAAAAATCATATACCTCTCACCACTTCCCATAGGATTATTAATTCTGAAATATAGACCTCTAACAACTTTCTCTCTTCTCCACCCCTTCTCTCTTTTGCATGCACTCTTGCTGGCTCAAAGATTATTTGCTCTCTCTCTCTCTCATAACTTTAAAATATAGATATCAAATTCAAAACTGTTGCAAAGCTTGCTCAGTTCAACACAGTAATATACCTCACAACAATACCAGGTATAAGAAGCATAATCAAGGTGCGATGAGAGTGGTCTGTTACCCTTTATCTTTGCTAAAAGGGGAATGTCTGGGATGGACAATGGTTAAAATATGGAACTTTGGTGTGTGTGTGTGTGTGTGTGTGTGTGTGTGTGTGTGTGTGTGTGTGTGTGTGTGTGTGTGTGTGAGTGAGTGAGTGTGTGTGTTTGTGTGTGTGTGTGTGTGTGTGTGTGTGTGTGTGTTTGTGTGTGTGAGTGAGTGAGTGTGTGTGTGTGTGTGAGTGTGTGTGTGTTTGCGTGCATGTGGCAGAGTGGAATAGGAGAAAGAAGAGTGCCGACTTAAACACAGCATTAAACACCATAAAACTATCATCAAAATTTGTTGAGAGAATCAAGAATCGGTCACAACAACTTGGAAATGCAACATTTTCTGAAGAAGGTCCAAACCTGAAAGAGGTCATAGTCGGCCATATGAGCAGCCAACCGTGTCACGGATTGACGTCCTGACCCACCAACGCCCACCAGCAGAGCATGACTCCGAGGCTGTTTGATGACACGGGCAATACGGGACACATGCTCAATAGCAAATCTGTTGACAAGAAACACTATAAAATAGCTCTCAACTGTAAATCAACAAGAGTCAGTAAACAATAATTAAAAAAAAAACAAACAGAAAAACAACAAAGCTGTCTAATGAACTGCAAATAAAATCTTACTAATGAAAAAAATACATCTGGAAATATACTATATGATTAAAGCCCCTTGAATTGATTAAAGCCCCTTGAATTTTAAACAATAATCAGTCTTGAAAAGCGATTCCTGTTCACTGCTTTTTTTTTTCATTGCTGTTCTCTCTGTATTCATCTTAACTACATACTCTGCCTTTTCGTTTTCCTCACACTTCGTTCCATATACTTAAAACCAAAAACAGCTGTAAAATGAACAAAAGTCTCCCGCTATATCTACCACTTACATACTTGGTTTTGACTTTTTCAAGAATTCCACAACTTTAGAATAGACATGACTTGAGATGACTGTCAGACATATAACTGAAAAATGTCTGCTCATAACGGAATCAGCTTTCATCTTTCTGACTTACACACCAGTTTTGACAAAAGTGAATCACTGCCCACTAAAACTGTTTGAAACTCACCTGAACAGCACAAGGTTCATGGGTTTCTTGCTGAGGTTGTTGAACTCTTCCAAGTAGCCTTCAGACACAATCCTCAGCTGCTCCAGGTCACGCACCTCAATGTAGTTCTTGGCGTCTGACTTGGGGTCGGAGAAGTCACAGTAGATCAGACTGCGGATATCATCTTCCACCACCTTGCCATCATTGTCCGAGTCCAGGTACGCAAATAGCTGATCAAAGTCATCACGCATTTTGTCCTTAATTACTTCCCGACTGCTGTTGAACAGCCAGTTCCTGTCAGCATCGTCCACCAAACGGTCGTAGAACACACGGAACACCTTGAAGCAAAACACAAACAACAAGCTCTTCCAACACAGATTGAATCATAAACTGTAGTAACTAGCCATGAATACTGTAAATGAACTAAATTGATATATGAAGTCTTGTCACCCAGGACATAATAGGAATTGTGATAAAATGAAATATATTTCCAACACATTCGAAACAATAGACATCGTTATTTCAATCATCCAGAATAAAGACTGACCAACAACTTAATCCCAAGCATCATACTGTATTCTCTGAAATCTTTTAAAACAACTTTCAGAGACAGACAAGCCCAAAGTCATTCCATGCTCTCCAAATCATGTCCAGCCTAAGCAACAGCATCACACCACATAAGCAGTCAGCAGCATCCTGGACATTCATAACCCATTACCTCATGCACCCACAGTCTCTTCAGAGACGAAGGATCCTCAGTGGTGTCCGGGGAGGACAAGAGGATGCCCTGGATGACGCGGGCAAAGTCTCGCAGGTTGAAGAGGTAGTGGGACTTCATGGGAGTGGGAAGCAGGTTGGCAATGGCCTCCTTGTAGATCATCAGGGTCCCATAGATTATCTGGTCCACACAGGGCTTGAACTCACTGCTGAACCCTCTGCCCACAGTGCCAACACACCAAGCTTCGTAACAACTCGTTACAACATCCGTGCTAAATTGTCATAATACATGTATACCATACCTTTTTGGACTACAAGGCACTCTACAACACGCAACAAACCCCTGGGTTTCTAAAAGAAAATCCAGCCGTAAGTAAGGATTTGGAATGTAAGACATATATTTTGCTGCTTGCTCTAAACAAAACTGCAGTTTGCTGTTGCATGCCTGAAACAGTCAAACACACAAACATATTTATAAACATGCGATGGTGTATGTGCTGGATTGACATGAAGGATGTTTTGAGCTGTGCGGACACTGACAACAACTGCAGGCCATCTGAACAACCAACACAGGTGAGTGCCAGAACTGATTCAGCTCTGAATTGGATACCTGAGAATATAAGATGCCACAATCATAACAATAGAAACAAAATCATCCCCTTCTAATTCTAAAACCACAATACATATACTGCATACTTCAGAATACATGATGCTCAGTCAGAACTTGAGAAACAGAACTATCACCTTCTAGTTCCAAAATCGCAGTGCATCATCATCCTTGCCACTCTATTTGGATAATATAATGCCGACAGCCAAGGATCTAAACATCTCTCTGTCCTCAGTCATGAACGACAGGGTAGAGGTGTTATGACCTGTCCAGGCCTCCATGTATCACATCACATATATTTCATCCACACTGACTCAGGTTGCAAAAGATCATTGACTCAGCTTGCAAAAGATCATTGACTCAGCTTGCAAAAGATCCAGTTTGATGTTTTGGGGCCAGCATTCCCTGCCGTACTATTTACACCCAGCAGTTTTCCTGTATTTTTCTTTACATTATGATGTGGAGTCTCAAAAAAAAAAAAAAAATCAGTTGGCTTTTTCACTTTAATTACAAATTTTTACAGCACCGAAGTAAATAAACAATAAATTGTTTACATACTTGTTTACCCCAAATTCAGGTACCTGTAATATCTCAGACAAAAACCCAACATTAAAAAAACTGTAATTTTCATAATCGCAATACTTTCACAACTTTTGAAGATTTGGGAGAGCCAGTCATTGGCGCATAAGACCGCTTCGTCGCCATCTTTGACCAAGTGAAAGATGCAAGGCACGCTGGGAAATGTCTTCTTACTACTTTTGACCGAAACAGTAGCGGACAAAACTTTGTTTTCACAATTTTCTTCTTTTGATTTTTTTCCCATAATTTTTTTTTTTTTTTTTTTTTTTTTTTTTGTGCCATAATTCCCGTAATTTTGTTTTTTTTTTCCGTAAAAATTACAACAAAATCGTAAAAGCATACAGGTCTGTGTTTAGCACAAGAGAAGGCTTTGGCACACAGCTGATGACAAAAGCAAGCACACATTGAGTAACGTACTTGGCAGATATGTGCCACTCCATGATGCTGCGGAAGATGGTCACCATGGTGTCATCATCGAATTCGTTGATGGTGATGGTGTTCAAGTGACGCAGGAAGCGTGGGGTCACAGGGTTACGACCACCACCTGTACACACACACACACACACACACACACACACACACATAAAGAAATGGTAATATTATTCTTATAAGTATGGCATGGGCAGTTAAAGAAAAACAGAAACTTGCTTCATATTTTTTAATGTACAACGAAAGGCCTACAGTAAAAAAAAAAAAAACCTGCCGAAAGTCTTGTGACAATCCATTTTCAAAAAACAAGGGGGAAAAAATGAACAAATCTACAGTAGTTGTTTTTCAGGAATTCCATCTTCAGCAACATATCCTTTCAGACCTTATACAGGCCTGGGGAACCGTTGAACAGCAGGTCAACTAGTGATGTTGGTGGTGTTCTTCATACAATACACAATATGCAGTGTAACAGAATACAAAGGCAGATGGGACAGTGGTGCAGTTAGATAGTTTGGGCCCAAAATTCAAGAGTTCCATAACTATTCAAGCATACTAATACAAATATACTGACAGGGGGCCTATAGTCAGCTGTTCAAGCATTTGCCTGTGAAGCTGATGGTCATGAGTTCAAACCACATATGGGATTGATTTTTTTTTTTTTTTTTTTTTTTTTTTAGCTTGATAACTCTCTCTGTCCACTCAGCAGTAAATGGGTGCCTGATTTTGTACTGGGAGGGTTAAAGGCAGGGGGAAAAGGATGAGAGCCACCGTCCATCATGCTATACCCTAGATATGGTGAAACTCTGATAGTTCAGTGCCCCACAACTGATAGGCTACGGCAACTTTAACCTTTAACCCGAAGAGTGCCTATAAGCCGTCAGCTGACGCCGAAGTAAAAATGCTTTCCCAGTGCCTATGGGCCATCCACTGACGTCATGCATTTTTCTTGAATTTTCATTCGTTACTATTTCTATTAACGGACTTAAATAGAGTGTGCGTAGTAAGCCTTATATGTCTGTAATATTAAAATGATATGCAAATGACCACACGTGAGGGGAAAGCCCATTTATTCTCATCACTGACTGGATGACCAGCCAGCACTTCGTCTCGCTTGTAAAGATGGCGGCGCAACCTTCGACAAGTGTAGCGACCAAATCAACATATTTACACAGCTGAGCAGGCTCTGCTAATCATTTTTGACGAAGACAATAATCTTTTATTCTACGACTTACTCGAGCATGAACGTGAGATGATGATTGTGATGGAATTGCCGACTGTATTCGTCAGTTATTGTGTCGGGCTGTGTGACCTCAGTGTGTGTTCAGCTGACTGGTTTGCCAGCGTCGAACGAGCTCGCCTAGTGTGTACTCTGCACTGCGTGCCAGTGGCCAGTGATGTGATAGTCAGCGTGAGAGGGGAGCGTGGCCTGCTCGCGGTGTGACACGGGGCAGAGGGAAAGGTAGGAGGAGAGGAGGAGTGAAAGAGAAGGTTGAAGTCCAGCAAGGGGGCGTGGTGGGGGGAGGGGGGCATGGTCGTGGACTGACCTGTCTGCATAGAGTGTGAGCGTCTTGATAGACTTCTAAACTGTTTTACTTTCATTTACATGTGTAGTGTGACAATACAAACTTTATTTTCAACTTTTTTGCTTTGTGTTCTTTTTTGGATGTGAAGCTGTAGTGGTAAATACATATGTTTTTGATCGTGCAAAAAAATCTATCCAAATCTAAATGCCTACATATTTTTTTATTATCAAAATTAAAACAAAAGAAGCCCAGATTCAAAATCTTCATTCAATTTCCTTCAAAAATCATATATATTTCATTGTTATATCTTTTGTAGTTTCTGAGCTTGAATTTTTTGTTAATTATTACCCCCAAATCATTAGATTTCCCTGGCACTGGGAAAGCCTTTGTAAAATTTTCAAGCAGTGAACGGGTTAAGTTATACTGACAGCAAGTCTGAAAACAGAATGACTGAAGGCAGGAATCGCAACAGGAGAATTACTGTAGAGTTACAAGATCATCAAACACACAAAACAAAATGACAATACAGAACCAAAGATTAGCCCAAGACAAATGTTTTTATCAATATCAGATCACTTTGTACCATTTTGAAGTAAGCTATTCTTTCTGTTGACTTTCAAGGTGTATTTGCTGTACCTTACAAAACTTATATTGTTCCATCTGAAACATGACAAAGGAAAGGACTTAGCATGATAACCTGCTCTGCCTACCCGGTCTCATCCTAAGGTCCTACAGTCTCTCACTGACCAGGTATTCTTATCAGCAGTCAAGGGTTACGCTCAATCAACCTTGGTTATTAGAATCACACCCCAACTTAAACATACCATCCCAGTCCTTTACAATGGGCAGGCAAAACATTTAAGGAAAGGAGACAGGAACAGCTCTCATAATGCTGACCCTGAAAGATCAGGTCTTTACCACCTTCCTCCCCAACAACCACTGTAGTTAATCATAAGCATCATTATTTTTGCCACTGTCATACCATAATATGTACAGACCTGGCGGTCCCATGGCACCAACGAACTGCAGGTCAACCAGTTTGATGGCAGTGGTATCCTTCAGGTCGTACCAGTTCCAGTGGTCCAGCCACTGACGCAGCAGCTCTATCGGCGGCTGGGCCCCATATGACTCACGCATGGGCATGTTCAAGTCATCCACAAACACAATCTGCATGGAAAAACATTTTGTTTGCCAGATACTTATCAATAGCTGAGGATTTAATACATTTTCGGGCTACTTTAGGATAAACATTTGTCCAGAGTTTAAACGGATTTTCATTCTAAACCAATTAATCATTTAAAAAATGAAGAAAAAAAACAGACTTCAAGCACAAAGACTCAATAACAAGAGTGGCCTAACCTCACTGGCTCATGTATTCCATTGAACAGAAATTAGGAACAGTGTGGAAGGGGTATATGTTTCAACTGTATCCCAGACATTGCATGTAAGCAAAGCCAACACCAAAATATGAATACAGAGAGATGAAAACAACCCCGCTTGATCAAAAGCTTCTTCTAATGATATTGGTACAACTGATAACATGCTCATACATACACTGGATGTATATTCTGTTCATTATTTTTTCACCCTACTCCACTAATTTTCTTTTGATCTCTGTCTGCCTACTTGAAATATCTTGTATCTTCATTTTTTTTATCACACCACATTTCTGTCAGCTGTCACTGAGATGAGCACGACTGTAGTACAGCCATTTTTTTCTGCAGACATTCTTTTCTATTCATTTGTTTTTAACTGATCAAAAGTGGTACATTTTACAGAATTTTGCCAGTGCCAACTTTCCTGTTGCTGTAGGTTCTTTTAAAGTGCAGCTTGCACATGGGATCTTGGTTTATTTTGTGCATATTTTGCGTCTACATGTCTTTGTCATTTGGATTCTAATCCTAACTGCCCCAAATTAGGAAGCAAAATCAGTAATCCTCCTAGGAATAAGTTTGTGGAAAAGGTGTGCCTCCTCCCTTCTTAAGTCACAGCCATGGTTGTCTAAAGGAAGGCGCAGCAGCTTAAAGACATGACATGGACCCCCATGACCAGCAGAGCTATCAGCAACATGATTGGATTTGAGCAGCTCCATTCATTACTCGGAAACAGCCAAGTCTCCATGTGTGAACAACACTGTATTCAGATTAGTCTGAACAAGCCAATGCCAGGTTTCATCATATCTTTCATTTTCCTTTTTTTTCTGTTTTCTTTGCACTCCCCCCCCCCCCCCCCCCCCCCTTCAAAAAAAAGGAAAAGTTAGTGATGTTTGTTAGAAGAGCAATCATTCACTTACAGCCTTCTTGTTGAGAGGTGGCCCGTAGACCCCTTTACGACGTTTGTCCAGCTTGGACATGATGATGTTCTGGGTCTGGTTGGCAGTGGTCTGTGCTGAGAAGTTGACAATGTTGGGTTTGTACACATTAGTGTCCAGCTTCTTCAGCAAGAAATCCTGTTAAAGCAAAATGTCCCCCATTGGTTGTTCTTCACAGCATGGCAGTCTTCTCATACATTAATAATAATGTTAATTTATATAGCGCCTATTCTCTAAAAATAAGGGCTCTAAGCGCTTCACGTAACCAACACATAATAAAGTTATACGGTAAGACATGACAAGCTAGAAACAAGACAAGAACTTACTTTACACAGAAAACAATAACAAGGAACATAGTGCAAATACACCAAATTAATGTATAAACATAATTTACGCAAGCTTACACACACGTACCCCCATCCCTACCCCCGCTCACACACACACACACATGCACACACACGCGTGTGCGCACCCGCGCAGGAGCGCGTACGCACACATGCTCACGCATGACCACACACCCACGTTCACAGACACATGCATGCACGCACGCACGCACTCACATCTACACAGCTTGCACACACAGGTGACACAACCACCAGGCACTCACACATGCGGGCAAAAACCTGTTCAGGCACTCTGAAGGTGAACTGGGAAGTGGGGTGGAGGTAACGACTGTTGAAAGAAGTTTGTTTTAACGGCACATTTGAAAGAAGAGGGAGAAGGTAGGTGTCTGACACTGAGGGGAAGTGTATTTCAGACAGTTGGTCCTTGGAAGGAGAGAGAACATAGGCCAAAAGATTTTGTTCTGACAGAAGGAATGCCCAAGAGGCGGCTGTTGGCAGAGGAATGAAGTTGACGCAATGGGGTGTAGATGTGGAGGATGTCTGAGAGATATTTTGGTCCGGTACCAGAAACAGAAGAGAAACAGATAGAAGTCAGCTTGTAGTCAATTTGACTCTGAATTGGAAGCCAGTGGAGGGACTGCAACAGAGGAGTGACATGTTGACGTTTGAATGCTTTGCAAACAAGCCTGGCAGCGCTATTCTAAACCTTCTGTAGTTTACTGAGTAGGTACCTTGGTGAGCCAGCCAGAAGACTGTTGCAGTAGTCCAGCCTTGAGAGAACTTGGGAACAAACCAGAATTTTTGTGGCTTCAGTGGAAAGGAAGTGTCTGATTGAACTGATCTTACGTATTTCCAGATATGCTGCCTTACAAACATTAGACACATGGTGCTTGAAAGAAAGGGTGGAATCAAAAGTCACACTGAGATTGCGAGCCTGGGATGAGAGTTGAATATCAGAACTTCCAATACTGATGGAAGAAGGAAGGGAGGGATGATCTTGGAGTTTGGAAGGAGCAAGTAGAAGAACTTCAGTTTTGTCATCATTCAGCTGCAACTTATTCAAAGTCATCCATTTCTTTAAATCTTGGGAACAGCTTTGAACATCACTGACAACATCCTTGAGTTCAGATACAGTGCTTGACTTGTGCATCTGAGTGTCATCAGCAAAGCTCTCATGCAGCAATGAGTGCTGATCGATAATGTCAGACACAGGTCTGACACACAGAGCCAACAGAACTGGCCCAAGAACGGATCCTCCAAGGCTAGTGATGTTGGAGATGAAGAAAGATCATTGACAACAATTATCTGGGAACGATCACTGAGATAAGACTTCACCCACGCAAGAACGGTGCCCTGAATGCCAAATGAAGTTTGGAGTCTAGAAAAGAGAATGTTATGATTGATGGTGTCAAATGCCACAGACAGGTCCAACAGGAAATAAATGTTAGGTACAATACAAAAATGCTAAGGACGCTGTTAGTGTTCTGATTAAAGCAACCTTATCAAAATAATCACCGCTATGCCCTGACAAAACATCAGAGGAATGTAAAGGCATACACTCTGCTGCCAACAAACACCATAGCTCTCCATTCTCAGACAAACGAAACAGGGCAACAGTGCTTTGATTAATCTAGTCCTACACACTGTCCAGTCACAACTCCTATCGACTGTCTCTGGAACGTTCACTTTACACCATCATGGTTATATCAGACCTTGAAACCTTACTTTTTCAGCTGCAGTATTATTTCCAAGAATCAGGTGTATCTGGTGAAAAATGGGTGTGCTCTACTAACAACTCTAAATATATCACGTATAGAGTGTCTAAAAGTCTGGCGATTCCGATAAGTGTCATTGGTGTCAAATATCAAGATCCCTTTTGATGAGTCCAAGTGGTGTTTTGAAACCAAGAGAGCACACAGTACATCAAACCTGACCACAATAAAGAGGGATACTTCATGTATTCAAAGTCACATTTTTATTTGTCTCTTTCTCCAATTTCTTTCTCAGTTAACACAAGAATTTGCCCCTTGCTATCACGTTTGCCTCCTTTAAAGCAGACAGAAATTTCTGACTGGCTGTATAATACCTGACCTTCGCCACACACACAGCAGCTCTGCACATAAGTTTGATTGAACATCGTGTTTCTTTTCTTTTACCAGTCACATCTTTTACAAACCCACTGTATTAGTTATATTACTGGTACATCAGCAAACAAAACAAGTCAGTGTCATATGGTTTCAAGCCTGCAAGACATATGTCTACACCAGGCAAACTTACAATGTCTGATGACAGATAGAAGAGACTGTCTGCTAGTGTACATGTTGACTTCTGCTTGACAGTCATTTGTCCTATGCTTTTGTGTGAGATGTGGGGCTGCTATTTGGAGGATTCATGTTTAAATGCCTGATATTTTCTTCCCTCAGGATGTATTGTCAGTGACCAGCTTTCACCTGTTGAAATACAACCTCTATTTTGATCTCTATGAGAGCTGCATATTTGTGTTCTTGTAGTTTTTCCACACATAACCTTCTTTCAGTGATCCACACTACTCACTGTGATGTAGCAGCTCTTGCCAGTGCCGGTGGGTCCAACAAAGAGACAGGGTTTTTCATGGCGCACCAGTATGTCCATGAGGTATGTGTACCTAACAGTGTCCACAGTCGGCACAATGATTTCATTGAACGTGGCGTCCTTGGAAATAGGTTCTGTGTCCTTGATGTCTTCAGACCAGGATACCCACTTGCCTGCACCCTGTCACAAAATGCATCCATTCTTACAACATTTACAAAGCTGTGCATTTTGTTATAATGAGATATTTCCATCATAAGGTCCACCATCCCTCCGGAGATAATCTTAAATCAGCAGCATGACCGCTCTCCTGACCGATCAGTTAACCCACAGAATTCATCTACCTCAACAAATCTAGATCATTCAGTAATCTGTTGGCTTGCACAATTCTATACCATGCAGCATTAGGCTGACCTGCACAGTTCTGTTGATAAGATGAAGCAGTCTGCCAGCCACACTGTACCATACATCAATCTATTGGCACACGCTACTCTATAGAAAAAAAACTGCCAGTCTACATAATTCTACATCATAAAGTAAAACACTAGCTTGAATTACTCTGCATCATACCACTATCCACCGGCTTGCACAATTCCACACTGCACAGCAATCTACTAGCCAATACTATACATCACCATGCAACATTCTACAGTCTCCATGACTCCAAACTACACAACAATCTACAGAAACAAACAAAAAAATCAATGGGACTTCTTGATATTCATCAATCATCACTGGTCTTTTCTCAGCAATGATCCCAAATATGATCACAGAATTATCAATTCTAATTCTTGGGACTGTGGAAAGTAAGCTGACGTTTCTGGCATTAAATAGAAAGCAGTGGAGAATTAATTATTTGTGCATCTACACTGTTTCAAACACACCATTTCCCCTTATTGTTTTCATTTCACATGTTTTTTGGCTATATGTGTAGGCTAAGGAGAGAATACAAAGCAAAAGACAAATATACTATGTCATACACATATGGCACTATTTTTCTTCTGAAATTCTGATCAAGAAGATTTCTATTCCAAAGTGCTCTGAACATGATTAAATCAGTTCCGGCACCAAGCAGAGTTCCATCTTGAACCTTTGACCTGCAATCAGGTCAGTGCCTGTGCCTATACTGCTTAAAGGATTGATCATCCAGTGTGCACATCAATACAGCAAACACACCACAGCATGTTTTGGCTCTATTTTCTGTTTCTACTCAGTTACTGGTCATATCTACATTTCTAATACAACTGCAAACTTAGTTTCATATGCAGTGAAATGTAGTATTGTTGCACATCCCCAAATGCCTTTGTTATACATGAAACAGACTATGTGATGAAATTAACGGGTATCCTGTATATTCTAAAGTGCCTTGTCATCCGACAATCACAGAACGTTTTTCTGACACTCCTACCTCTTTGACGAATTTGTAGTCGTACACTTTGCCCTTAGGAGGGAATGGGTTCAGATAAGGTTTCATGGGAGGTTCCGTCAAGTCAGGAATACCTAGGCTGCTCCTGGTCTCTTCCGTCATCCCTCCCTGTGCAACATGGGATATCTTGCATAACATTTGTTTTTACACATTGCACATACATGGATATGCGAGGTACACTACATGAACCAAAGTTATGTGTGATTTAATATTGCCTTTCAACCAGTGTAGTTATCACAGACTGTTTTGCACTTGTCAGTGCAACATTACAAAGCAATATGCAAACTCTGTCTATTGTTATAACTTTATTGTTTTGATTTGCATTTTACTTTGTGTATGTGTGCATGCATATGACTCTGAGAGAATGTGTGTGCACCATCTGATGGGTTTATAAAGGTGCTGGCATCACGAAATAATTTGTATCCATTTTCCATAACAATCATACTCCAGTTGCAAGCACGTTTCTGATCCTTAATGCTGTGTCAAATTTGGGTTTTCATGATCAAAATAGTAATCTTAATGTTCTTCATAACTAAAAGAAAAAGAGTAACACTTGTCTTTGAATGGCTAAACTAGGGAAAGAATAATTCATTGTCAAAGTGTTTAAACCATAAACACAGAAACACTAATTCAAGTGGATAAACATGGGAAAGATTAACATTACATTGCAGTCTGAGTAATTACAAAGTGGAAAGAGAAACCGTCTGATTTCTGCATGCTCAATTCACAGAAAGAGCATTATCAAAACTACAGGGAACAGAGACTCTTTACCGCTTGTGTGGTCATCTAAAAAGTTGTTGAAGTTGATATGGGGTTAGTAACATCATGTCTGAGTGATCAAAGCAGACAAAGGAGTTACAGATGGGTTAAATTAGATTAACAAAATCTGCATAAAACTAAGAAGAAAGTCAATGCAAAAATAATCAGACAGAATCCTCGTGGGTGAGGGACGCAGCATGAATAACCAACTTTTTTTTTTCTGTCCCATCTTCTGTACCACCTCAGTGGCAGTGCACCCAGGCTACTCATTCCGACACCCTGGCCCGCCTAATCCCAGCACAGCTATCCACAGGGAGCCGTCAATGTCAAGTCATCATGAGGCAACCCACCCAAGGAGACAATGTACTGCTGCCAAGTCACTTCAGTGGTGTTCAGTGGCGCCTGTAGGACATCACTACTAAGCCCCCTACTGACGACAATAATTGCTTAGTCATGGATCTGGCATGAGTGAGCTCCCTCTCCGGAGGGCACAACCATGTCCATCTGACAACAGCCCCCCTGGACTCCCCGATACCAGAGACCATGATGGAATCAAACCAAGGCCACAGACGTGGAGAGGACATCGAAACTGAGGTCACCATGAGAGCAGGGCATGAGGGGACACAGAATTTGAGACTTTTTTTTAATACTAATCGATGAGAATGAGGATGATTAAGATGATGCTACAGATTTCCATTCTGGTCTGAGACTGCATGACAGGGCTGTACTCTGTGCTTACTTTCATGATATGTCCCCGCATCAACCAGGCCCGAGAGATACAGACACCCACAGTTTTGTTCAGGAAATTTGAGCAACACTGTCAGAGATGCATCCATTTACTGGATGAAACTTGACTGTGTGGTCTCAGTCTTTCCAACTGAGCCTGTAGCAAACTTAACTCTGGGTAGGAGCCGGTCGGGGTAGAAAATTCCCACATGGCTCTGATGGGAACCAAAGCCCACAACCTCCCAGCCAGGAGTCCGCAATGCTCACCACCTTGCCTTGGCAGCTGGTAACTTGTATTCATTTTGAGGGCAAACAGAAAATGAAATAGCAAAAAAATATAAATAAGAATATTGTAAATTATTGTGTCTAGATTCTATCTGAAAGTATGCAGTAATGATGAATTTCACATAGACAGATAGATAGATGATACAGATATGTCAAATACGTGAAGAGGTGCCTAAAGAACTGTAACTCACAGCAACGAGTTCACGGAGAAGCTTGTCAAACCTGACCCGACCTTTGTCATCAGTGCTGCCACCACAGGACCATGTCAGGGCAAAGAAAAATATGCTCTGCAACAATCACAGACCACACAACATGTCTGGAACAATCTTATGAGACAGCAGATAGACAACAAAACAAGAAAAAAAAATCAATGTTCAAACACATGAAAAAAAACAACCAATAAGCATCCTGACAGATGATACCACTATATTCATCTACGGGCCTGCAACAACCTCCAGGTATAAGCACATAGGCGCTGTCAATCAGTTTTGATTAATGGGCATGAAAAAGATTTTAATAATTCAATGAAAACATGTTTCAGCATAAATGTCATTCCTGGTGCCCTTGACCATAATCATGCTATATGATGTGCATTTGTGGAGAGAATCTCTTACTTCCTACCTCGACTGGAACTCTGAAGCTCACCATGGGCAGCCATATTCCAATTACATAGTTTATGTCTAATTACAACACATGCATGAATGTTTGGGGTCTTTTTTTTGTTTTTGCTACTAGTGTCATCCATTCCACAGGCAAACAATGGCCTACTATTTAAATTATACAAAAGATGAAATGGAATTTGACATGCATGCAAAGTCGCTCATGGTACCTCAGTTTAAAGGCTCATTAAAGAGCCTTGGAGGATGTTAGAGTCACCACAAGTGTTGATTCGGGAGAGACAACCTCCAATAACCTGGTTATCTCATGTAGAGATTGAACCCAGTACCCCTGAATTAAGAAAACAATGCTTTAACCACGAGGCCAGCCATACCATAAACCTGTTCAAAACAGCGGGCAACTTGACATCTTTGACAAATAATACACAAGGACAGTAACTCTTGCTCAATTGGTGAAACAACTGAAAGTATCTGGGCTACTAATGAGGAAAAGCAAAAATCATTGAAATTCTAGTGGAGTCCAGCAGACGGACTCAATTCTCCCCCAGAAAAAATGTTAACTTGCTTTTCAAATGGCAAAGACTGATGCAAATTTAAGCCTTGAGTGGTGTGTGGTCCACTTTTCTGTTCAGTCATCACAGGTCCATTTGTTCAGTTTTGTTGATTTTCACCACAGTAGTGTCTTGTCTTCACATGTTGTAAGAGCATCATTTTGCTTCCCACAAGGTAGGCAAGATGGAAACATTCTGTTTCAGCAAAGAAGTTGATGTAAGATTTTGAAACATCAGCGTCGTCTGCTAGCAAATCAAAAACGCGACCATATTCAAAAGACTCCACTGCTTACTTTTTTCTTCTTCCCTGTTTTTTTTTCTTTGTCAAATTGCTTCTTTTTTTTTCTTGTTAATTCTCATGTTTGCATTTGGCTAAAATCTACAAATCCATGAAAAAAATGGGAGCCCTGAAGTATATCCTAACTACCCGAGTCCCCTTTCCCAGAAAAACCATGTCAGCATGTCAAATTTGTCCCACTGACCTCCAGCCAGGTGATGATCTCTCGCTCCTCCAACTGTGCAACGACGCCTTCATCCTGGAACTCGTCCATCAGACAGTCCATCAGGTTCATCACCCCCTTCACCAGGTTGGAGTCTGTGGTGGGGGACAACTCCTAAACACAGACACATGCAGACACACGCATGATTCCAAATGTGATTGACCTATAACTACTGGTAGTGCTGACTGATTTTTTTTTTTAAATCTAATAAAACACAGTAAATGCTATCTAACATAACATAACTTTTGCATCAACCACGTAACAGAGGAGTGATATTTTTTATAATCATGTAAAAACATCCTGAAAATTACAGGACTGGATGAATATATTCAATGTTGCAAAACCTACTGGATGAATATATTCAATGTTGCAAAACCTTTGAAGGTTTTAAGGATAGAAATTTAAAAAAAAAAGAGAAACCTATCTTGGATATCAAGATACACAGATATTAAAAGATTTAGGAAACACACACACACACACACACACACACACATATGCCCTATTGTATATATGTGGGCATGCAAAGACACATGCACCCTTGCTGCCAAAATTTGGTCGAAGTCCTTTATAACAACTGTTCGATGTCAAGATTCTTAGCTCTGGTATACTCTACTAATCTCTGGCATACTCTCCAAATTTCTACAGACCCAGTGACCATCACACTGCAGCCAAAACAATGAACATTCTTTCTTACATATAATTCAGTTCTTTATGTTAGTTAACCTTTTCTTGCACTTTACCATCAGTCTTTACCATTCTACATGTCAGTCCAGCACCTGACTTAGTTCATTCACAGTTACACTTTCCAGCTGGTAACAAAATGTGTATGCAGTGTGAGCTGTTCAAACAGCTGGTCTTACCTTGACATGTTTGCGAACCAGCACCAAGCAGGGATCAATGAACCTTTCAAACATGTACGCAGTGTGAGCTGTTCAAACAGCTGGTCTTACCTTGACATGTTTGCGAACCAGCACCAAGCATGGATCAATGAACCTTTCAAACATGTACGCAGTGTGAGCTGTTCAAACAGCTGGTCTTACCTTGACTGTTTGCGAACCAGCACCAAGCAGGGATCAATGAACCTTTCAAACATGTACGCAGTGTGAGCTGTTCAAACAGCTGGTCTTACCTTGACGTGTTTGCTGAACCAGCACCAAGCAGGGATCAATGAACCTTTCAAACATGTACGCAGTGTGAGCTGTTCAAACAGCTGGTCTTACCTTGACGTGTTTGCGAACCAGCACCAAGCAGGGATCAATGAACCTTTCAAACATGTACGCAGTGTGAGCTGTTCAAACAGCTGGTCTTACCTTGACATGTTTGCGAACCAGCACCAAGCAGGGATCAATGAACCTTTCAAACATGTACGCAGTGTGAGCTGTTCAAACAGCTGGTCTTACCTTGACATGTTTGCGAACCAGCACCAAGCAGGGATCAATGAACCTTTCAAACATGTACGCAGTGTGAGCTGTTCAAACAGCTGGTCTTACCTTGACATGTTTGCGAACCAGCACCAAGCAGGGATCAATGAACCTTTCAAACATGTACGCAGTGTGAGCTGTTCAAACAGCTGGTCTTACCTTGACATGTTTGCGAACCAGCACCAAGCAGGGATCAATGAACCTTTCAAACATGTACGCAGTGTGAGCTGTTCAAACAGCTGGTCTTACCTTGACATGTTTGCGAACCAGCACCAAGCAGGGATCAATGAACCTTTCAAACATGTACGCAGTGTGAGCTGTTCAAACAGCTGGTCTTACCTTGACATGTTTGCGAACCAGCACCAAGCAGGGATCAATGAACCTTTCAAACATGTACGCAGTGTGAGCTGTTCAAACAGCTGGTCTTACCTTGACATGTTTGCGAACCAGCACCAAGCAGGGATCAATGAACCTTTCAAACATGTACGCAGTGTGAGCTGTTCAAACAGCTGGTCTTACCTTGACATGTTTGCGAACCAGCACCAAGCAGGGATCAATGAACCTTTCAAACATGTACGCAGTGTGAGCTGTTCAAACAGCTGGTCTTACCTTGACATGTTTGCGAACCAGCACCAAGCAGGGATCAATGAACCTTTCAAACATGTACGCAGTGTGAGCTGTTCAAACAGCTGGTCTTACCTTGACATGTTTGCGAATCAGCACCAAGCAGGGATCAATGAACCTTTCAAACAAGTCGTTGATGGTAGACTTGTGCATTTCTGTCAGGGTGCCGGGAAGAGTGTTCTGCCAGGATTTGACCAGCGGCCGCCAGCCCAGAGTAGAGGGCTCCATGTAAATCATGCCACAGCGAGAAACCTGAGCAAAGGTCAAAGGTAGGGATCACCATTTCTTTCTTATATTCTATTGTCAGGAAGAGCGCTCTGGAGATATTAAAAGAAATTATCCGGGTACATTTAGTCATGGGATAGAAAATTCACCCTTACACCTGTGGTGTGGTCAGAGGCAATCATTTTGAAAGTGAGTGCTGTTCAGAGCACGCAATTGTGTGACTGTCTCTTTTCTGGTCAGACTGCAAGAAGACAGCCTGGAGAGCAGATGGGCTCCGTTAGTTAGCCTGACTTGGTTGCCGGCTATTAAGTGATTTCAGGTCAGGGAAAGTCTCATTCCCCCCGAGTTTAATTTGTAAATACAGCACCAAGTGCTAGTGTAGACTAGGTGTCTACGGGTCTGAAAATTCCAGAGCGCTCGTTCCTGGGAATGGCCTGGCTTTTGTGAGCAAGGAAGCATTTCCGAACGTATCTCCCTGTGACTGCAGGATGGGGTGTTTTGTGAACTGTTGTGATGGAGGTGAAGTGCTGCAATGTGCCAGTCGAGTGTGACACGTCGCTGCAAAACAAGTACAGTGTATAGGGTGAAAGAGATTTGAGTAAATGGGAAAGTGTTGTGTAGCTTTGTTTGGTTGATCTTGTTTATTGCTTATGTCTTTGAGTATTTGTAAATAGTAAAGGAAGGAGGGATTGCTGAATTCATGTGTATGTATCTGTTGAGCACCTTGTGAGAAGAGTGAGTGGATTGTGTGAACTTGACATCTATGCTTGTCAACTTATCTTAAAACTTCTCATACAAATACACCTTGAGAATAAACATCTACACATATACCAGCAAACAAACACACACACTCATTCACACCCACGTACACGCATGCAAATGTACATACAGAAACATGACTTGACTATGCAGCTATTTTTCAAAATAACAAGGGCAGTGGAGGTTAATGAGCATTCTCTCAATGAAAACCGTCCTTTGGGACCTCAAAGTTTCTTTTGATAAACAAAAAGAATGTGATGCTTCACATATTGATAGCCCCTGCAAAAAAAAAATGACCATGCAGAGTTAGAAAGATGGTCAGACTCTTGCGTTCTAAAGAAAAAAATGCTATCAATGTGATCCAACACTGATTATATGTAATATGATATACAAGAAAATATTTCACACTTGAAGTCAATGTAAACTACAGTCTTAGCAAACGAATCGCAAACAATGTCCAAAAATTCCAAGAAAACGTGCAACAAAAGCTCAAAGAATTCACACAATTCCACAGGACTGCAAACCAGAGTCTGTTCAAAATACAAATGCCCTTAAACCCCTCAATGAGAGCTGACCGTGGCAGGTGAGGCAGCCTCCAAATCCATGGGCTCAAAGATGAGGTTGGTGGTGGGGGCCAACTGGATGATCTCACCGCTCATCAGACACAGCTTCTTGTTGTCATCTAGCACTGTGTTCATGTTTTCGATCCAGATGGCGTCCACAGGGCCATCAAACAGCAGCCACTTGCGATCAGGAGTCTGTGATTATACAATGCCCAAAGAGTTTTGAAATGATAAAGCTGAGAAAATACAGTACAATTCATGTAGAATATCAAAACACAAATGTGTACTAATATAATTATAGTCAGACTTCCATAGCAGTACAATTCTTGTGCAAACCTAAAAAACAAAAAAGGCATAACTGTGCAATTCAAAGAGAAATCTGGATTAAAAATATCCTACAATGGCTGATTTGCTGGTAACAATAGTAACAAGCATACCAGAATACAATGATTGTTGCAGATAAGCGAAGGATTGTATGTGGTATGTGTGAGCTTGTAAGCATGTGAGCATATGTGCATATGCGTGTGTGTGTGTGTGTGTGTGTGTGTGTGTGTGTGTGGTGTGTGTGTGTGTGTGTGTGTGTTCGATACCCAAGTCTATTTAATGTTGTTATCTTGTCTTGTTTTATCTTTGCTTTTCTAAGAGATACAGACAGACATTTAGCTACAAAGAGAGAAGACGAAAAAAGGAGGAAGACTGGTAGAGACAGCAGAATAAAAATCCATTCATCAGGTAACCACACATTGGACGTTTCCAAGCTCACCGTGGATGTGGCAAAGGCTCTGTAGCTGACGGCCAGAATGCCGTCCGACCACTCATGGGACACAGGGTCAAAGCAACCGTACAGCTGACCCATGGTGATGGCCTTGGGGTTCAGCACCGTGATCTGCACCTTGTTCTCCTCCATCAGACCCTGACACACACACACAGACACAGCACATGCACATACAGATGAGGTGTTGGCAGGTGGTGTGATGACAGGGCAGTACGGGGTGTATGGATGGGTAGATTGGTGGGTAGGTGCAGGCAGGTAGGTAAGTTGATAGGTACGCAGGTGGAAGGGTTGGAAGTTAGGTAAGGAAAAAGGAGTAGATAGGTAGTAGGGAAAGAAGTAAGAAACTCAGTTGGTTGGTACCGGTAGATAGTTTGATGCGCAGGTAGGCAGATGATAGATATGTGGGTACATAGGCATGTACATACAAACATACATACATACAAACCTACTTACTTTTGTATGTACATACATGCGTATGCATATACACACATTCATTCATATGTATGTAATGCATGGAAATTAACTTTCATTCTTATATATGCACACATCATGTATGTATGTACATAAGCTTAACCCTGACACATCCACATACATGCGTCTTGGTGTACACACATGAATGAATACAGAATAGCTGTACTATATACACACATGCTAGAGACAGAATATACATGTGCATGCATACACAGCAACCTTCCCTCCCATTCCAATACGCACACATCAAGTCCACCAAATGCTTCTTGCATGCCACCTTCCCTCCCATTTAAATGCACATACATCAAGTCCAGCAATTGCTTCTTGCATACCACCTTCCCTCCCATTTAAATGCATATACATCAAGTCCACCAAATGCTTCTTGCATGCCACCTTCCCTCCCATTTAAATGCATATACATCAAGTCCACCAAATGCTTCTTGCATGCCACCTTCCCTCCCATTTAAATGCACATACATCAAGTCCAGCAATTGCTTCTTGCATGCCACCTTCCCTCCCATTTAAATGCACATACATCAAGTCCAGCAATTGCTTCTTGCATGCACCTTCCCTCCATTAAATGCACATACATCAAGTCCAGCAATTGCTTCTTGCATGCCACCTTCCCTCCCATTTAAATGCACATACATCAAGTCCAGCAATTGCTTCTTGCATGCCCACTGTCCAACACACAGGTAAGCGAAAGGTACATGGAATAAACCAAGGAAGTTCTTTATTGAAAGACATGAAAAACCTGGACTCTACATGTCTGTTATTCACGATTTATCATCCCTGGTTTCATTTGATCTCTTTTTGTATGCGTGTGTATATCATAGGCTCTCACACACACACACACATACAACAGCACACTTGTTCAGATGCACATACATACATATGATCATCCTACTTATGTAATCACCTTTTCATGGATATCTCCCAGTGCTCCAGCCAGTGTTCTGTAGGCCGACGTCTTACCACCAAGTGGTTCTCCCACAATCATGAAGCCGTGACGCACAATCATCATCTCAAAGATCTGGAACATGCAATGGTCAGAAAAAGTTGGGATGCTACAGTATGACTTAATAAAAGGGTAAGGTTTGAGGGGAGTTGTTGGTTGTTTTGTTGTGATGATGTTTGTGTTTATTTTATATGAGATTAGCAAATACACCAGATGCTGACGTTTCTTTTCTTTCTCTTTTTTAATTTCCGTTACTGGCAGTTCATAGAGCACTTTTATTTCTTTCCATTTGTCCAAATCTTTTTGAAACCACTATTTTTTACTGCCCGAGTCACTTGAAAATTAAGAGAAATCTCAACAGCTAAAAGCACTGCACTGAAAAAAAAAAACTAGCAACATGGAATTCATAGAATAAAGAACACAGGAATACAAACAATCACCAGCATGTAACCCCTAAACATAACATACACACACACAAAAAGTGTGCGCGCAAACCCAGAAGATGATTCCTTGTGACACAAATAGGTGAGTCACTTCTGCATCACTTGCATGAGTGCCCTCCCTTGAAACATGCTTTCCCGCATTCTAGTCAGTGAGTATGAACACTGCATCCTAAGTGGACAGACCATGATGTGTGGTTGGGTAAGAGAAGTGAAAACACCCTATTGTCCATCACCTACCTGCTGTATCTTCTCCAAGAAGAAGTCAGTACACTGCAGGTTCATCTTTTCACAGTTCTCCTTTACCGCCTCATTCAGCACTTCATAGTCGGGTGTAGGCAGCTTGACTCCAGGGAACAGATCGGAGGTGATGCCGTCAAACAGAGGCAGATCATGGTTCAAGAACTTGGGTAGGTTGACGTCGATGATGGAGCGCAACATCAGAATGTTCTCATCTTCTTCTGGATATTTCAACTGTCAACACAAAGACATATATGCTTATGATCTCAGATGCCACAGCAAAGTTTGTCTTGTAAGATGTTAAATGTTGTTTGTGTCTTTTTTTTTTTTATCCTAATTGCACACTTAAAAGAAACGCAACAGTGAACTGAGAGATGTGAAAGTTACAAGTCATAGCCCTGTACACCCAAGTGAATTCTGCTCAATACAAGTTTCAGTGGACAGGAGAAAGTTGCATGTGTTAACCAATACTTATGTGAAATAAATCAAGTCTCATGTCGTGATCGGAGCTGGAAAAAAAATTATACATGAATGTAGAAAAAAAAAAAACCTGATGAGGCCCGAAATCACAGCAAGCAAACATCTGACTAATTTTGCTACAAATGTATTCACAATAACACACAGCCAAGTTAATAAGAAACACACATGACATTTATTTTTTCATTCTTTTTATATTGCTTGGAAAAGATCAACTTCATCTGAATTTTTTTTTTTTAATTATGCTACTATGAAAATGACTCAGAAACAAAACTATCATGAGAAAGTTGTTCATGCATGAATTAGTGATCCAAGAAGATAAATTTTAACAATCATTTCTGACATTTCCACATGCATGTGGTATGTCAGAGCATGCAGTTGGTAAAAATACTCATCGAGGACCAATTTCTTACCTAAGCAAGAGTCTCTGGTGATGCAGCCGCATATTCAAAACTATAACAGAACAAGGAACTCTAACCTTCAACTCTTGTTATGACAAACAGATTTCAGTTTTGTCTGTTAACCTCCCTTTTGCCAAACGAGGTATGTCTTACCACTTTCTGCCATGCCAGGTTCTACGACAATCCATTCAAGGAAAACAAGACATTACTTTGAATATACCACTCTCTCCTAGGTCGCTGAAATAAGGTGGCAATTATCAATGGGACTAAGGAGGTTAAGAAATAGAACAACAGGCACATGAAATGAACCAACCTTGAGGTTTCCAGCAGCAGTCAGTACAGACTTGACAGCCCTCATGCCATAATCATAGTGATGCTGGGAGGACAGCTGCTCTGAGCACAGTCGATACACAGCCACAATCTTCACAGACAGGGGTCGGGCTTGTACAAAGCCGCAGGAGTACAGAGAAATCTCTGCAATCAGGGCATAGTCTGGCACCATCATAGCCACTGTTCGGAACAAGGCCTGCACACAGCACAGAATCACGGTCCTGTGGACAATGGTTTCACTAACAATCTTTTGTGTGTAAATTGTGGCATCACAAACTAGTTTCCTTACCATTCTTTGGCAAAAGAAGAGATGATACAGTTCAATACAATTCATCAGCTGATGAACAGGAAAACATTTACTTAAGCAAGTTTTGGAGAATCCTGATAATTTAGCTTCAACAATCACAACGTATCCTTCAGATCTGGTCACCACTGTTTACATTGTATGTGTTTAACATGACAAACTAATGTTAGTCCTAAGTTTTGTGTTCTGTGCACTTGACTGCATTATATGTTCTTTCTTTTCAAGATGATCTTGGGTAAATCAGACCCTTCAAGAAAGAAGAGCCTTAGTCCCTAAAGTGTGATCCATAAATGAGGAAAATTCAAACATACCACAAACTTTACTTAATCAGTCATGACAATCTAAAGCACTTATCTGCGTTTACCTTTTGCATTTCAAAGACAAACTTTTTTACTATATTAAAGCATTTTTTAATGACAATACAAACAGTGAAAATGTACTGACCTTCAAGTTATCAGGCAATTCAGATCGTCCTGCGTACCCAGGGTTCATGGTGATGAAGACAGAACATGTGGGGTCTAGCTTGATCTCTGTGCCCTCAAACAGCAGGGTGTCTGATCCAGAGTTGATTCCTGGTACAGCAGAAAATGTTACTTTCTTAGCCTTCCTGGCAGCAATGGTTGTGTGATGTAGTAATTGAACAGATAGGAAGATAACGACAGGTGTTTTATACATAAATACACATATGCTCTTAAAAAAGTTATATGCACTCTCTCTCTCTCTCTATTCATGTCAAGTGATCAGAATATACACACTGTTCCATCACCAGTGGATAGCAGTGGATAGTTCTGAATGCTCAGTGGTCATAATGTACACACAGCCCCCATGAACAGTAGACTGTTTTCATCTCTTTGAATGGTCAGACTAGACCCACAGTCCCATGAACAGAGAACCATTTTCATCTCTCTAAACAGTCAGATATATGCACACTCCCGTGTGCAGTGTTCTGTTCTTACCTCTCTGAACGGTCAGATGTCCTTAAAGCTATTCCTTATTGAATAGACTTTAAGACTGTGAACCTGGACTGTCTTGTCAAGATCATCTTGACAATCTTTGTCTTATTCTGAATTGCATAAATCTTTCAATTCGCAGTCTAAGATGGCCATGTTAGGCACTCCTTGTTGAACCTACGTTCATGGAGGAAAAAGCTTCTGCAAACTTACCCTCAAACATTTTAGGTTCACACAAATGGAGTAACCAAAATGATAATGATAATTACAGGCTTTTATATAGCACCTTAACGATAGATCAGTGCACTTACAAAGACATGTTGTCACACGCACACTCACAATCCCCATCCATAATCATAGAAGTGGGCATAGGAACAAGCTACTAAACACTTGGAAGATTCTGGACCTAGAAATGCTGTTTTAAAAGATGACTTTAAAGCTGGATTTGAAAGACTTAACACAAATGAAATGTCTAATACTGAGTGTAAGAGAGTTCCAGAGCTGGGGACCATAGACAAGAAAGGAGTGGAAGCCGTAAGATTTACATTTCAAGTGGTTGAGTCAGAAGAAAAACAGAGAGAGCAAGATGGTGTGTACAGGGTAACTGGATCAGAAAAATAAGCAGGGGCAGTGTCAGTGACAATACTGTTGCAGATACAGGCTATCTTATCACTAACTCTTATGGAAACAAGGAGCCGTTGGAGTTTCATCAATAAAGTGTAGATAACATTGAGCCTTCCCAATAGAGTGAGCAGCAGTTTAGCTACAGCTTTTTTTTTTGTTTGTTTTTGTTTTTATCAATGTAGCCCAGGCAACTACACGGAGCCTTTCAGAGCTGTCAGACTCATACAAGAAAAAAGTCACATTCTGAACAGGTCAGCAAGCAGCAGTTTTGGACTTTCTGCCAAAGAAAGGGAAAAATGACTAAAAACTGACCTTGAAAGAATGCAGGTAGTGACAAAATGTGTGCGCTGCATCTTCAGAAAGAAAAATACCCAGACCAGCCTATCCTCTGATGGTCTGACTGATCTGGGTAACCTGTTGTTTCATAGAAAGGCAGCAGTCCATGAAAAAAAAAATTAAAAAAAAAATTCTAGAGAATTACGTCATCACAGCCAACATCGATGGAAGGGGTCAAGGAATGTGACTGTGTAGTAGAGCCACAAAAGATCAGAGCTACAGTTTTATCATCATTTAGTTTCAAAGTGTTTTATGCCATGAATGCTTTGATGTCAGTCAGACGGTCTGTATGAATGTATTCATGTCTGATGATCTGCATGCTTGCTGAAGCCGAGCATCATCGACAAAGAGTTGATGTCTACTGCATGTTGCTTGACAGTACTGGAGAGTGGTGATGTACACAGAATGAACAATGCAGGACATAGTTCTGAGTCATGGTGTATGCCTAAAGATAAAGGAGTTTCACAAAAAGTGAAGCGATTAACACAGACATACCAGGTATGTTCACCAAAGTATGACTGAATCCACTGCTGAGCATCTGAGAGTATGTTAGATAATTTCAAGCCAAAGGTCAGAATACACACACTGTCCCATAAGCAGCACTTTGTCCTCACTTCTCTGAATGGTCAGAATATATACACACAGTCCCATAAGCAGCACACTGTCCTCACCTCTCTGAATGGTCAAAATGTACACACAGTCCCAAAAGCAGCAGTCCTCACCTCTCTGAAAGGTCAGAATGTACACACAGTCCCAAAAGCTGCACACTGTCCTCACCTCTCTGAAAGGTCAGAATGTACACACAGTCCCAAAAGCTGCACACTGTCCTCACCTCTCTGAATGGTCAGAATTTGCTGGGCCACCACAGACAGCACCTCCAGATCAATGCGGTTGAACTCATCAAAGCATGACCACGCACCACAGGATGCCAGACCCTGAGCATTCAAATGAAATACCATTCATAATACCCATGTAACGATGTCACTATTCTGTTTTCCCTAACAATATCTACATGATAGGAAGATGGGGTTTCCCCTTTGCGGTGCACATCCCACTCTGATTTTATATGTCTATCCAATCCATGACACAATAAATAATACCCATTTACCGGAACTGTCCCTGTCGTGATAGCCATCTCCTTGCTGACCTATGTAGGCATCAGTATCATTGTTTTCTTTCTCCAGTCTGTCAACATATCAGATCTCTGATACTCATACAAATAATCATGAAATGAAGGAACATGTTTCTTATATGTGCCCTGTGATCTGACACTCCTAAGTACCTTAACAAAGATTGCTCTCTGTGGACAACAGTGCTAAGGCTGCAACATGACCAACCTAGATGTTGCTGTGTGTGTGTGAAGGGGAACTGGAATAAATGTCATAAGAATACTGCAGCAGGGTGGAGGATGGGAAGTCATGGGAGGATGGGCAAGGGGGAATGGATGTAAAGGGGATGGGAGTGAGAAAAGGGGGAGGTGGGAGGTTGGTGCAGGAGTCACAGAAGATGACAGAGAAAAAAGAAAAAAATAAATTACAATAAAGAAAAAAACCCAATCATATTCATTCATGAATTAAAAAGCAAAAATTAAGAATGGGCATCAGCCAGTTGATACATCAACAATAGAATGTACACAAACTGTAACATGAAATTCCCAATTAATTTTATTAATGTATGCAAACAGATTTAACAGATCTTTTCATATCCATAACCATAATATGACAGCGACACATGCAGAAAATGACACAGCTTCAATATACAACAATATCAAATATGTATATTGTGAGTGTCTGGTTGGTGATCATCGTGGTCCTTTTTTTTCCCAACCAACCATTCATTTTTACAGACAAAAAAGTTAAAACACAATGCAAATTCACATTACACAAATATACAGTACACAACAACAACAGAAATTTATAGAGCACAAGCAGAGCACAACCACAGTACATATGTACATGAACACAACACAAACTTAGAGTACTTTTTTTCAACTCCTCCAAAATTTGATTCAGACATACCTTGAAAAATTTGCCCAGGGCAATGTAGTCCAGGCCATCAGAGCAGTTGAAGACAACACACTGCTTGGCCACGGCCTTGGCCAGATCCTTGGTGGTCTCTGTCTTGCCAGTTCCAGCAGGACCCTCTGGGGCTCCTCCCAGGTGAAGGTGCAGGGCTCCAAACAGGGTTCTGCATGGGTAGGTCACACATTGTACAGTCCCTTATTGATAAAGAGCCTACACCTCCACAACATCCACAACAAAGTTCTGCATGGGTTGGTCACACACTGTACAGTCCCTTATTGATAAAGAGCCTACACCTCCACAACATCCACAACAAAGTTCTGCATGGGTAGGTCACACACTGTACAGTCCCTTATTGATAAAGAGCCTACACCTCCACAACATCCACAACAAAGTTCTGCATGGGTAGGTCACACATTGTACAGTCCCTTATTGATAAAGAGCCTACACCTCCACAACATCCACAACAAAGTTCTGCATGGGTAGGTCACACACTGTACAGTCCCTTATTGATAAAGAGCCTACACCTCCACAACATCCACAACAAAGTTCTGCATGGGTAGGTCACACACTGTACAGTCCCTTATTGATAAAGAGCCTACACCTCCACAACATCCACAACAAAGTTCTGCATGGGTAGGTCACACACTGTACAGTCCCTTATTGATAAAGAGCCTACACCTCCACAACATCCACAACAAAGTTCTGCATGGATAGGTCACACACTGTACAGTTCCTTATTGATAAAGAGCCTACACCTCCACAACATCCACAACAAAGTTCTGCATGGGTAGGTCACACACTGTACAGTCCCTTATTGATAAAGAGCCTACACCTCCACAACATCCACAACAAAGCTCTGCATGGGTAGGTCACACATTGTACAGTCCCTTATTGATAAAGAGCCTACAACTCCACCACAAATTTCTGCATGGGTAATTCACAAACTGTACAGTCCCTTACTGATAAATAGCGTACAACTCAACAACATCCACAACAGAAAGTAACGTACAATTTCATAGTGATACAAAACATCCAACTTCATAGTGATTCATACTACGGCCTAACTCCAAATGACAGGTGATAGCCCAGATTTTATGATGGCACACACTAACTTTTAATTCCATCGTACAAGTGCTGAATTGATGTCTTTGCAAATGAGATGGGAAAGAAAAGTCAATGGCGAAAAATTCTACACAAACAAAAAACACAATACACTAAAGTCCACCGTCTTATTTAAGAGCTGGTTCGCCATAACAATGCTACATTTAAGTTTACTACGTATGTGCACACACACACACACACACACACCACACACACACACGCACAGATCCAGGTGCACATGCAGACCCCACTGACATACACACACACATACACACCCACATTCAGACCTAGACGCACACATACACATGCACACACACACACACTCACACACACACACACACAAATATACATACACATGCATGCAAACGCACGCACACATACATACACATAAACACATACATGAGCGCATGCTACTATTACTACATCCCCATTCTCATAACAACACAACTGACCTGTAACACCTGTCAGTGAGTGGGGTGATGACAAGACGACCACTGTTGCCCAGGTACTCATAGCCATACTTCAGCATGGAGTTGATCATCCTGGTCACCATTTGGTTGTCCTGTACATCCCACAGGAAATTCAACTGTATCCTTCTCTTTCCAGGTTTTGTGTTAAACTTTGGGTGCCAATGTCATTGTCGTTGCACCAACCCCCAAAAGACTGGTAGCTCTTAATCGTATGGAAAAGGAAAGGTTAACTGTCAGTTATCAATAATCCTTTCCCTCTGCTCTGCAAAAAGGAGTGATAGAACTGGTTCAGAATTTATGAATTTTGAAGCCTTTGAAGACAATGACTGCAGAATCACCTGGTGTAGACAAGTGATGATAGCCCCGTCATAGTCTCTGAGGGCAATCAATATGACTGGACTAGGGATTGGCGTATTCCAGGACAGCTGGTTTTGAATGTAAATTCAGAATTGTGATATTAGAAGAAGAAAAAAAACAAGCACAGAATGTAGATTTGTTACCAAAAAAATTCATACAGAAATATGAAACAAGTATCGTAAAGAGCAAAAAGCTGCAATAATAGTATGAGAACATGTCTGATCAGTTGAGTATGATATGAGTTACAATTTTTTTTTGCAAATGAAAACTGTATCTACCTACTAAGAAGAGACATGGGATGGGCTAGGCTGGTGTCACATGACCAAATGACTAGTTCTTACAGCTTTGTTGAATATGGCAGCGGTTGCTAACAGAACACTAATTAACTTGATGCATTAAGAAAAAAAGTGTGTGTGCTACACACCAAATTTGCATGAAACTTGGCAGAAAATTTTTTTTAAATTGCACGCTTTAACATCAAAACTGAATTACAAGATTGCAAACCGTGCTGTTTTGATTCTTCAAGGATGCTACCATATTGGCAAAATTGGAAGCAAAATTGTTGCTGTCACAAACTAATCTATTTCGATTTGAAAATTTGACAAGTCAGCAAAAATCTGTGGACAACATCATACTACTATAGATGCTAATGTGCTGTGAGTAATTCATAAGGAACGGAAGATTTTTGTTTTGAAACTGCCTGATGAGCACAGTATCATCCGTCTCAGCCTTGCATGTGCTGGTCAGTAGTGACTACCACCAGAATAAAAGAGGTAATCAGACCCTGTTTGCCTCATTTATACTGTTCTTACACAAAGGACAAAAAGATGCACAAAAGACTGTTTAGGAATATATCTACCACAGAATTATCATCTTTATGAATATCTAGTTTGAGATGTTCACCTGTAATTTCTTTTTTTCAAGAAAAAAAATCAGAAAAAATATTTACACTTTCACCTTGCACATGCATATGTGAACTTGTGCAAAAGAAGAACCAAAAGAAAACACATGTGCACTCACACACACACACACACACACACACACACACACACACACACCAAACACACATGTACCCACACACCCGCGCACACTTACACACACACACACATATACACACAACACACACATGTATGCACACACACACACACACACACACACACATCCCCCAGTGCCCACTCTACCTCCCAGTAGTATCGGAGCTGGGACAGCCAGTTGAAGTCAAGTTCATTGGACACCTCGTCCTTACACAGCTGGGCCAGGACATCTCTGGAGTGGACCTCCAGCACGATCATGGCCTGCAGGGTCACACGGTTCTGCTTGGACAGCTTGCCACGCACCAGGGCCACAATCTGATCGATCTGTTTGTTGTTCACCTCCAGGTAGTCTTCCATGGCCTTCTGACCGTTGCGGATTGACTCGTGAACATAGGTTGTCCAGTATTTCTGTCCCACGCACAGCACAGCCTGCCCAGGCCACTGCGTTACCCAGTCATCACGGGGGTCTTGGTGTAAGCATCTAGGGATTCACCTATCACCTGTTAGACAAGAACACTGGTTTACCTGTGCTCTGTAATCATCTAAGGATTGGATGATTATTACATACAGTGTTTCCAAATTCTGTACTCCGTGTTCGTCCAAGGATTCACTGAAAGACACAGTGTTTCTGTTGCCTGTTCTCCATGTCCATAAAAAAATTAACTGATACAGAGCTTCTCTGTTCCTCAATGGATTTTCCCATTACCTGATATTTCTCCTGTGTTCCCACATCTGAATTAAAATTTCTTTGTTGCTTCTTTTTCCCTCGATGATTTTCACTTTGTAGGTTCAATCTAAATGCACAGTGGATGATCAAGCTAAAAAAAAGAAAATGTTGCAAATTCTCATGTGAAAACAACCTGAAAAATACACCTTTAAGGGGAAGAATACAAAGAGTGGGATGTTCAAACAGCATGTTTGAATTCATGTTCCGCGAGTCTTTTACCTGCTGATTGTCAATTAGATGGGTTAACTCCCCCTGTAGTTCCAACTTCTGTATCAGCAAGACATCTTGTAATGAATGATTTACTCATCACGATGTCTCATTGTGACCTTCACGTTGCTCTTAAAGGGGACACCTCACCACCATACACCAGAACTATCTCAACAACAAACATAGCACACAGATGAGCCTTCAGGTAGAAGATAATCTTTTTGTCATACAAAATTTTAAAAATTCATAGGGGTTTTTATTCTAGGACTGGTAGATTTCTGTAATGTTAAATACAAATCATTGACACACTTTTCCTATTTGGAACAGACAAGTAAAAAAAAACCTCCTGCCTTTCAAAAATGCAGTGGCATATGTTCCATTTGTTCAGCATCGCCTGAAGAAGATCCTGTCAGTTCATCAGCACCCACCTTGTGTAGTGAGGAGATCATGTCAGTCTCTAGCTCCAGCAGCCATTTCTCCACCTGTCCTCGAGCCTTTGAGGTGGAGATGACGTCTCTGAGTTGCACTACCTCTCCCTCACTGCTCTTCATGTGTGTGATGTCCAACACTTCTGTGAACTCCAGCTTGGCAATGCCCTCAAAGCATTTCTTCAGGTGGGGCTGCACTCTGCACAGGTAGATAGGGCACAGAGGCTTCAGATTGTGGCTTGGAACCTGAGTAACGAGGTTTTTAGGTAATTTGATTTCCATTCAATATCATCATCATCATGCCAGAGCCATCATCACCCCATCCCAGCCATCATCATCATCATCAACATTTCACCTGCTCTTTTTATCCTTACCTTGTTGGATCCTTAGTCTCGGACAAGATTTCAAGCAGTTCGTCATTAGACAGGAAGAAGAATCGTGGGAAGTAGAGACGTTTCTTTTCCAGGTATTCGTTCAGACCCTACACAAACATCACTGTGTGTTCAAATCCAATCCTGGGTTGTTATTCTGCATTAACAAACTTTTACAAAATCTGATGAAATATTCTTTAAACAACAGACACGCAAAACTGTATATATTTTTGTCAAGGAAATTTTGCCAATGCACATTACTAGAAGAATGCACACACCCAACAAAAAAAAATGAAAGAAAAGAAAAAAAAACCCTCACAGCTAATTGTGATGAGTATTATAAAAAAAAACCTTTGACTTTACATCATTGATTATGATGAGTATTACTAAATTTTTCAAGTTCACATCATTGATCAATCAAGTTTAAAACACATAAATTCATCACAGCTCTGTTATAGTGATGCAGATTTTATGGTAAAGATCCTTTGTAAAAATTCACAATACACTGTATAAAAGTATCAAAATTTCACTCCATTTTTATTTCTCTAGTGTACATGATGTTTATTTGTTGCGTACATGATGCTTATTTGTTGGAGCAACTGTTTCCTCTCAATCCTCAAACCACTTAAAAAAATAAATAAATAAAACACGCCCTTCACTAAGAAACAAAATGAAAGCGCACAATAAATGAATCTAGTACTTTATTGCACATATCATTTCAATTCATTCAAATCATAATTTTATGTTTGACTACATGGCATGCTTTAAACCCTGTGGCTTAAACAACAATGTGGCTTATTTGCAGATTTTTTCTATTCACCAAAACTGGTCACTTGCAACAAGCAAGCTTTGCTCAAGTCTGCCAGTGGATCCTGACCACATGGGGTAAAGTCAAGCAGTCCACCATTATCAATGGTTTTCGCAAGGCTGGACTGTGTGCTGCAGCAGACGACAGTGCAAGCGACGGAGCAGCAGCGACCTTCACCTTGCCTCAAGAGAAAAGTAACAGTGAAAACGAGGCTGAAGTCAAGTGTCAAGATGGCGGAGGAAGCGCTACTATTTCTGTTCAACTCCAACACCGAAGAAGAAGACTTCAGCGGATTCAGTGGACAAGAGGATGATGACACTGAATAAATGTGATAATCCCAAGATTATGAACTTTATTTTTGTTGTATATACCTGTGGCTTATAAACCAGTGCGGCTTATTTGTGAAAAAAGTTTCTGATTTTTTCAAAATTTAGTGGGTGCAGCTTACATACAGTGCACTCAACAGACCTAACTTCATGGTACATGGCATAAGTTCAATCACTTACCTTCTGGATAAGCTCCAGAAGCTCGTTGGACTTCTTCAAGCGCTCTAGGATCTTGTCAATGTTGAGGATAGCCAGAACATGCTTGTCAACAATGGCAGACTTCATAATGTCACGCCAGTTCTTGTCGACGGTGGCGAAGCGTCGCCCTTCCTCAGGCATCTGGGCCATGATGTCTGGAGAGGAGAAGATGGGCTCCAGGTAGAGCCAGGTGGCCTGCACCTTCAGCCACTCATCCAGGATGTCCTGCAGCATCATCAGCTTGCCCTCCCACTCCCTGTGGAATCACAGACATCATCATCATCAGTTTGTCCTCCCACTCCACAGCAAATCATCATCAGCTTGTGTTCCCTCTCCCTGGTCAATCAAAAATGTCATTGTCATAATACTGTCTTCTCACTCCCTGAGAAATCAAAGGCACCTTCATCATCAGATTTCCCCGTCCATTCCATGGGAATTTACAGAAATCATCAGTATGCCACCAAGCAGCACACTGAGCCACACGAAGATCTGACATTAGTTCAGAAAAGAAATGTCACTGGTGTGGCCATGTAGCAAGATCCAGCAGACTTGCTGAAACAATCCATTAGGGAACTTGGTTAAAGGAGTGAGACAGAAGGAAAGGCAGAAAAAAGCAATCCACTGACAACACTGCATTAGAGACACGGAAAACATTGAAGTTTCCTAAGCCATAGAACATAATCAACAGAAAAAGAGGAACCTGCTGTATTGCTCTTCAGTGTGATGCCCCAGTGGCTCCCCACAGAGTTACAAGAGAAGAAGACTTTGCATTATGCTGTGCTGTGTGAACATACCTATGTCCTTTATTGAACAAATTAATTCTCTAATAATGCAGATCATGCAGTATTCTGATGCTGTGTTGTGTGGACATACCTATGTCCTTTATTGAACAAAATTAATTCTCTAATAATGCAGATCATGCAGTATTCTGCAATGTATGTGTGGGATGAGGGAGAATGGGGATGAGAGAGAGAGGCATAGAGCAGAGAGAGGGGGGAGAGAGAGGGACAGAGAAAAGAGAGAGAGAGGAGAGAGAGAGAGAGAGGAGAGAGAAGGAGAACAGAGAGCAGAGAGAGAAGAAGTGTGTTTACGTGTGCAAATGTGGCGGTGAGCTGTGAGAGGAGTGGAGGTTGAAGAGAAGGAAAGACAGAAAGAGTGTGTGTGACTATGTGTGACAGTGTGAGTGTGTGTGTGTGTGTGTGTGTGTGTGTGTGTGTGTGTGTGTGTGTGTGTTTGTGTGTATGACAGAGAGAGGACATGCGTGTGTGAGTGTGTGTGTGTGTGTGTGTGTGTGTGTGTGTGTGTGTGTGTGTGTGTGGTGTGAGTGTGTGAGTGTGTGTATGTGTGTGTCTGTGTGTGTGTACAAGCGTGTGTGTGTGTGTGTGTGTGTGTGTGTGTGTGTGTGTGTGTGTGTGTGTGTGTGTGTGTGTGTATGCATGTATGCGAGTGTGTGTGCACACGTGTATATGCATATGTTCATGTATGCATGCCTGCAAGTGAGGATGCACATAGGTGTATGTGTTCATACCAAGATATGCCTGTCTGAATACATCTCTGAATACATCTCTCAACAGTCCAATTTTCATCTTAAATTATAAAATATCTTGATATAACTGCAGTCGAAATGCATTTCATGATGTGTATCTTGTTTAGAGCAATGAGATCTTTCCTAGAACTTAAAAACATTCATTTTCGGTTACTCAACAAACTGATGATATTCCTAATCATGTACACTGACCTAAGGAACAGAATTTATCCAACTGAATCATCAGGTTTTGCAACATCATGACTTTATCTTTCATGATTAAGATAATCAACGTGAATTGTGACGACAAATGAAAATAAGTAACGCAATGACACTATTGTGTTTTACAATATTTTCAAGGATAGGCAATTCTTTTTATATCTGTAACAAGAAAGTCAATAAACACAGTTATGAGACCTGACATTTGAAACCCGTGAAAGACAGTGTTCATACATATGATGCCCCCATATTTCAAACCAGAGGGTAGACAGTGTACGCATCTATTATATAGCCAAATCATATCAGAAAAAAAGATGCGCTCAGACAAAAGATGCACTGAGATGCGCTGTGATCTTGTAGTTAGAAAAAGAATAAAGACACCTTTTACTGAAACATGTGCTATGTTTTCATGCTTTAAAAAAAAAGAAGACAGTCACACATATGCCCTAACTGAAACATGTGCTATGTTTCATGCTTTAAACAAGAAATAAGATAATCAAACATATGCCCTAACTGAAATATGTGCTATGCTTTCATGCTTTGAAAGAAGATAGTCACACATATGCCCTCTCCTCCAAACTTGAAACACTGAGATAAAAGTATGCAGATGCAATGTGTCACACGTCACACAAAAGGAGTAAAGTAAATACAGAGTACCCATTTTTCAAAGACAAAAAGGTACTTTGTACAGACTTAATGTGTGCATGTACTTCAGACAAGGCCAGAAACAGCAGTGTACAACTGCTTTGTTCCAGCATTTGAAACAGCAAAGCAGTGAGAATCATAAACAGTACTTTCCAGACATAGAAGTCAATACAGAAACTATCAAAATCCACATCTGGACTGATTCTCACTTGGCTTTGTCCAAAATCTCATGACGAACAGAATCAAAGTGAGCTCACACAAAAAGATGTGAAAGAATGAAGATCAGAGTACACAAACAAAAGCATTGGGCTTACTGATAAAAATGTACTTAAAAATCTCCTGTGAAAAGAATGCTTTATTTATGAAAGCTACTGTAATTTAAATGCTTATGCATGCCAAAATTATACTTTATAAAGAAAACTCGAATCAGAGATTCCTTGAAAGTAGATTTCTTTTTTCTAAATGAGAGAACAAACAGGCAAAAATGTACAAAAAAAAAAATGTTATTCTGCTGCAGATACACCAAGGCTGAGTGTGCTCATACTGAAAAGGAAATAAGTCTGTCCCACGCCATAAATTTTCTGGTACTGTCCAGAGTGGTATTCCATGCAGCAACTTACCAGTTCTCACGAGAATCTTTGCTCATTTGGCTGTCATAAATACAAACCGGGCTAAATAAAGCGCATAGACAGGAATCTTACCATTAAAGGTATACTTATGATAAACTTACCTGCCTTATCTCTGCTTCGCACGGAACATCGCCATATTATCAAAATCCTCAAAAAACTGAATTGGAAAGGCAGGAAGTTAACCATGCCTCCATAGGCCAGAAGAGTGACCGCTTTTGCCAAGTTTTCTTCATGAATCAAACCCAAACATAGCTCAGTTTTTGAACCTTTTCCTGGCTAAGCACGGAGGTGGGAGGGTATTCTAGTGTTTGGACATTGCAGTTTAGTACTTTAGAAGTAAAATTCCTATTTCTCTTACCTACCTGTCCAAACAAATGCCAGCATATGGAAAAGGATGGTGGAAAGCACTCTCACCTGAAGAGGGAAACACTGATTCTACATGAGAATTCTCTGAACAGTTCCCCAAGTCTAGGACTCAGCATCAGAACCCACTTAAGCCCAACACAAATTGTCTCCTACACTCAGATGAAAGGATCAGTCCCTGCTCTTCCTCAAGAGAAAGCACAAAGTTATAAGCAATAAAGATGATTTTAGAACTAAAAACAGAGGAAATAATTGACTCAGGCACAAAATCAGGAGAAGACCCTCTCCCAAGTCTTAATGGGAAGATTGGGTAGTACCACCTAAGAGACCCTTATTATGCATACCAAAAACATCACATCTGTTAATTTGAAAAAATCGCAAACCCACGACTGTGCAAAAAATACAAATGGCAGGTAGCAATGATGGTGGGCAATCAGACTGACCAAAACAAACAAGGTCATTGAGTAATCAGTATTGGTATGTTGCAGACTGGGCAAATGCTATGCCCCCTAGGCAATCAAGTGCCTGTGTATCTTCAAACATGTCCCTGAGGCAGAACCTTCCAAAGGTTGTCTGTGGCTTACAGCCTGCTGCATGTCAACTAGCACAATGCTCCATGGTGGAGAGACCCTACACTTCATGTGCCTATCCACTTGGGCAGGAAGCGATTTCTGGCCAGGGGTGTAAGCCTTGGGAATAACTTGCCTATGCTTGAGCTTATCATCTGGAGTTTTGTAATAGCCTTTCTCTGGCTTCACCACAAAAGAAAGCCCTGGGGGCCCAACTCTGTCCTCTGAAAGTACATCCTCAGCACTCTGACAGGACAGTCAACTTGCTCCCCCTTTGATCCCCTGGGCCTGGAATTAGACAATGAAGGAGCTGGCGGAGGCAAGGTTAGTGTCAAGGGCTGCACTTGGGGCTTGCAGTTAATGGCTAGGAAAGAAGGGCATATGCAGAGGTTGGCTCAGCCATCATTGTTCCACTTCAATGACCATGGGTCCCTGGAGAACACATGAACCTTACTCACCCTACAGTTAGAAGCCAAGGTAAGTAAAAAGCATGTTCAGATAACTCACTAAATGCTCTGGACGGAGCATTTGGTGAGTGACTCAAAGCCAAAGAGGCAAATACTCCAGGACCAGAGGTAGACTCAACTTGGGGCACCTACTGGTTCCAGCAGTCCCTAATGAGCACAGTGCAACTAACTCTGAAAGGAATGGATCATGGCTGATGCCAAGGTCCCCATAAGTCTGAAGGTTTTAGCAACAGCTGACCTAAACTGCTTAAAAGTGTTGGCTTCCTTCCCCAGAAAATGGGCCCCATCTTCAATACTGGTGGCTACTGGAAAGATCCCAATCTGATTCACCATATCAAGAAGACCTTCCTTTGATTGTCGTACACTTTCTGAGTAGATTGTCTTTGACCAGCCATGATTTTCTCCATGCATGAGCAGAGGAGGGGGGGGGGGTTCCTTGCCAAGGAAAAGAAGAAAACTGAATGATGTTTGAGTTTGATTCATACAGTGAACTCACTAAAGGTAATCATTCTTCTGGCTTAACTAGTTATGGAGGCATGATAAGCTCCCTGCTCTCTTGTTTTTTCTTTTTTGAGGATCCTGATGATATGGCAATGTTCCACTCTAAGCAGAGATAACACACTTGCCTGGACAGGTAACTATGAGAAAAAGAGACAACAGTGCAAGTTAAAGCAGCACTACTGAAATATGTGTTACTTAATAGGCAGAATAGCAGTCTAAAATACTGCAGTACAAAAACTAGCATCATGTATTTGACAGAACAATAAGTGTCAGAATCAATATATTTTGATAAAAGATCCAAAGATGACATACAAACATATCTGGTTCCACTGAAATCAAGGAGTTAAAGAACCAGCCTCAGTTTGCTCAGAAAGGCATCTTCTCATGCAAAGGAGTTCATATCTGCTTTACACCTGACAAATAAACTGAACATAATTAAAGTACATCTCAGTTTTTTTAATCCATCCCCTTCTAACTGCATATGTCTCAAAGACTGATTATCTAGAATTATAACACCATCCTGCAAACAGAAAGCAAAACAAGCGCTCATTTTCAAATTTCAACCTCAACAACAGTCACAATTAGATACATGGATAGACTGTAAAGATAGATTTTTTAGATAGATAGATAGACAGACAGACAGATAGACTGATAAGCAGATACATACATGCACACATACATACAGATAAAAAAATGTATTTAAATATGTCTAAAAAGCAAAGGAAAGTAATTCACTTCATGTCAGCTTCAAAGGGCTGGATGAAAGGCGAGCCACGCATGGTCTGTGTCTTGACAATGTGGTCGTCCAGCAGCTGTTGAATGTCATCGATGGAGGACAGGATGTGGGTGCCAGTTTCACGGTAAGGGATGATAGTGAACTCCACCTGACGCAAAATTACACCATTTCTTTCTAGTTGTGACAACTAATCTGCGTTTTTCTTCTGGTGGTTACAACTTTGGTCAATTCATTTGTCAATGGTATTAATTACGTAGTACAAACAGGAAACCAACTGCCCATGAACGATAGCAGGAAAATATGCAGGGTGTTTCTAAGAAGTGCATGAAGCTAAGAATGGTGGGAAGGATAAGGAATGTCATCACAGTAGAATCTCAATATGATATTTCTCTCACTGGCACTGCTACAGCATGTGATTACTTTATCAATTTTCATTTTAATTGGGGGGTACAGATACTTGGCTAGTAATTACAAGAACAACATTTGCACACACACAAAAAATCTTTTAAAATCTTTTTAAGTGGAAGTGAGGTTCATTCCAAGTGTATACATAACACTTTAACTTAATCGAGTTGTAGTAAAAGGGGCCGTAATTCTCCTTCAAGTTGCACCAGATTTGCAAACATAAAGAAAAAAAAATTAATAAACCAAAAACTATGTAAATGGATACATAATAAACATCGACAGATAGAAAAAACAACAACATGAAGATTAAATATGATCTGGCCTGATGGCAGTAGTGTTTACAGTTTTCTTGACATACAATTTGAAAAAATGGTATCTGTGTCAAAAGATCATATATGAAATAACTTCAACAGCAGCTAGAGGTGTCAGAAGACCATTTCCGACACGACTTGACTGAGTTAACCTTTTAACTTCCAAACTGTCCTGTACTGTCCATCTGCCATTACCACGTCACTGTCAACTACCTTGTGCCGCCCACTGACAGTAACCCTCTGTTTTGTTTCAATACACATTAAAGAAAAAGTATTTCATTTTTAACGCATCCGATTTAAGGATAACAACAGCTGGAGAAGTAGCTGCCATTTGCAAAGTTCTTCAACTCTAAATTTTAAAGTATCATTTTTCAGATCATGTCAACTGTGGCTATGAATAAGTCATAACTGACTGCGTAATCAACGTTACAGTGGACAAATATAGTGCCCTAACCACTTCTGAATTGATATCTACTGCTCACAAAGCCCTGTAAATTGTATAGGTACATCTAAATTAGCCAGTAGCTTCAGTGGTAGAGTTACATATCGAATCTGGATTTACGGAATGAAGTTAAGTGACCACAATGGTCAGTTTTAAATATCAGCAAAAACACACACACAAAGCAAACATGATTACATCCACTGCTAGAGTTTTTTGCAAAATATGGTTTGATTCAGATATAAATTTCTTCACCTGATTTCTTTTATTTTTTAAAGAAAGCGTTTTCAAAAAGTTCACTTTCAATTTGTTTCCTACCTTCAAAACTGGATTTAGTAATGGAAGAAATGTTATGTACAAAAAAATGGGCATTCTAAGGGTCAAAAACTTAGCACAAACTCTGGAATAATCAACTCACCGGAGCCCATTCTTTCTTCATGCCCTCCAGGGCCTTCTCCAAAGCGAATTCCTTGCTGGCAGCCTCAGAGATGCTCTCAAACTTGGGGATGTAGGGGTCTAAGTTCATGTCCACAAACTTGCTGAGGCAAGAAGATTCGTCTGGCTTCACTGAGAAGCCCACAATATCGGAGATCTTGTCCCAGTGACGGTCCCGCAGGCCCGGGTTGAAGAGGGTTTGCACCAGAGGCATGTGCTCCTTGAACTCCTCTACCTTGGATTTCACCTGCAGGGCAGCAGACCACGCACAACATCAGTTTATCATCAGGTTCTTTTTTTTACATATCTGAACACATGTGCGCGCAGGGTACATTTAAAAACTACGAACCCGCTCAGTTATCTGTCATTCTCTAAACTCCAAAGGGTGAAAGGATCACATTAAAATTCAAAGTGCGCTAGTATGTATTGTGTGTTGTGTGTGTGTGTGTGTGTGTGTGTGTGTGTGTGTGTGTGTGTGTGTGTATGTGTGTGTGTGTGTGTGCATGTGTGCGGGCATGTATGAGTGTGTGAGTGCATGCATGCACGTGTGTGTGTGTATTTTCACCAGCATGCATATCTGTGCATCCACAAACATGCCTGTGTAAATGTAGGTAAACACTAGCGTCCATGCATGCCTGTCCCTGACCTTGCCAGCAATCTTCTTTGGAGAGGGTATGCCGTCAAAGCCTTTCTCCAGCTTGTACAGTCCTCTCCAAAAGTTCCCCACCTCCTGCTCCACATGATCTGGGTCAATGTTGCTCATTGGACCGTCCATCCAGTCCCTGGATGACCACAATCATTGTTTTTGTCAAAAGCAAATGCATTCTGTGACAATAGAGCATACATTTACGCAGTAGTTACTTATTTCATCGTTTGCTTATATTAATTTCATCATTCCCACAATAATATAATTCTTTCTGCCATAATAAAGAAGGTCTTGCTACAATTTCATAGGTTAAAAAAAGGAATAATCTAATGTGTTAAAAAGATCAACCACAAAAGAAATTATGACAAAGTCAGGGGAAATAAACGAAACAAAACAACCCATACAGTAATTGTTGCACGCTGATCAAAAGGTCAGTACTTCGCTCACAAGTCACAGGTACAGACTGCTGACTTCATCATAGACACGTACAGGTTCCATGATATAATTTTAGCTATTGTTTCTATAAGTTGCTGTGAGTGGAAATAAACATTTAAGTCTGAGCTATATGCAACATTCTCTCTCTCTCTCTCTCTCTCTCTCTCTCTCTGTGAGCTTCACATGAGCTTCCTTTTAGCCTGGCTTTGTGTCACTGTAAACCTTTAACAAACAGATCAAGTGCATACACAATGTCCTGGCTTTATGTCACTGTAAACCTATTGAAAAACAGGTCAGGTGAATACAAAATGTAATCATCTCTTCTCACCAGCATTCTTGCTTTCCTGAGAAACTCACATACATTTCTTATGATTTTCTTTGTATAGCAAAAGCATTGGTTAACACAAGCAAATTGTTCTTGTCCCCTGAAACGTATCCAACCTCATGAAAAAAGCAAAAATGTAGAGTGCTTGTCATGGACATATCAGTATGATAATATCTACACATTCGCTGTGTATTATCATAAGCTGATGAATAACAGCTATTTCACGAAAACTAACTGAAGGGAAGAACCCACTTGTATTTTGTGTTGAAGTCAACCGTCAGCTCATACAGACTGAGGTACGGTTTGAGGGTGTTCATGATGGACATTCGCTGAGGATATGCTGTTGTCTGCCATCCAAAGGCCTCTTCCTCTGTGTTGAAGGCTTCAATCTGCACACATAGTGGATTGGTATCACTCCATTCTGGAGCTGTTAGGTATCCATCACCTTTCATACTGCCTTTACAATAATGTCCAATGCTGCTTGTATGAAAAGCCGTCTCTGATTCTGTCTATTCTGTCATTCTTGGAACTCTGCAATATTGCCCCAGTTTGTAAATATCTTTCAACTGATGCAACAGAAAGACTTCTGAATTTAATAGTTGCTTCTCTGTTTGCTTATCGTAATTCAGCACTGTGTGGTTTGCCAGCAGAACAAATGTCCTGTCTCCAACAGCACAGTGCGACTCATTTTAAACAAAAGAAAATGAAATCACATTACACCACTGCTGAGGGAGTTTCACTAGCTGCTTGTTAAATTCCGTCAACAGTACAAGTAGGCTACCCTTGCCTTCAGTTTCTTTAATGGTTCCCTTCCACCATACTTGTCCTAAATGATCTGCACATACCAATCATCATGTACTCTCCGTTCTTCCAGCCACATACTCCTAAGATCCAAAAGTGAAATCTGAAATCATTTAGTCAACGTTCTTTCAGCTTTGCTACCCAAACCGTTTGGAACGCACTGCCTCTCACTTTACAAATCCACTGCACTTCAATTGTTTTCGAAGCACAGTTGAAGACCTCTCTTTTAAGACAAGTGTTTTGAACAATGCTGTTCCTACATTGTGTGTATTCAATAAATTCTGCAGTAAATAAATTTTTACAAGTGGTTAAAAAAAAGTCTGATTGGTGTGTGAGAACACGAGTATTTTCAACTAGAACTGCAATATCTAGATACTATCATTATTGTTATCATTATTATTATTATTGTTATTATCATTATCATCCTCATCACCATTAC
>CM065714.1:114409878-114429878 GCA_033310375.1 Conus canariensis
AATACAAACTTGAGTATGGCATAAAAATGTTTTTCAATGTCAACAAAACCATGCTTATGCTCCAGACTTACGAGAAGATGCTGGTTGAACACATGGAAAAACATCAAAGAATGAAGTTTCATTCATCATTAAAATGTATTCCAATAGGAGCAAGAAAAAAAAAACAGTAGGTAATCAGATTCAGCAGAAGACAGGGACTACAGCATCCACAAACAAAATCACCAAACATTGTAATGAATATTACAGAAAAAAATGACTTGCGCATAGTTTAGCAAGCAAAGTTATTTACTTTTTTTAAAGTTAAATTTCACTGCGATAGCAATTACGAAAGTGAGCATAATTACCGTCAGAAATAAAGTTATTGATGATTTCACATTTTCTCTAAACATTCAACACATATGACAAACAAACACATGATCAAAATACATTTTCCTTAATTGAAACTGAAATGAGGCAGGGAACAGTAAACAATAAACAATGAACAAGTAGGGTACCTCTTGCTCCCATAAGAAAACCTAACTCAGAGTAACTTTTATTCAAGACTGGCACAGCCATATTTTCCTTGTTCTTGTTACATGTTAATGATGAAGATGGTCATGTACGCCACAAACCACAATTCAACATTTTCTTTAATACATACTTCAAAACCTACCAGCCATTTCGAAGGGGAGGGGAGATGGGACAAAGGCAGGAGAGGGTAAATGAAGATTAAAGTGAATGAAATGAATCAAAATGAAGATTTCAGCACATTACATCAATTAACCCTTTTGATCCTTCCTAGATTACAGCCTGAGCTGCCTTTTCTTCCTGGCAGGTTCAGGCTGATCTGCAAGAATCAGAAGGATACTTCACTGAACTTAGTACCTCAAACACCAGTCAACTGACAGGCAAACAAACTCACATGATATTCCATTAGATTCCGCAAACACAGCAAAATTCTTTGTAATATTATGTTTTTTCTGACTTTTGATGCATTGACCAAGTCAAACATTATGATTTTTGTTTACATAATTTTTGTTGTTAAATGTTAGCAGTGGACATGTTTTGTCCCAAGACTGAAACTTCCATTTGTAACAGATCAATTGAATTTTCTTTATTAACAGTCCCATATTTGATATTCATGGCTTGCATATTTAAGGAGGTGTGATAATATTTGTGAAACCCTCCTCGTAGGAACCTTCATCCTTGAACTGCCCTGCGCAATTGACAATGTTGAAGGCTGTGGGCTGGTTTCTCTGTCAGGATGCTGATCACATGATCAACTATGTTCATACTTCTAGATCATCTATTTCAGAATATTCGGATGACTCAGGAGTTGAATCACCAAATGTTAGATCAAAATCACTACCAGAATTCACTGAGATCTCATTGAGAACCTGTTTAGCAGTCAGACCCTGTTATTTGACCTTATCGACTTGAAAAAAAGAAAAAAAATCAGAAAAATCACACTACTTAAGTGTATTCCATGGTGAACTTGAAGCATGTCAAACGAGCAGAAAGTACCACTATTGTTACCATCCTTTAGGTAGGTTCATGCATGTGTGTGCTTTGAAACAGATTGATGAAATGAGTTTAGATGACCAAGTTAGATGTGTTGTTCAGCAGACCTAGGCATTGCTCATGCTAGGGTCGAAAGTGTTAAAATGAAGATTTCAATGAATAATTTCAACTAAAATTAATATGATAGCAGATAATATGGATTAAAATAAAGATTTTAGAGGATACCATGGATTAAAATGAACATTATAATGGATGACATGAATTATAATGAACATTACTGTGGATGACAAGGATTAAAATGGAAGACTTTGTAGATGACATCAATTAAAATAATTATTTTAATGGATAAATTGAATTAAACTTAAGGTTATACTGATAGTGGAAGACATTTGTTTCAATGAAATAAAAGTGCATGACGTTAATTAAAGTGAAGATTGTAGTGAATAACATCAATTAAGATGAAGATCACAATACATGACTTCACTCAGAATGAGAACCGCAGTGGATGACCTCAATTAAAAATGAAGATTCTTGTGAATAATATCAATCAAAATGGAGATTCTAGTACATGACATGGATTAAAATGAAGATTATAATGGAGGACATGAACAACTCTAACTTTTTCTGCTGTCAGTGGCACTGGACCAGAACATCTTTCTGATCTGTCCCAAGTCTATAATCTGTCCTACCAGCTCTGCTCTTCTTCTGCTACTCTACTTCTCAGGCCACTTCATACCAGAACTAAGAGTTACGGAAAAAGATCTTTTTTTCCAAGCCCCAGCAACACAGAACAGACTTCCTGTCAACTTCTAGCACTCTAATTCCCTCCCTTTTTTTAAGTTTGGCCTTTAAGCTTTCCTCTTCTCTTTGTGGCATGTCCACTCAAACAGTATGCACTACTGCACACGTATGATGAATTTGAGTAGTGTGCGTCTGTCTTTGTATAAGTTATTGCACAGAAATATGTATTGAGGCGTGCTTTTTTGTCTGTTTGTTTCTGTATGTATAGTTTATAGAGTAATTTCTGTTTGTGTATGTGTATCTTTGACATAATGTGTTAAGTAGAATTGTGTGTGTATTGCATGCATGTATTATTATTCTTATTATTATCACTATTGTAAGTCAACTAGAGCAGTTTTCTTGGCAGTGTGCTACATAAGTATCCATTATTAACATTATCAATTAAATCTGACAGAGATTCAGGCAACTGCTTCTGGTTTATTCTGCTGACAACCAGACACACAGACACAGCTGTAGAGAGTAACTCTAATCCATTGTTGCTGTCCCTATGTACATGCAGGAAAAGTGAACAGAGAATAAAATCATGGGTGCTATGTACCTTCTCTGAGTTGTAGGAAATTTCATCCACCAGGCGTTGATACTTCATCACTTCTTTGCAGTATTCATCAAAGGAATGTGTGTCCTCACCAATGAACTGGTCAACATCCCCGTCAGCCTGTAAGCAATCACGACTTCCACATATCCAACTGTCAAACACCAAGCCTTGTTCATAGTACATTTACTGCCTAAGCTAATGGAAACAAATTTTTTTTTATGAGTTGTTAATATGGCGACAGACAGAGAAATAGAGACACAGAGAGAGGGGAAGGGAGTGGGGAGGAATGGCTAGGTAATAAGGTAAGTAGGTGAAAAATGTGGAAGTATTTTCTTGTTCTTTTCACACACCCATCCACCTCTCTTTCTCTATTGACTAGAAATTACCACTAAATCATTTGCATATTCAATACTTTCTTCTTTTTAACTTTTTGTTGTTAAATTCAAGATTTGTAAAACTGCTGCCATGTTGACAGGTGACATCTCTACATCTCCTTTACAGAATTCAAACCACAAATCTCACAAAGCCTCGGGATGGAATGTGACACGCAAATTACATGCCAGCTAAACATTATTCACTCCCTTATTTGCGGACCTCTTTGGTGATGAAGAAGTTATCCTCATCCTCAATATCTCATCATGGACTGACATGGCTGGTGATGAATAGGTTGTCTTAGATTCATCATGGACTGACATGGCTGGTGATGAATAGGTTGTCTTAGATTTTGCAGTTTTGCACACACATACTGACCTGTTTGGTAATAAGGAAGTTGTCCTTGTCCAAGATTTTGTAGTTTTTTTACATCCATACTGGCCTGTTTGCTCACGAGGAAGTTGTATTTTTTTACATAGATCTTGTAGTTATGTACATACACGACATATTTGTTGATGAGGAAGTTGTATTTGTCCTTGATCTTACTTTGAACACACATAAAGAGCAACCTGTTTGATGTTGAGGAAGTTGTATTTGTCTGAGGTCATGTAGTTTTGTGCGCATACACACTGACCTGTTGGGTGATGAAGAAGTTATGATTTTCTTAGATGTTGCAGTTTTGAATAAACATATACACTGATCTGTTTGCTGATGAGAAAGTTGCACCTGTGATAGATCTTGTAGTTCTGTGCATAAACATACTGACCTATTGGGTGAGGAAGAAGTTACCATTTTCCTAGATGCTGCAGTTTCACACACACACACACACACACACACACACACACACACACACACACACACACACACACACACACACACACGCACACACAGACCTGTTTGCTGATGAGGAAGTTGTATTTGTCATAGATCTTGCAGTGCTCCACGGGTCCCACACTCTCCTTCTTCACCATGTTGGCCACTTTGACCTTGTGCTTCTGCAGGATCTCCTCCAGAATGACTGGCTTTAAGAATGCCTTGGCTTTGCTCCCATGCTGCAACAACATCAAATGACAATAGTGAGGATGGAGAGGGTAATAATAATCATAATAATAAAACAATAAACCTTTGGCAGACAGCATTATCAATTTGTATTCTGGCAAAGAACCTGTCCTCAAAGTTATCTTGCTCTAACTCCAAGACCATACTTGGATAAGACCGAAGAAGTCTTAATGTGCAACTTGACAAATTGGACATGTTAAAAGGCCTTTATCCTGTTACACATACCAGGTGACAGACAGCAATCAGACCCCAGGCCAAAACACAATAATGATGATTTCAGAGCCATGTCAAATTTTTTTAACCAACATTCTGACTGTATCTCTCCGGCGTGGTTGACATTGGTATGCATTATAAAAAGAAGCACAGATTACAGCCCTGTTCATGTAGTCTCAGACCAAAGTGGAACTCAACATCGTCTTATCTTCCTCTTTGATCATTATATCACAAAAAGGCTCAAACTCCGTGATCCTTCATGCCCTTCTTTCTTGGTAAACTGTTTACAGTTTCTTCTCCAAATCCAAGCCTATCAGGAATTTGCATCAAAGTCTACAGTATAACCAAGTCCAGTGGACTCATGAAAACTTAATACTGACTGCTCCCTGTGGACTGCCAGTTCCACAGCTGCGACAGGATGAGCCAGGGTATGGCTGTGAACATGAAGATGGAATGAGCTGTGTGGGAGTAATGCCACTGAAGTGCATGGAAGATGAGAAAGCACAAAAACGAGCTCAGGTGACTGCTGCTGGATTAATATGGTAGCCCCCACAATGAGGGATACTTACTTATATTGATCCCGGAGCCATTAATAATTTTGCCTCTGAGAGGGAACACAAGGTAAAATACCAAAACAGAAAAAAAAAGCATTTTCCTCCTGTTACTAATGAGCATGCTGGTTTTTATTCATGAATACAACAGGGATAACAGGCCCCACTCTTTCATGCTTGATGTGTCTCTGGATACTGAAACAAAAATTCAAACAACTATGTTTTGGACATATTACACACACACACACACACACACACACACACACACACACACACACACACACACACACACACACACACCTAAATGCAGGAATAGAGTGGGAAATGACTCACCCACTCAGAATACAGCTTGGTTTCTACTCTGGGCACAACTCCAGCAGCCTTGACCATGACATCATAGACATTCAGCAGAACCAGCTCAAAGTCGTCAAAGGGTGGCTCAAATTTGATCTGGTTGTCGTCAAGAATCAGACGCAGAATGAAGCCAGAATGTTCAAAAGCTCGTGTTGATTTCTGCAACAAATCAACACATATATGACAATGTCTGCTTGCAATCTTTATCAGTTAATTCATCTTTTTGTTTTGAAGACACAGAAAACAGAAAAAAGGAAAACTCAGAGAAAACCGAGAGAGAGAGAGAGAGAGAAGACAGAGACAGAGACAGACTGAGATAGAGACAAAGACTGAGAGAGACAATGAGAAAGAAAGACAGACAGACACTTATATCTTCTTGTCTCATATCACTCCCACCCACCCACCCACCTTTCCAAAAGAAAAAAAATGATAGTCCATTGTATGCGTTTACCAAAAACATGATTCTGAAGTAATAATTTGTCTCTGCCAAGGAGGTCAAGTTTCCCGCTGCCTTTGTTGGTTTGTCTGTCTGTTAGCAAAGTAAGGCCAACACTACACAATCCACTTTAACAAAACCTGGTGTCCAGGTGGAATGTGGCCTAGGGACAAACTGATCAGGTTCGGTACGGATCATCTCCTGCAGATGAAGCAGGTCTCTCTAGTTTTCACCTGGTACTTTTATGTCGACCAGTAGCATTAGTCACTGGCTTGTAACACAAATTTTGCAAAACACGCCAGCCTACAGCATATCGCAAAATGAGACCATCCGCAAAAGAGCTTTGGAATCTACCTCAGACCAAAGTACATCTCCCAAGAATGACAGGAACCATTGCAATGGAAGCCGATTTTGGCTTCACACAGTATGGCGACTCCCTTGTGACTGGGCCACACTCACCGGAGGCTGGCAGAGAAGGTCAGAGTAGTCATCGATGGAAAGCAGGGTCAGCTGTTGCAGGTTGTCTGTCATCAGTGTGGCTGCACAGTTGAAGAACGATTCCAGTTTTTCCTGCTCCTGGTTGCTGGGCACCTGCTTCCGCTTGTTGCCCTGGTAGAAGATGGTCTGCACTTCCGGGAACCACCTGACAAACAATCGAGGGAGGAAATTTGCTGCTGAAAAGGTGTAGTATTGGCGCTGGCCAAAAACTGCACTTACTCTGGGTGTGTGTGTGCGTGTGCGTGTGTGAATGAAAATGTGTGTGTGTGTGTGTGTGTATGTGTGTGTGTCGGTGTGTGTGTGTGTGTGTGTGTGTGTGTGCGTGTTTGTGTATGTCTGTGTGTGTCTGTATGTATCTGTGTTTCTGTGTGTCTGTGTGTCCTGCTGTCTGTCTGCTGTCTGTGTCTGTAAGTCAGTTTGGCGTGCGTGTATGCGTGCATGTGCATGTGTGTGTGTGTATGTGTGTGTGCACACACATGCGTCTGTCTGTCTGTCTGTGTCGTGTCTGTCTGTCATTGCCTCGCTGTCTGTCTGTCTGTCGGAGTGAATGTGTGTGCATGTGTATGTGCATGCATGCAAGTATGTGTGCGTACGCGTGCATGCGTGTGTGTGCGTGTCTGCGCATACCTGTGTGTGTGCATGCATTTGTGGATGCAGACATGCATATGTTCGTGTGTGCCTATGTGAGTGTGTGTGTTCATGTGTGTGTGTGTGTGTGTATGCACATAATCACATATGAAAGCATGTGCATGTGTGCATGTATGCATGCAAGTGTATCTGTATATTTTTGCACATTTGTATGCATATTTGTATGCATTTAACAAGTGATCAAAGATGATATTGTTCACTGACTTTTTCAACAGCCGCTCCTTGGCAGCCTCAATGTGCCTCATGCAGAGGTTCTGGAATGTCTTCAGCTCCATGGAGTCTTCACGGTTATGAAATTCCTCCACATCAATGAATCTCAATCCTCTGGAAAATAAAAATTCAGCATTCTTATATCAAACATATCACCATTTGCAAAAATACATATTCTGTTATGATTCTTCATCAGTCCATTTCAGATATCGTAAAAAAAAAAAATTAAAAATTTTTTAAAAAATGCTATAATACATCTGTCAGGCATACCAACAATATTTTTCAATCATACTTATTCTGCAATAAATCTTACATGTATTGAAACAAAGCATCTTCCATAGACATAAACCTCTTAACAACAATCTCCAAAGACTCTAGAAAATTGGATCTTTAACAGGGACAAACAGGATTCTACAATGTGCATATTCATGAACAGGTTTTTTTTTTTTTTATCCAACCTTGTTGTGCAGTAATTCATGTTGAAATAGAATTCATCCTTATTTAAACCAGCTGAAGATGCTTTTTAAGATAGGGCCATTTTACAATTTTTTTCTTCTTCTTCATCTGAGTTACTCGTCAGTTTTAAACATTTCACTACACAAAATATCGTTTTGTTTGTTTTCACTGACCATCACAGTCAGACTGTAGTGAACAAAAAAATGGTGCAGAACTATCAGTATCAAACGAGCTTGAAAACAGCAACAAAAACCATCACAATTACACTGCAGTGAACAAAAAAGGGCACAGAACTATCGGTATCAACAAAAACTGGTCTTACCCAAAGGACACGTGCCACAAGTTGAGGACCTGCATCATACAGGGGTTGGTGTTGTGCAGAGACTGGGCGGTGGCCTCCAGCGCCGCCAGGTAGGACCGGTTCCAGGGTTTGGGCACCACGGCCATCTCCTCCCTGTGTGGGAGAGGCTTTTCCTTCTTTTCATCCTCCAGCTGTCGGGGGTCTTTCAGAACAAAGTCCACTGCACAGGCAGAACAAATGCCTCGATTAGGATGCAGCAGCAACGTGCCAACTGGGTAAGTAGACTGGAAGACTGTGGTGTTGTGTATCACTTGTGTCCAGGGCAGATTTCATAGCATTTTGAAAAACTTCCTGGTGGACACTTGGTGTGTAAGTATGATTGGTGGATGACATGAGAGAAGCCGTGGAGTGTCTTTTACTTCACGTTGTGCAACTGATCGACTAAAACTGTGACTGAAATTTGGAGTGCAGATTTCTGCTTGAGTTGAAATCAATGCCTTTCTCCGGCTGCACACATTGTCACAGGCGCTTTCTTTTTTTCTCTTGAAATGGTTGAAAAGACATTGATATAGAGCTGATAGTGTGCAAATGACTGATCTGAAATAAGCACCAATCAAATGTGACTATAAGTCAAGGGATTCAAGTTGGTTTAAGAAAAAAGCATGAAAAGATTATTTAGTTCCTTATTTTCTTTTTTTCATTTTTGTTCTTCTTTTTCCCTTGTTAGTGGCAACACTTCCATTCCATATAGCACAAGGGCTGTCGTATGGTCTGGTAAGTATGAGAAATGTTATATCAGAAACTTGTTTTAGTCAGAAACACCACAGTTTGAAAGCATCTTCCTTTTTTCAAAATAATCTTAACAATAATGAAGCATATCATTTTTTCTTATTTTTTAACCACTCCACTATATATCCATGCATATTTTGCATAATGCTAGATTCCAAATTGGGTGTGATGTGATAAGACAAAAGATTCAGTCAACGACTCTTGCTGCTGTGTCTTAATACAAATCACTTTCAGGCCAATCAAGGTGGCAGCCCTGTGTGTAGGCTATTCCATATCTTCTGAGCCATGACGACAGTGGCAGCAAGGAAAAAATAAGTAAATAAATGAGGTAAGCTTTGAAACAGGGTACCCATGGACAGAGCTTAACAGACGCCTATTCTACACATTAACACAAATTGCTAGTCATGCCATGAGTGCCTACCTAACATGAACTGCATAAGTACTGTTTAAGCATATACAAATTAACACCGTTATACATACATACCAATGGCTTTCTTGACGCTCAGGAGGTAGTCTTCTCGCATTTCATCTGATAAATTTTCAATGGTGTCTGTATGCCCCAGCTGAAAACACACACACACACACACACACACACACACATACACAAACACACACACTCGTTTACATCCAAATTCTGACTTATCCCCCAAAAAGTTCTGAAAAAAGAATTTCACCTGGCTATTCTAATGCTAAATAACTTTTAAAACTTTGTGGAAAGGTATTTCAATTAATTACTGTATACTGACCAACCTTTTTTTTTTCCAGACACCAAGTAATAATTTCTCTCCCTTGTCGGCACATTTTGTTTTTTCTTCTTCTTGTTATTTTGTGTGTTTTTTTGGTTTTTTAAATTTTTTTATTTTACGCTTTTTAATATAAACATAATAGCTTATTGCTATATAATAGTGGAGAGGGTAAAACATAAACGTTGCACAAAGTATGCTATTAAATACCTTTCAGTTAACAATAAAAAAGTAATTTTGACAGCCTAACATAAAAATGTCTAACAGTACCAGTTTTAAGCTCTTTACATCAAAAACATCACCTATATCATTAAAAAAAATGTTCACTGGCTAGGACAGAAAACTACTCATAAAATGTGACAGCATCCATTAAATTGTAGAAGGAAAAACAGCATATTTTTTTCAAAGAATGCCGGCTCCACATACTGGCATGATCAACTTGAACATCAGCTGTGCTGGCGTATACACATGCACATCGGAAAAAAGACTTCACAAAACAAAGAAATTTCCTTGTTTTACTTCAGTACTTTACCCAACCTAAACAACATGTGGAACAAAATAACTCTAATAATATTCTTCAGTATTAACCGACCTGCATAGTGTGTGGACAATGGAAGTTCACCTTTTCACAGCAATCAAAAGAGTGTACTACACAACAATTTCAATATTTCATAATAGTAAGATGTAGATAAATGTTAAACAGAATGCCAGACCAAAGGAATATCACCATTTTACTGTTACATTGACAGCTATCTATCACCATTGTACTGTAATGTTGACCACCAACATTAAAAAAATCTGGGTATAAAGGAATATCACTATTTTGATGTAACATTAACCCAGCTTAAGAGCCTGGGAGGTCAAAGGAACACAACTGTTTTACTGTAATATTGACCAACCTTAAGCGTGTGTGGGACAAGGGCAAGCACATTCTCCAGCCAGGAGTCTTCCATTGGTGCAACATGCTCTGTGTCAATTCCATTGTGGATGTAGTAGTAGTAGCGCTGTCCAAAACAATACATGCAAGCATGAACAGGGATGTACAACAAATATGCACCATGGGAAACTACTGATCACAAACATTAAGACATATTTTGGCATATTATGAAATCATATGTCACAAGCATTTCCTGAATATTTTTCTTGTGGTGCTATGATTTCATTTTCTTTTTTAAATCAGATGATTTGGGGATCTTTATAAGTCACGTAAAGAGAAGTCTGTATTCATCAGAGTGTGTACGTGTGTGTGTGTGTGTGTGTGTGTGTGTGTGTGTGTGTGTGTGTGTGTGTGTGTGTGTGTGTGCGCGCGCGCGTGTGTGTGTGTGTTGTTGTTGTTGTTGTCTTCAATTTAACGTCTTTCCACATAAAGTGTGTGTGTGTGTGTGTGTGTTTTTGTGTGTGTGTGTGTGAGTGTGTGTGTGTGTGTGTGTGTGTGTGTGTGTGTGTGTGTGTGTGTGTGTGTGTGTGGCATTGCATGCATGTGCATGTGTGCATGTGTGTAACTGCAGGAATGTGTGTGCATTTATGCTTATATGTGAATATACATGTGTGCATCTGCATTTGTAGTTTGAGAGTTTTGTTTGCCTTGTGCAGTTAGCAACAAAAAGATTTGTTCTAATATAATCCTTTGACTAATGTAGGGGCAAGGAAGAAAGAAGTTTCACAATTGAAAAAAAAAGAATATTAAAGCACATGAATTTAGTCAACATGGACACACAGAAAGTCAGACACTGAGATAGAAATGCACATGAAAATGAAAATGCATTGCATTCTGACCTTTTGTCCTCTCAAGCTCATCTTCTCCTGCTTTATCACTATCTCACTAGTAACTCAGCATCTTCATAACAAATATCCTTCTTTCATATTTGTTTCAGTTTTTGTTCTTTTTTAGTATTTCAGTTCTGCTACAAGAATAAACCATTCAAGGTGAACACTGCAGAATGGCTTGCACAGATACTGCTTACCAGAATGTCTTTTTCAGCAGAAGTAGGAGAGCCAACACGGGAGGTACTAGGTTGCTCTTCCAATATTGCGGAGGTAGTTGGTTTCGGAATGCTTTTGTCCTCTTGCCTGTAAAATAAAATCATCAGGATGTTATCTTTTGACATAGATTGCAGCAACATAGGTTTGAACAACACTGTTGTTTCTTGCTTTTCATCACAGGCTCAAGCAGTAAGCAGCGAGGAGTAGTTTCATTGCTGGTGTCATAGTTCATGCAGGGCATTTGTCTGTTTCCAGAACTTACCTAAAGCTCATTTGATTAAAATTATCTCGAATGTGTATCTGGTCTTTTGTGTACACAGACAGTAAACAGGGGCTTGGCACTAGCAGATCTGATCAGGGAGATGGGAAATATTTGGGTAAATCCTCCATCTATTAGATGCTGTTAGCATTTGACTGGGGGCAACAAAGTTCAGTAACCACTTGATGAAATTTATTATCACATGCACACACAGTTTCATTACCTTAAAGAAAGAATGCTTTTTTTTAACATATCACAAAGAAAAAAATAAAAGTGACTGGGAAAATGTAATCTGCAGTGGAGGAAACACCGAAGAACACACACTATCTGACTTACAAGATGATATCCACCAGTGACTTGCGGAAGTTCTCTCTGTCTTTCTTGGGTTGCTTGAAGTTGTCCAGCTGTCCACTGGGCTGACCGGCACTCTCCAGGGGTTTCAACCGTGTGGGCTTCTTCCTCTTGACTGTGTCTCCTGCAGCAGCAGCACAATGAACAACCATCACGGGCCTTACCCCCATAAAATCAGCTGAAGCGTTTTCACCTCTAAACCCCTTGGGCTGACTCTGAACGTCTCTTGCATGCATCATGGCTTGGCTGTAACAAGTTTTCTGAAGTCTCCATTGTTCCACTGACTTTTATCTGAGGAGTGCTGCTTTTTTTGCTTCTTCTTTTTGTCTGCTGCTGCCTATTTCTGAAGATAGTTTGTTGAAAATGTACTGGTCTATTCGGTGTTGTGGACTAAGTCAGCCCCAGCTGGCAGTTTTCTCCCTTTCATTTTTGGCGAAAACTGTTTCCATGGTTCAATTTAGAAACAAAACAAAAACTTTTTTTTCAATTTAACATAATGTACCTCTTTTCAATTCACAAAAGACTGGCATATACTAAGCAGAAAAGCCAAAGTACTCTTTTGAAAAAAAAGGGTCCTTTTTGAAGGAGGAAAATACAGCACTTTGTCAGCATTACAAAGAGATAAAACAAAAAACAGGTCACCTAAAAATAAAAAATAAAAATCTGCTTGTCGCACAAATGAATGAAAACTCAAACACTGTGTCGCAGATTTTCAATGTTCCAATCCACATGTGATATACCTACTTCAGCATGAAACTAAGTGCATGGCTGATCCGGATATGCAGACATGTCAAATGGCACTTTGTGGAGTATTCCTTTGTTTTGTCCTTTCACATTATTTGTTCAATCTGTCTCAGATTCTTTTTCCTTAAGATGTAATTATCAAGATAATCTATGGGTTTAAAAAAAATGTTGTCCATGCTATCATAAAATCAAAGCATAGAAACTGACTGTCTAATAAATTTGTATATTATCTTCTAAACAACCCAAAGAAAGCTTTAACTGATGTTCAAAATCAATATTAACAAAGGCTATAAATATCATTTAATCTGTAAATTAAAATACTTCTTCTGTTTTGCCTTCATTTATTTATGTCTAGCAATAATGGAACAGCAATGTACCGTCCACCTTCTTGTACAGCTGTGCAACTTAACACATGAAAACCAGCAACAACAACAACAACAACAACAACAACAACAACAAAAAACTCAGTGTCTTTCATTAGCAAATGTATATGAAAAATTCTGTGCACCAGATGGAACAACTTCATTACAAACAAGGCAGTCAAAACTCAAGCCTAAGAACAGTCGAAGTCCTAAATTACATACAAGCATCATCTGTGCTGGCTAGGACATGTCGCAAGACTTCCGCCAAACATACTTGACAACCAAGTCCTTCAATGCAACCCTCAGGGACAGTGGCCAAAGAGACGCCCAAAGATGAATTAGTGCCAGATGATCAACAGGGACCTACAGAAGGTGAATAAGCAATGATGAACTGCACTGACGGTGGCTGCTGACCAAACCCGATGGAGCACTTAGACTGCTTGATGTCTTGCTCAGTGTGACAGGAGGATCTGAGCCTAAGTAATATCTGGAAGCAATGATTACATAACTTGAGCTCCATTTTTGTGGAAATATCCTGAGACTAACAAAAAGAATATCCACAAAGACTTTACCCAGTGTAATCAGTACCCTGAACATAGACACTGACCCAGAAAGCGTAATATAGTTTGAAATCCTCCCATATGCTGTGAAAATATTGTAAGCGATGACATCCAAGCTACAAAGCTCTCCCTTTTATCCTTGTAAGTCCCTGGGAAATCCAGATTTGACATCAATAAATCTGTTCTGACCAAAAACAAACAAAAATAATGCTTCAGCCAAATGTAAACCATTGTCAGACTGAAAATGAAAACACACACACACACACACACACACACACACACACACACACACACACACACACACAAATAAATAATGTACCTTCGATAATTTCCAAGAATATATTGTAAGTGTCATCCATGTATGGAAAATGCCATGAAAAATGAGACAACTGTACATGCAGCTTGAGCTTCTCCCCAGAGCACATTCTCCAAGAGACCCAGCCACAAATAATTCATGCAGCCTCCTATCTGTTGCCCGGAGAAAAGTAAAGAGAGTCAGTAAAGCAGAATAGCATTGATCTACCAGACTGAGAAGTAACGACAATCAATTATTGACATGACAGGGCCAGCCAGAGGCAGCAAGGTGTAGATAGTACAAGGATGACATACATCTGGTAAACAACAGAACAATAGACAGCTGTGCTCTGGTTGAACACTGTCAAGAATGATCCCTTGGTAAATGTGAGAAAGTGAACTGACATACTAATACCATACTTTACTGCAGAAAAAAAAAGATTATTTGCAGGCCTTTGTGCTAATACATCCATTTTTGTCATGATTGAAATACTTTGCCATGAAAAGGTTAAATAATGATTATAACACAGATGATTGATGGCAGCAATATTTTGTTGTATTGTGTAGTGTTGTGAGCTGATTAGTGTGTGATGTACTGTGCTGTGTAATGCAATTTACAGTATCTATCAGACTTTACCGTGTTACACTGTACTGAACTTACCAATGCTGCACTATACTGCACTCTAAACTATTGTATTGCACTGAACAGTGTGTGTTGTGTGTGTGTGTGTGTGTGTGTGTGTGTGTGTGTATCCATGTGTCTGTGTGTGTGTGTGTGTGTGTGTGTGTGTGTGTGTGTGTGTGTGTGTGTGTGTGTGTTGTGTTAAATGCAGCTGCATGTGAATCTTTGATTCCAAGCTCTTGTTGTACATTGATCATTAAAAAGACTTTCCATTTCACAGCTGTCTCTGTTACACAATGAACTGTATCCTAAAGGTTGTTTTTATTTCATTCTTGTGTGTTATGTAGCGTATTGCATTTTTCAGCATTAGACCTGTAAAAAGATTAAAGCCATTAGGTCATCACTCTCACTCTCCTTCAGATCCTATGATAAACAAAAAACAAATTCTAACATACTAAATCATACAACTTAAGAATTAAATCTAGAAATGTGTGTGTATTACACATGTTTTAATTGAACAAACAGGATTACTGAAAGGAAAGAAAAAAAATTCAGATAAGAAGTGATTAAGTAAATCTTGATGGCCTAAGCCATGCCTGCTTAATCACTCTAATCTAACTGGCCAGCGCTTTGTGCTGGTTAATCTGGCAGTCATACAAATGTCTTATCAACACACCCTGGATCACAGCCACCTCAACAGTTATGTACACCACTTTCACTAAGACCAGCACACTGGTCTGTTATAAAAAAAAAAAAACTGTGGGCCAGTGCCAACAGCGTAGTTCTGTGCCTGCTTTGTGTAACACTGAGCTGCATGGTCAACCAGGCAATGATTTCACAACCACAGCCTGCTGCTTACATGTAATGAACACAGCACTGGGTTGCTTTTTTTTTTTTTTTTTTACACAGATATGTATGAGAACGCAATATGCAACAGCAAAGGGAAAGAGGAGATGGACTAGAACCCTGAACTTGAATAATGAATTTCATCATTTTCAACACCAACACCCACTCAGAGGCAGTGTGGGAGGCACAGTAATTCGCCATGGGGTTTCCAGCTGAAATGTTATTGGCAGCTGGTGGCAGGCAATGTGGTGATTTCAATGATCGCTGGTATCTGAGTTAACCACTGTATATTCGGAACAATCCCAGCTCATGACTCCTCTTCAATTAAAAGAAACTATGTAATGAGGAAAGAGAATCCAGTGAACATCTTTCTTGGGACTGTGGGCATTTTAGACATTTTTACAACTGTGCAGAACAGTCATTTACTGAAAAACATGAGCATGTTTGTACCATTAATTTTTCATGTGAATTTATTTTTGTTTGTTTTTTGTTGTTGTTGTTGTTGTTTTGTTTGACGAACAGACACAAAATGATGACATATCTAATTTCATTACAATTTTTGCCAAAATGTACATCTAAAACTGTAAAATGTTTTCCAGACGTATCAGTCTTTAAAAAAAAGTTAAATATGAGATACAAAACTGAAGAATTCAATGCTAAAATGAGTAACAGTTAGACACATTTTCATTTTGATTACACCTGGAGTGTATAATGACCAATTTTCCTACATATTAACAATGATAGTACTGAGTGAGTGATGCATATTTCACAACTTGCATTCTGTTGCTTACTCTGATCTGTGCCCAGATGTATGAATGATATATTCATTGCTTAATATGAAAGATATCTAAGGTAAGAAGGATGTTTTCCCTCCCCCAACCAAAAACCATGTATGTAGAACTACAAATGCATGTATCTGTATTTTTTTTTAAATCTTATATCACTCTCACCAGCTAGCTATCAACTCCTACTCAGAGTCTGTCCAGCCAGCTTAGACTAACATCCATACATATTGACCGAATTTCTGCAGCATGGAGTGGTGTAGGGCAAATACAGTCTTTGCACAGCATTGTACTCTATTGTACTGCAGTTACAGCAGTTAGGACTCAACCTGTTGAATATCAAAACAGTTTCTTCTCAATGAACAAACAAACAACTGGAAAGTATTGAGCACTGTAAAGAATTGCATAACTATGAGATAAGATTAGACATGTGCACACCATATTGCGCTATATAAGCTGTCTGCCCCATCAGCTACAGTTTCCTTCCCAAACTGTCTCTTATGCACCCCTATCTTCAGTGCTAACTCTCATCAGAACTAACTCTTCTGTCAGCACACTTTTGTCTTTTAGTAACCAGCTGTCTGGAACAAACTCACTACAAGTACTGGACATTCTTCTTCCTCCACCTTGTTCAAACTGTCTACAAAATCTGATCTATGTAATTAAACATGTAATGCAATGCATCCCGCACACACTGTCTTTCTTCAAACGTAATTCTTGTGTATGTGTGCTTATTACAGGCAATGCGTGTGTGCATGTGCATGTGTGTGTATGTATGTGCACACGCATGAGTGTGTACATATGTGAGTGCATGTTTGATAGACTGACCAGAAAATGACTACTTTTGGTTGGGTATGTTAAAGAGGGGAGAGGGTGGTGGGGAATGCCAGTTACGATTGTGACAGCTGATGGTGACGAGAGGAGGGGATAATGACATGTGTCATCACAGCTTCACTGTACTGCAATCTCTATCAATGTATACTGTACTGCAATCTCTATCAATGTATACTGTACTGCAATCTCTATCAATGTATACTGTACTGCAATCTCTATCAATGTATACATGCTGGCACACTTTGTTTTCTTTTAGTTCTTAAGCCTCTATTAGGGGTTAGGAGCTACAAATGAGCACATTATCCTTATCCAAATCACAGTAGTATTGTAAAACAATGCAGACAGCATAATTTTGCTGGATTGCCCTGAAAATTTCTTCAGAACAACCATATGAGTGGACAAAGTCTGTATTCTCTCTCATATTCAGTTCAGAATCTACCTGGAATATACAGGAAATACTTCTGGACTTCAACATTTCCACACCACTGGATGGCAGTTTTTTCGCTATCTATGTTCCACTAATAATACTGACCTAATGGGAAGGGTAAAGCGGAACTACAAAATGCATTATCATGCCATACCATTTAAGCGCAAACAGTACAGAAATCAGCATAGAGAAAAGGAAAATTTTGGTAAACAAATCTAAGCAGCAATCAACATCAGACTCAACAGAGTACACTGAAAGAAATGGAACACTTCCACTATCTTCGATTCCTTAAAAAAAAAAAAAAAAAAAAGTATGGCAGTTCAACAATGGAGATCAATAAGATATTTGATCTACCTATGTTTGCCTTGACAAGTCCAACATCATGTGGAAGTCTAGATGGGTTGTCTAGCTGACCATTGAGATAAAACTCCACAAAGGACTGGTGGTCTTCAATAGATCTCAAGTGAAAAAAAATCAGGGTTTTTGAGAAAAGATGCTTACAACAGCATTCAACATCCCACCAAGATAACACTGAAGATTACTACTAAGTGAATCAGCTCTTCCATATGCATGTAAGTTGGAAGGCAGAAACCATTTCTCAATGTCATCTGTCAGCAAATCTTGCTTAATACAGGCACATATGCAATGACTTGTACTGGACTGGTCTAGGGCCGACTGCGTGTTTCTTTTTCTTTTTTGTTTCTACTTTTGAGCCCACCTGCATTGTACAGGATCAAATTCTATAATATTCATAGCTCTATGAGTCATGATCAAAACTAAGGTAAGGCAAGGCAAATCTGACCACAAAAAGGGCACTTACTGGATGTGAGTTCCCCAATAAGGTCAATGGTGTTTGGGTGTTCCTCATCTAACTGGCCGGACAGGAGGAAGGAGGGCGGGTTGTCCTGCCATTCTGGCTTGCTGCGTTTGGAGGGCAGGACAGGCAGGAAACGGATGGGGTCGCTGGTGCCCTTGCCCTTGTTACGGGCAGCTCCCCCTAGACGGGGAGCTTGCTGTACAATTCAAACAATAGAGGTGGAACAAACGAATGATGTCAGCTCAAAAGATGGCACTGAATCAAGCATACGAAAAAACAGCTGCTAGTATTCTTATTCACACCTTGCCCTCATGTTTATTACAAGAGATGTGTGTGTGTGTGTGTGTGTGTGTGTGTGTGTGTGTGTGTGTGTGTGTGTGTGTGTGTGTGTGCACATGCATGCGTGTGTATGCATGACAAAGTTTTACTCAGTAAAAGTGCATGTCCCTGGAGACTCCAGACAGCTTTCATCCTTCAAAACAGCATGGGTCTCCCAAGACCCACGACATACTGCAAGGCTTCATTCCTATACTACAAGCATAGTTCCATGGAGACCCACGAAGCATGATACACAGAATTTTAGATCACAAAAGGCAAAGTTGAAGTGAGCCAATTACTTTATATCATTGTTCTTGATATAAGCCACTTATGCAGGGTTCTGCATTTGAAATAAATGCACGCATGATCCTTGAAAGTATTTATTGTTTCATTATCATTATCACCCCATGCCAGGTTAAAGGAGTGCCCTGGCAGTGATCCTTAGATATTCTGGGATCTCCACAGCCCTCTGTGCTCAGTCATGTGCAACAGGGCAGAGGTTTTTCAACCAGTCCAGTCTTCTGAATTATGCTGTCCACTCAAGACTTTTGAGGTCTGCCCCTAGGATGCCCATCCAATGATGGATGTGTCACGGCATACTGTTCACTATCGCCCCATGGCACAGCTATGGAAAGTACAGTGGTTGATAATCCAGGCCCCAAAATCCGACAAGCTGCTTTGTGAACAACCAAATTCTGCATGGCATTTTTCTTTTTATTAACAATGGGTAGATAGTTAGTTGTCAGTGGTCTCCAAGTATCCAAAAGTGAAGGGGATACACACACACACACACACACACACACACACACACACACACACACACACATACACACACACAACACACACACACACACACACACACACACACACACACACACACACATATGTGCAAATGTGCCAAGAGTAAACTGAAGGAAAAATCTACAGAATGTGGGATCTGAACCTGGGACTTAAGTTATTTCCTATCAGTCGCTTTCTAGACAAACTTTTCACAACATGGCTAGTGAGTTGTACATCAAACTGAAAATCAAAAGCACAAAAAAATAAAATAGCATATCCGGAAAAGGAAAAAGAATCTATCAAATATGTCAGTTTCACCTGTGTGTGTACGTGTATGTGTGTGTGGTTTAGTGTGTGTGTGTGTTGTGTGTGGTGTGTGTGTGTGTGTGTGTGTGTGTGTGTGTGTGTGTGTGTGTGTGTGTGTGTGTGTGTGTGTGTATGAATGTGTGTGAGAGAGAGAGAGAGAGTGTGTATGTGTGTGTGTGTGTGTGGTTTAGTGTGTGTGTGTGTGTGTGTGTGTGTGTGTGTGTGTGTGTGTGTGTGTTGTGTGCATGT
>CM065714.1:114432378-114492378 GCA_033310375.1 Conus canariensis
TGCATACATGCCTTCAAGTCTCTCTAGTGACTGTGTTACATCTCGGCCTGTATAACATCTGTGTGTTGACATACTTACGTGTTGTGCATGTGTGTGCCCAAAATGCTCCTTTAGTACTGTTTCTGTGTTGTAATGAATAAAGTGTGTAGACATGCTGCTATTCTTCCAAATATTTTAAAGATTTACTTTCCACCTCCTGTTACATACATACTCTTTACAACTGCTGACTTTTATTTTTAATTCTCAGAACAGTTTTCATATTTCCAATCAAATGTTTCAGTAAATATGTGATCCCAGAGTAACGTATGTTCCCTGGAATTATTGAACAGCTTATAAATGTTCCAAGCAAGCTGCTTTTAAAGTTGTCTTTAGTGCACAGCTTCCTAACAAAATTCCAAAACACAGATAACAAAACCCTTTCATATGGTTTTGTTTTTGTTTCAAATTACATTCCATCATGCTTGAACTTTACAAAACACACACAAAAAAAACCCCACAATTAAAAAGAACGTTTTCAAAAATTGAATTAAAAATTCTTGAAGATGTAACAATTAATACTGAAGCACATACGCTAATGCTGAACTGCACAAATAACACCATACACCGAAAAAAACAAAAAAAACAAAAAAAATTCACCACCTGCTGAAACTGAACATTATTTTCCTAGCCACAAGCTTTCATTTCAGAATCATCACAATGGGACTACTTTGAAGTTAACCTAATTTGAACTACCAAAAGGCTATCCTCTCGGTTCAGCCTTAGTGACCTGACATGTCCAGGACAGTGGGGGATGTACAGTCTTAATGAATAGCTACTGCAGAAGACACAATGGTTCGTACACACAGGCCAACACAGACTAACCACCTTTACAAATCCATTCCAAAATACACAACTGTGAACAGTAAAACTACTGACAGCCGTCCTGACCAGAGAACTGAGAAGTCACTATATAACACATTTCTTGCCATATCCTCCAGCAATGTAGTCAAACCAGCTTTGGTCCCCAAGTACACAAAGAAAACTGACAACATATTTTAATCGCTAGAATAAAACCAGCAGGGCTACTAGCTGTAAAATTTTGAAATTGTGTCATGCAATGCAGAGTGGTTGGCAGTTCAGTTGTAACAAACTCCACCTTGGTTGCATCAAGATTACAGTGACTTGTTATGTGAGCTTCAGACTGTGAATAGAAGGGGCTCTCATAGAATGTAACAGGAAACTGAGAAGGCTAAATTAAAGGAAATTGCATAACAGGTCACATATCTTCAAGACAAGTACGACTGATTAAAAAAAAAAAAAAAAAAAAAAAACCATATTTGGTGGGCATATGCACATTACATTGTTTTGATTAAAAAAAAAATATAAAAAAAACGTTTTTGGTGGGCATATGCACATTACATTGTTTTAACACATTTTGGTAATAAGAGTCATCTGAAACCAAATCATGGAGAACTGATCTGAAATGGAAACAGAAACTATATACATAGAATTTCACACAAAACCTATCCTTGTATATTACTGGCCATGAGATCCACCATACAGCAAAGAAGGAATGAAAGTGAGTTTAAGATAGTTCAAACTGGAGACATGCCCTGACTGAGACAGGTATTTCTAACAAATTCAAAGAACAGAACATGAACAAAACTAAAACTAAAAATTGCATAAGATCTTTCCATCAACATACCAATACATCCATGCATTCAAACACACCCATACATATGCATGCATGCACATGCACACATATACATGCACACATGCACATGCACATGCGCACGCACGCGCGCGCGCACGCACCACACACACACACACACACACACACACACACACACACAACACACATAGACGCACATGCACACACACATACGTACGCACACACACATACGTACGCATGCACACAACACAAATTCACGAATGCACACACACACACACACACACACACACACACACACACACACACACACACACACACACCACAATTAGAACATTATTATTATAAATTTACAAATCTTGTTAAATCTTTATGTTCGTTATGTTACAGAAACAAAAATTACACACAATTTATGCTCATCTACACACACACACACACACACACACACACACACACACATATATATACTCAGAGTTCATAATCGTATGTTGTAAGTCGTACAAATTCCATGATTGTGTGTGTGTGTGTGTGTGTGTGTGTGTGTGTGTGTGTGTGTGTGTGTGTGTGTGTGTGCTTGAGAGAATGTGTGTGCATGCATATGTGTGGTGTGCGTGTCTGTGTGTCTGCATATCTGTGCGCATGTACATTTGTGTGTGTGCAAGTGTATGTGTATGTAGGTGTGTGTCTATCTGTCCTGTCAGTCAGTAAGCCTCTGTGTGTCCTTGTGCATGTATACGTGCATGCATGCTTGCATCCACAAGTATATCTATGTGTGTCTGCGTGGATGCATAAACACGAATATGTGAATGTACTTATATTAATGTGTCTAGTCTGTGTGTATGTGTGTGTGCCTTTGTGTATCCATAATATGCACAAGCTGACCAGTTGTGTGGTTTGTTCTATCATTTTGATTTAACTTTTAAGTAATGCTGTATAAAACATCTCGCGCACGCACGCACACACACACACACACACACACACACACTCACACACACCTGCGCGCATGCTCTCATGGACACTAACAAATACATACAAACATTTATACACACACACATATGTGTGTTTAGGTGTTTGTGAGCATGTCTGTGTGTGTGTGTGTGTGTGTGGTGTGTGTGTGTGTGTGTGTGTGTGTGTGTGTGTGCATGCGGAGTGTGTGTATGTGTGTGTGCGTGAGTGTGTGTGAACCTGCATATATGACTTCAATAAGACCGAAAAATAATACTGTAAACCACTCAACTGGTCAACCTGTGTTCGCATGGATACACACACACACACACACACACACACACACACACACACACACACACACACACATGCATGAAAAAATATATCATGAATTTAGCAAATTACTGGTGGAAAGTCACATCAACGTACCAAAACAAAACAAAAAACAAAACAAAAAAGAATTGGCGAGTGTGATCAATAAGCCTTTCATCACATCATGTATGCTTTCTTTGTAAAACAAAAATAAGTGTTTCATTATCTTTCTCTTCTTATTATTTTCAAATGCCATTTAGCCCATCATGTCGACCTGACGGTCACCATCAGTCATCATCTATTGGTTTAGTGACTGAATCAACAAGCCTGTTCTTTGGAAGAACGATGACGGCAATTCTAACTCCCCACAGCCTAAATATTATCAAAATTAATAATGCAGTCACTCTACCAAAAACAAAACTGACAAGCCAAGTCTAAAAACGTCGAATGTAAACGTTGTATCAGTCCATGTTGCATTCAGCATTGACCATGGCACCTAACGAAAGTAGAAACATTCACCGAGTACGATTGTTGATTTGACATTGTGATTGGATCAGATATCTGATAAATATAATAAATGAATAAATCCATACCTTTACATCTGACATCTGTTCAGTAACCCTTGTTCAAACAGTGCTGTGTCATGAATACACCAAGCTTCAATGTCACATCTATTGATAAGGCACAATGCAAAGCAAGTGAACATCGAAAGTGCCGAGACGACTCAAGCGGAAAGCTTGCGGCCGCGCTTTGTCGTTGCTAAGCGCTTCTCGGTCAGACGATATTCTATCCTCTGGTTGAAAAATATGTTATGAAATATAAAATTCAGTATACATTCGATGAATTAATGTCAAATTTGATTTCTTTTAAGAGTTGGCAATCATTACATGTTTCATATCTTGAAAGTTTTTTTTTATTATTAATCTTTGATAAACAGTTTTATTAGGTACCAATCGCGTGATAGTTTACAGAATTGATTAAATCCCTAAGTTATTAAACCAACGAACAAAAAGCAGACAAAGACGACTTTAAATAATCAAGACTCTGATACAGCTTATTTTCCTTTAAAACCCGTACAAATAAGTTGTGTTTTAATGGCAAAAGGTCAGAAAAAGAAAACTACTGCCATCATTCCCAACATAACAAGCCTGTGATTGGTAAATTTGTTTTATTGGTTTCCTTGCTAGCGCTTCCAAGAGCAGGCTACTCTCAGATGTAGACGGGGACATTACTCTTATTTGCAAACAAGTCACCTTAGTTAAAGATGCCGTCTCTAGCGAAGATTGCAGTATTTGGAGGATTGCCTCTGTTGCTGGAGCCGCTTTTCTTACAAATAGGATCCATGGTAAGCATTTGTGGCCTTTTTTGCCCATCAAACAATATAGAGGGAAGGAATCAAACTCACAAATCAGACAGGCAGGCTCTGTGGCAGTGTTCTCTGCAGCAATCAGCAGAGACACTATGTTGCCATCCTTGCACTAAATTGCAACAAAAATGGTTTTAACCGTACAGGTCAATCTTAGAATAGGATAGGTGGATGCAGCACCGCAACAGGGTCCCATTGAGCTGAACTCAAGTGCGGCTGATTCGTCTTACTGTAGATGTTGGCTGCCTAAACACAAGAAGAACTCGGGGATGGCCGTTTGGGGTATTAGTTTCATTGGATCGTAACGTTTTAAAAAAATACACCAAAATTTTGAAATAAGTTTTTATTTACCTGAAGAGGGCTTTAGCAAAAAACTAAGAATATGGGCTACTCTCTCCTTTTCCGTTTCTATTATAACCTGGGAATGTTCCAGCAATGTACACATCCTGATCCTGATGCTGTTCCTGACACTTTCATTTTCAAACGCTCTTGTCCCAGTGATATTGGTACATCATACCTTGAAAGGCATGACTTTTTTTTAATTTAGAAAAGAAAGAATAAAGGCCATCATCGGAAAGAGCAGAAGAAAAGGTTAAAGAAAAATTGCTGGCAATTTCTCTTGTAATTCGTTTGTCCATGTTATCAGGTGGAGTTATTTCAAGTACTTTAAAAAAAAAAAATTGGTACAAAAGTTGTTCTAACTTGAACAGCCTAGAAGAAAGCTATGATTTTTTTAAGCAATTGAATTTTCCCCCATTAAAAAGTTGAAATATTTTGAAAGGTGTATGATTACAAAATTAGTTTGGGTGTCCCTGAGAACGATTTCGCAAAAGGTGACAAGATCGCTTCCTACAGACTGTCTCACCCATTTACCACCAAAGTGATCATACAGACTGTCACATCTACTGATCACCACCTCGTCACTCCAGTGCATTTACAATGCGACCAAACTAACTGAACTGCATGAACCTTTGCAGACACTTACAAAAATGCTAGATCTATTTCTTGTACATATTACAAAAGGAAGTGAACAAGAAGAACAGTGTGGATATGTCAGGCACTTGAGGTGATTGCACACTGTGGCATATTGTGGCAGACCCATTATGTCATGCAAACATATGTGGTTTGGAATCGTGACTAACTCTTGACAAATGACACATTTTCAAACACTGCTGGTGGTGCACAGTGACAAGCCCCATACAGTGTGCTGTGATGGGCAGTGATAGTAACAACAAGATTATCAAATTTCCTACTCAGTCTTCATCTCCTCCTTCTCATCCTCCTTCTCCTCTTTCTTCTTCCATATAGCAGCTAGAATTGCAACTGAAACAACAGGGGTGAAGAGAGGTCAGAAAAGAAATGACCAGGCCAGATATGGACTGTTCAGTGGGTCAGCATGATGCTGACTCAGTGACTGCTGGTTGCTATGGGGAGGCCAGAAAAAAAAAAAGAAAAAAAAGGAAAAATGGACAGGGTTAGTTTGTGGGTTATCATTCTGCCAGAAAGATGGTAGAGAAGGCTTCATTAGAGGGGGCCAGGACAGTTTTTGTACTGAGGATGGTCCAATCTCAGATGGTGCAGGCAAAGAAAGAGAAGATTCATTGGTCTGTGCAGCAGGGTCTTGCTTTTCAAGTCCTTACCTTGATATTAGTTCAAGAAGAGGGAGCTTTTGCACCAGACATGTTGCAGTTATGAATATTGTAAAATGTGAAGCATGCAGCAGTGTTCTTTTCCTGTGTTGGCCCCTTCTTTTTGTCAAACATGCAGACACGCTTTATGATGGGTGATAGCCACTCATAGCAAAGTGTAGTGCACTCATATATTTGTCATCCGACTATATATCTAAATCCAAATATAATAGTTTTAGACTATATTGTTTGTTCACTCATTATGTTAATGGTTCTCAATAAAACAACAAAAGTTGTCTAAGAAATAAGAGGACATCTAAGAGGTGGCCTTTAAGTTGTTTGTTCACCAAACTACTGAACAAGATTGAGCTCACTGGGCCGTTTGAAAGCAGAACAGAACAAGTTCACATCTGCTAACAAGCACCTCCACTATGATTTAAAATATGAAGGGACCTCTCCTCAGGATGAAAGGAACCAGCTCGCTTAGTCATGTTCTGCAAGATCCATAGTGATGCTTTTGCCACTGATGATCGCAAAAGCAACCCTCAAACCACAGCCGTGACAGCACTGAGGACAATCAGCAATTCATCAGCTGACTGTAAAACTCAGATCGTCCAAAAAATAAAAATAGAAAAATAAAGAAATTATATTTTATGTAAAATAATTTTTTTTAGTAAATAAATAATAACAAAAAATCAGATCCAGTACTTCTGATTTCTGCTGTGACTATCAAGGACATGAACAAGCTGCTGCAAAAAAACAACAACAAAAAATTATGCCGGACCGTTGACACCTTTGTGTCAAGGGCATCCAAAATTTCAGTGAGACAATCCCTTTTCTCCCCTCTCTTTGATTACTCCAAAATAATATTATAATCTGCACAATGTTTGCAATCACTTAAAAAAAAAGAGAAGAGGGAGAGTGAAAGAGTTACAAGAAATGGCTGACTGAGCTGTGCAAAAGGTGATTGGCCACTTTAGAACTGTCAGATTTTTGCTTCATCTCACCTGGACTTTCTCAACTTAAAACAGTTAGTTGTGTGTCATTGGGTTTGTGGTGTGTGTTGGCGTGCGCGCACGCGTTAGTGAGGTTTTTTGTTTGTTTGTTTTTTTCTTTGGTTGTTTTTTTTTTTTTTATAACACTAGCCTATCATTAGTACAGGTTTAGTTTTTTTTTTATATAACACTAGCCTATCATTAGTACAGGACATTAGTACAGGAATGCCATGATTATTCAATACATTTGTTTCATTTATCAGTATATTTCACCTTCCAATCAGTCAAAAAAATGTGCTGCTCAGCATTCAACCATCTTATCCACCATTTGGGTTTCAATTAGAATGAGTCGGTGCATCAGGGTCCAGTGCATATAGAAACTTTGATCCATACCTTACCTGAGGAACCCTGATATCAGCCACCCAATGTGGCAAGAAAGTTTACTGTCTGAAGATAAGTATAGGAATACTTGTTTGCACAGATCAGAGAAAGAGAAGTCCAGTGACCTTCTGCCTTTGTGCACCAAACACCCATCATACATAGAAATGTTAGATGGGTCAAGCAGAAAGGGGGAGGGTAACTCAGCCTATTCAGTCTTGGGTAAGAGAGCTCATAGCAAGCTCTTATGCCAGAACAAAGAATGCAAAACTGCGTGTTATTGTTGGAGGTGGAGTTTGACTGGGCCACTCTTCTTCCTCCCATTCTCTTAGCTGGAACATGACTCTGGTAGTAGTGGCCAGATTATATCTGTACAGAATGTACTGCCCAATCCTGCTTCTGTCTCTGTGCTGGTTTTCCAGTCTACACCTCCTCTCGCCCTCCTGCCATTGCAGCTGTAGGTAAATGTCTTGTCAGTGGTCAACTCTGAGAGATTGCTGTTCTTTTTTAGCTCAGGATTTTTCCGAGCAACTGACAGGTTCTCTTTGTCAGATTTTTGTTTTAACATTAAAATGAGAAATGTGGGAGATGATAGTTGATTTTGCAATATTTGTTGTGGTGGTGTTTGATCCAGGCTTTTTTTCTCTACCTTTTATTTGCCCATCACTGCATCCCCACCCACTCCTCCCCCATTCTGCCATGAACATGTCACTGTGTGTGTGTGTGTGTGTGTGTGTGTGTGTGTGTGTGTGTGTGTGTGTGTGTGTGTGTGTGCCTGCACAGAAAACCTGGAAAGAGAAGAGTACCACAGGAAACCTGTGGCAATGCTGCGTAAGCATAAGCCAGCTGTTGATCTTCTGGGTTTTCCTATCAGGACATCACGCATGGACCTTGGGGACTTGGAGAAAAACAGAGTGGATGGCTTGATAGCTAAAGTAAGTAGAATGTGAACAGATGGCTTGACAGCCAGTCTAAGAATGATTTACATATTGGATAGCTTATTAGCTAAATTAAGATTTAAATACATAGCAGATAACCAACAATAAGAATGATTTATATTTTGTGGATGGTTTGTAAGAAAGATTCATAAGTGAATGACTTTGTATTTAATGTAAGGATGGCAACTTAATGAATGGCTTTTAAATCTAAAACAAGAATGATGAGAACATTTTATATTGTTGATCTCTTGATAGCTCAAGTATGAATGATATGCTTAGTTGATAAGAAAAGAAAAATGATTTATATTATGGATGACTTCATAAATAAGCTAAGGATTATGTTGCTTAATAGAAGACTTCATAGCTAAGGGAAGAATAATTTGCTTAGGGGATGAGTTGATAGTTAACGTAAAATGATAGATGATTAGCTAGGTGAATTAAGAATGGTTTTTATTTTCATAATTAGAACACTACTAAGGTATGATAACATTTCACACTGCGATTTATATAGGTGCACACACTCAAAACATAATGTAAATATATATTTTACAATAAATTTGTCAGGTCCTGTTGTTAAAATGAACTAAATATTCAGTTGGTGGACCATATCTTAAAACAGTCTTCATTGCAGCAAGATCTGAAGAAGAGAAAACAAATACATTTCCTGACAAAACAAATACATTTCCTGACAGAGCCCTTATTTAATGGTAAATGATACGAGAGTTATATTTACTTTAATGCTCTCTCTTTCCAGTTAGCAATTCCAGTGAAGGGACCCAAAGATAAAGGAACACTGTTTGTGTGGGCATGCCGAGAGAAACCTGGAGACAGGTATGTTCTGGATTATCGTTAGTGGGTGTACTTTAAGCCCCATGGTATTTCAGTCATGAAAAGTTAACATTTGAAGATGCTGATCAGTTTCAGCTGTACAGGTGCTTGCATCACTGATAAATTATGAGTAGCCTAGCTCATCAGGATTGTCTTGACTGGACAAATTCAGTTGCCTGGTCATCCCCAGCAAGTGTGGAAATGCAGATAGGGAAGTGGATTTCAAAACTGAAAAACTAGGCGATCCAAACAAGTCATTTTTCTTTAAGACTTTTAGAAAATTTAGTGCCTTAATTTCTAATCTGAAAAGGCTGTCAGCTTTGCCATTTTCAGTCGCTTCATGTGAAGCTGATACATTTAGAATAATCCCACTGGCTTCACAGACATGCTACGTTGTTCAGTAACTCCTAGTCAGTGTTGTCCCGTCAACGCTCATTTGCCTGTGAGCTCACTCCTATGCTGTTACCATGCTTTTCACTTTGCCATTGAAGTCTTCACTTGAACTGTATAACACTATGAAAACGGCTTTAAAATCTTGTTAAAAAAAAAAAAAAAGTAGTTTGAAAACAAAGAATCAAAGTGAGGAGATGGGGACAGTGTTGCAAAAGTGGGAGTTGAGGACAGGGTAATTTGGGCCCTGGGTTTTGTTGTCTGCATCAAAAAATCTGATGCCATTATTATTATGAAATTGCACTGCAATAATGATACTGCTGCGCAGGATTTCCTGCTGGCCTTGAACGCATTTTGATTTGGTGCTTGCTGCCTATTACAAAAAAGAAAAAAAGAGAGAAAGAAAAAATATGTGGCAGTATCTTTGACATCTCAAGCTAATGAAAACTTTGGTAAGCTAGTGGATTATTTTATGCACTTCCCGGGCTAGCTGGTGAAAAGTTGAAAATTTCTCCAGCCCTGATTGCTAGGCCTCTGTACTAAAATGAACCATTTTTCAAGAACCATGTTTCCATTGGTGCCATGTATTTTTGAGGGTTTTTTTTTTCCAAAATAAAACTCCTGCACAATTTTGTTTTTCACAATTAAGAGAAAAAAAGAAAGTTAAAAAACATGCACAAGGCAGGAAGCAGTTGAGCTGGCTCTGTCCTGATCAAAGTGTGAAACAGAAGGAAACTATTTCATGTCTGTTGAGTTGGTTCTGTCTTGATGAAAGTGTGTAGACAGAAGGAGACTATTTTGTGTCAGTTGAGCCGGTTCTGTCTTGATGAAAGTGTGTAGACAGAAGGAAACTATTTTAAGTCAGTTGGGCTGGTTCGGTCTTGATTAAAGTGTGCAGACAGAAGGAAACTATGTCAGTTGATCTGGTTCTGTCTTGATGAAAGTGTGTTGACTGCAGCAAACTATGTCAGTTGATCTGGTTCTGTCTTGATGAAAGTGTGTAGACTGAAGGAAACTATGTCAGTTGAGCTGATGAAAGTGTGTAAACTGATGGAAACCGTGTCAGTTGAGCTGGTTCTGTCTTGATGAAAGTGTGTAGACTGAAGGAAACTATGTCAGTTGATCTGGTTCTGTCTTGATGAAAGTGTGTAGACTGAAGGAAACCATGTCAGTTGAGCTGGTTCTGTCTTGATGAAAGTGTGTAGACTGAAGGAAACCATGTCAGTTGAGCTGGTTCTGTCTTGATGAAAGTGTGTAGACTGAAGGAAACTATGTCAGTTGATCTGGTTCTGTCTTGATGAAAGTGTGTAGACTGAAGGAAACCATGTCAGATGAGCTGGTTCTGTCTTGATGAAAGTGTGCAGACAGAAGGAAACTATTTAATGTCAAGAGCACCATTTACAAGTGTGAATATTTTTTATCTTTTGTTTGCAGACTGACTCTTTTTCAAAGTGTGAATAACTTTTATCTTTTGTTTGGTAGGTGTACTGGTGTGTGTGTGTGTGTGTGTGTGTGTGTGTGTGTGTGTGTGTGTGTGTACAACACATACACACTCTCTCTCACTCACACACACACACACACTCTCTCTCTCTCTCTCTCTCGCACACGCACACACACACACACACACACACACAAGCGCGCGTGCGCACACACACACACACACACACACACACACACAAGCACACACTGGCACCATTTCTGTTAGTTTATTAAATATAACAATTGATTGTAGCGGTTCTGCCATTGCTGATTGTTATGAAAAGTCTACTAACATTCAGTGTTTAGTTATTCAGTTGTTTTGATTTTTTTCCCCCAGCTGGGATGTGACTCGCCTGGACCTGGAAGTTGAACAAGAAAACAAACGATTTACTTTTCACCAGACACCTGACTGGGCCGAATTCCCACCCTTTACAAGGAAAACATAGTGATTGCTGTCCCCAAGTGTGTGTGTGTGTGTGCATGTGTGTGTGTGTGTGTGTGTGTGTTCCCACCCCTTACAAGAAAAACATAGTGATTGCTGTCCCCGTGTGTGGGTGTGAGTGTGTAAACATAGCGATTGCAGTCCCTCAAGAGCAAGAGAGAGAGAGAGAGAGAGTGTGTTTGTGTGTGTGTGTGTGTTTGGAATATGTTCTACATATATGTCTTTCATGCATCTTTGTAGTATGTCAGTACAATAGAGACATGAAACAACCAAAATAAAGATGGTTATTTGGGGAGAGAGAAAGCAAGATTAAACAGATACATTTTAGAATTATTACAGATGCAGGATTTGCTTTAGAAAGAGAAGAAAAATGGAAAGAGAAATGAAACAGGCAGGTGAAAAAGAATATAAAATGGGTAGGAATGTTGCTTTCTTAAGTATTTATCTTCAGTAGTGGTTGATCGTAATGGCAGCCAAGTGTAGACAGACTAATTTTGTAATAAAAATACTTGTAATGATGGATGTGAACCCAGTAGTCTGATTTCGACAGCGCGCTTAGGTAACTGAGGGAACATGTTTCCAGTCTCATGGAGTAGCATGTTTCCATCCCCTAGAATGACACATGGACCTCCTGTTATGGCCTCTATCCCTTTCACGTGTACATACATGCAGATGATCACACACAACTTAAAGATCATATGATCCGTAAGGTGTTCAGTAGGTCATGAAAACATTAGCATACTAACATGCAACACCTCTAAGAAAGGAGCGCAGCTGTCAAAATGGCAGGATAGAAATGGATTAAACGCCTGCCTGTACATGCCAACTCATGAATATGAAAATTGGACACAGAATACAAAATCACCAGGAACAAAGTTAGCAACTGAATATGAAAAATTGAAAGGTACATGACATGTTAAAAGTATCTTAGTACATGCTTCTGACTTTCTGTGATAACCATTTTCGTTGAATAATTGAAAACTGATATGCATTTGAGAAGATTAAAGGGAGCCTTGTGTCATGCTATATCGTGGGTATCATGACAAGTCATGGGCAACATGCAATGTAATGAATATTATGCCATGGCATGTGTTAATGCTATGGTAGAATGTGTCATGTTTTCAGTGCTGTGTCGGATGATGGAATTTGGTGGTAATGTTACTGTGTGCATGAACGAATATTTTATTATCTTATTAGCATGTATTCAATGGTTTGTTGCGTGCATAATTGAGATGTTAAATCTACTGTTCATAGAGTAGATGTACAAGCTGTTAGTGTGTAGTGTACAAATGGTTAGAAGAGTTCATGAAAGACTCTGTAAGCCACACTTTGCATATGTGTGTGGACTGCCCTGTCAAAAACTAGGGTGCCACGTGTTCACAGCAAAGTGAACCTAGTTCACATGAGACTGAAACAGTGTGAACTTGAGATCTGACTGGTTTGGCCAGCAGAGGGAGCAGAGCAATCTAAGCCACTGGATGCAGCTGTAACTAGAATAGGAGAGGTTGATGTTCAGGCGTTTTTTTATCTTGGGTCAAGTATGGGCATCTTTGGTGGTTTGCCTTGGCAACCTTGGTGGTTGGCCAATAATAGACTCGTGAGTGGTCATTTCACAGCAAGCAGACAAAAATCTGTTAGAGTTAGGCTGAGGCTAACAACTCTAGTGGAACCTCAGCGCCCTTCTTCCTTACTTCTCACCTCCCTGGTAACAGCTAGGGATTGGATCTTCCCTTTCCTGGAAGATGAAATTGTAAAAGGGATTGCTTTTGAGTAGAGGAAAGTTGTAAAGAACCTTTCATTGCTGACTCGAATAAGATAGTCAAGAAAGAAAAAAAGCAGAGGAAAGAAAGGATGGAAAATATTGGGGAGTGGAAGAAAATTGTACCATACAGTGATGTGTGTGAAGGGAATATTGAAAATTTGAAAAAATGAAATGATTATGGCTGTTCATTTTGTTGTCATTGATTTTCCATGTAATCTTTATTTAACCGTATTAAATGGAGAGTATGCTTGAAAAGAAAGCTCATTGTTCAAGAAGTGGTTCCTTAAGGGTGAATGGAGTGGAGTAAACATGCTGCGATTGTGCCCGAAAGTGAGCGAAGGTGGGGTGTGTGACACCTTGTGTGCCCATGAATTTAAGACAAACTGCTGTGGAGCACTTGATCTGACTTTCATTGTAATAAAAATCATTTTGCTTTGATAATTTTTGGTTACTGGTTTTACTTGGTGAAATGTTATGTATGTGGAGCAAAACAAAGCCAACCCAGTTTGCAGAATATCTGATCACACATGCTGCATATTTCATCAGGGCGATCGCTGCACACTCGCAGCAACATTAGTTCCCCCATTTAGACTTCCACGGCCACACCTAGGGTCATTCTGTCATAGTCCTCTCGGCATCGGTTTGTTCAGTCACCGTGAGGCTATCCAGGGAGATCCTGTGTCATAGGCTTAGTCAGTTCCATGGTTTCAGTAGTGTCATTTTCCATTCACCTGTCTTTGATCTACAAAATCCACTACTTACACTAATTTTGCAGTTACACAAACTGAGTGATGCTCCTCCCAGCTTGAAATTTTTACATCTTTTCAGAGAAAATCTTTAGAAAGATTTTGATGTAAATTATTCACAGGAATGGAAGTGGATGTCACCTTGATAGCTGGGCGTTAATTGCTGCAAAAAGTATTTCATGATTAATGACAAGGATCATGACATTGATTCCAGAACAGTCTTCTGTTTTGGTTTGGAACTGTGTGATGATTTCTTTTCTGAATTTCATTTCATGATGTATTTTTTCTGTCAGCCTAGTGTGAGATATAAACATCTGCAGCAGCAGTACTTGTCAGCACATTCAAAATCACATCTCGGATCTCAACTGTGTGATCCCTGTCTTCTGCTGCTTGCACATTCAGATCTGATTCCTCAGTCACACACACACACACACACACACACACACATGTAGAGAGAGAGAGAGAGAAAGAAATGGTGAACAAATTAGTAGTGGGGAAAACAAGTGCAGGCTAACAATTTCTCCATTATTACAATAACGACTTGGCAAAGATCCAGAAGGAAAAAAAGATAGGAAGGAGGGGGGGGGGGGGGGGGGGGGTTCTGCAAGAAAAAGGCAACGGGAATGAAAAATTAGGGCACTAAGATTTACATATAAAATCCTCACTATCAGTATATGGGGACCATATTGTCATCCATCTTAGAAACAGACCATTTATATTGCCTGCTCAGAGGCCTTTTGTCCGCCGATTCAGCCTCATCATTGAGACACAGCTTATTGCATTCAGTGCTCCCTTGTCATCAAATACACCACAGTCTATGTAATTCTGTGGTATTCTCACCACCAACAGTTCAAAAACAGAATCCAGCAGCGCTCTTAACCAGCCAGTAAAAGGTAGAAAACCTGAAGAAAGTGCTGTAAGGAAATAAGTTGCTGAAAAACTAAACGTGTTATGTTAAAGAGAATTAAATGTAGTAAGAAATCATTGAGCATATGCTTGAGGATCCATTTAAGGATACAGGAGAGGTCAAAAGAGTCAGCAGTTGGAGTGTTCAGCTTTACTGTTCAATAACCTAAGCACGGTAATGCTGACAGCAGCTAAGAACTGTGCAGAACAACCATTACTTGGATCTCATGTCTAGACAGATAGATAGATGTAGATATATATGTATGGGTTTTTTTTGCTAATTTCCTGTTGGGCTTCAATACACAATATGCTAGTCTTACCTCCTTGATGTTGACAACCGCATTATGTGATATGTGACTTTTTTTTTTTATCATATAGTATCAGTGATCACACAATATGTGACTGTTCATTTTTTATCTAGTATCATGAGTACAGGAACCTAGGGCTTCAAGTCTTGTTTTCATTCAATTGTTGCCATTTCCAGTTTCAGAGTTTGAGTCGATACACAAAAAAACAGAACACTGCTATTTTGTGCTACCAAGTGGTGACAGAAATTCAGTGGGGGTAGCTGATAATCAGAAATCATTCAACAGTGTTATGAATTTTAAAAAAAGGTCATGATCATGAGACTAAATAAGATGCAGAGTTAAGACAGGAATACACGGCATACGTAAACAAGGCTGAAAGCACCTAAAGCTGAGCCTAGAAACATAAACAAAGAATTGATCATAGTTATAGTGTATAGCAAAGTTAAAAAAACTTGTGCGTCTTGGATAGCTTGGTTCATTTGGATCCAGTTCTCACCAACACAGTTTCTAATTGAATTTTTAACTGGTGTAACGCTATATCAGTTAGCTGATCTGGTCAATGCTTTCTTGAGGTATCATGCTTGATTTCTCACCATTTTGCTTTGAGTCACCTAATTAAACTTTTTCTGTTTTGTTTTGTTTTCTTTGGTTTTGTTTTGTTTCATTTTGTTTTGAAGTTTAAAGGAAAAAATAGGTATGTGTTAGAATTCAGTTCTTTTAATGCAATGTTGTACATCTGTTTTAAGCTGTGCAGGTTTATTTATGTATAAATAGAATAAGAATGTTTCTTTATACTTCTTTATCGTACCTTTCTGATCTCCTTCATCTCTATGTTCCTTCTAGGCAGTTGCGTTCGTCTACCGACAACACTCTGCTCAAAATCCCTCGATTTCGAACTAAAACCTATGGCGATCGTTCTTTTTCTTTTCAGGGTCTGGTTTCTTGGAATAAACTCCCAATATCTTTGCATAGTTCAAACTCTTTCTTCCTTCAAGGCATCTCTGAAAACAACCCTCTTCACCTATCAATAGCAGTTCTTTCGTCCCCTTCCCTTGCCCATCAATTGATTCTGTGACTAATGTGTGTGTGTGACTGTGTGTGTGGGCATGCGCGCATGCTGTTGTGTCCGTTGTTGTGCAACAGTGTGTGTGGGATCATGTGCTTTGTGTGTGTGTGTTTCTGTGTGTGCGTGGGTGGGTGTCAATATGCACCCTTGTTTGTAGACGCATGGTACTTAATTGCAATATTGATCTTCTTACTGGTTTCACTTATGTTTTCTTTAACCTTTCATGTATTTGCAAGCGCTTGGGGCTTATGATGTAAGATTAAGCACCATAAATAATCATTTTTATTATTATTATACTTGCAAAAGTAATGGTTCTAGAATTTTGTTTGAATATTTTACACATTCAAAACTTTCAGCTTGTCACACTAGAACACACACACTAAATTATAGATTTTTCCCCCAAGGAAAGGACATTTTAGCAAAAAATGCAAAACAAGCAGAAAAGAAAATACAATGAATTTGTAAAATCTTAATTTGACACTGAAATGTCTTAGAATGAAGGGAGAAACTGGACATCGCTAAAGACAATGTGAGCTGCTCCTGCTTTAAACTGGAATTAAACAAAATTGACTAATTACAGAAATGTCACATCACACTGAATATTTGGAAGAACTTAATTGATTTGTAACATAAACCTACCGTTTTAAATAAACAAATGGTTTTGCAATCATACAGAAAGAGGAATAACACAAAATCAAAATAGAAATCAAATGGAGAGAGGAACAATACAAAATCACAATAGAAATTTGAGAGCTGGAGAAAATACAGCGTCCAGAGGGAGGAAAGCTGTAAAATTTTGGTTCAATGAATAGGGCATTCAAATCACTTCAAATTTCTTGAGTCAACAGTCAGGAATATGTCATAAGATTCATTTTCTGCTTGTTTCACATTTTATGCTTCAATCCCCCCAGATTTTATTTCAAAGCATGAAAAGTTTAATGTCAACAAGCAAAAAGCATGGGAAAGAAAATCTGAAAATTCATGTGAATGCAAGCATCCACTAAAATTTCAGCACGCTGAAACGCAACACAAAACTAACATCTATATATCTTAGAAGTATTAACAAGCACAAAACTTCTCAAGTAAGGTGACTTCCAAGAAGTTCCAAGGCTTCTCCTGTAGTGCATCTATTGATCATGTTCTAAATTGAAAAAAAAAAAAAAAATTTTTTTCAATGTAAAATTTAAGGTTAGTATTGTCTAGAGCTCAATCTACTTCACAAGTCATTTCGGAAGAGAGGACGGGGAGGGAGGGGTGGGTGAAGGGGATATCAAAAACAAACTTATCTACCCTTTCATCCCCCATACACAAACAAATTATGCGCACATACAAACACACATTGCACATCATTTGCAATGAGATATGCAATAAAATATGAAAAGTTCAGATAAGAACAGGAGAAATCAAATCTAAAGAAAACAATGATTGAAAAGGGGCTAGAGGGGTTGGGTCAATTTTGATCATAGCTCGACCCATCATTTCTGGTCGTCACCAACTACAACAGAAAACCCAGTCACAAAATTTAAAATCACAAAACACATAATTAACAACTACTCATGTCATAATAACCAGACTAATGGCATCCATTGGGCAGATAAAACCAGGATGTGTAAAGGACAATAGCCATTATGCTTATATCATATTCTCCAGTAACTAAAATCCTTTTTAAGAGAAATATTAACATACTGGAGCCGCTAAAACTTACACAAAAAGGCTATATTGGCCAGTAGGTGCTGCCAAACAGCCTAGTGTTCACCCTGGAGAGTCTTGATACCTTGTGGTCGGATCACAACCGACAACCTGGCATGATGTTGTAACATTTGAGATGTTCACAAAGTTTTACATTCTTATTTCTTTGAGCTTAGCCAACTGCTTAGAGTCATACCACCGTTGTCACTACCACACAAAGAGAAAAGGCTTCATGGTTTATTACTGCCTATCTGACCATACAGGACTCATTCAAGGCTGTCTCCACTTCAAGGCAGACGAGACTAGACTGCTGGACTGCTGGCATCCTTAACCTTTGTTGTACTTCCTGGTCACACACAATCCTGAGTTACAATAAGACCATAATCTCTCGTAAAAAATATAAACATTCCCATGAAAATTTAGGTATCAGTCAAAAACCAAACCATTTACAGGTGTTCCAATTTTTGTTATTCCTAGTGAAAAAGCAAATTGGTTATCAGCTACGCAATTTGAAACACTCATTCCTATGAGATAATCCTATGGGACTTATACACTGTAGCCTTTACCAGATTTCACTTTTAACTACACACACCCAAGAATGCTGGCCTCTCATGACTCATACTGTTTAAAGACAAAGCTTCTGTGAAATGTATGGGTCACAGTCAGACCAGCATCGTTGGGAGAATAGTTGTAAGGGACGTTTGGTAAAGGTTATGACAAAGAAGACTAGGCTAATTGAATGCACCTATCATTCAGTTTATCATTTACTACACCCAGACTACCAAAAGATATTGTGATCAATCAATAACATTATTGTCAAGCAGAAAAAAAGTTCATATGGGCAAATAACAGTCAAACTTACAGGTTACAATCTCACTATTCATGGTCACCAGGAAAAGATAGCATGTGAAAAACTGAAACAAGGAATAAAAAAAAAAAAAATGGTCCTCACTCCACCACTAAGCAGCTGTCTCCAGTAGGAGATTTGGTATGTGACATCCTGCATACTGGATCAGAACAGACACTACTAAAGTAAACCCAACTGACATTATTTATGGACAATGGCAGTGTTGCGTCTGGTCTTGTGGACTGCCTAATCATAACTGACATCAACTGGCCCTGTGGGTTGTCAATGATGGAGCAGCAAGCGGACAAACCTAGGTGTGGCTGTGTATTGGGTGGCCATAATGAGGGATGTGAGATTAATGTCACTAAAGGGAGAATGGAAAATGTGACGGTGAAAGAAAAGTGGTGGATGAATGCGGTAAAAAGGCTGAAAAAAATGGTAGAAAGCTGTCAACATTTCTTTTCTTTTTTTGACAGGATGGGGCAGTCAAAGTGAGTACCAGAAAAGTTCATAGAAAGTGGAGATACAATTCATGCTAAAAGATCCCCCAACATCCCCACAGGCAAACTAAAAGAGAAAAGTATGGAGAACTGTGAACCTAACAATAGGACATGATGATAATGTCATTTCAGTAAAGCATCACGTTTAATGTATTGTACATATATGAAGCAAAGTGATCCATCTGATAATACCAATATCTCTGAAGAATCTTGAATACTCGCATGGGAAATCTTGAATTGTTTTGCTGAAGAAAAGGTATTGAAAAGGCAACATAATACCGCACTAAAGAAACTAAAACCAAGTACAAGTAAGATCAGGATTCGGGTCAAATAATTTTTCCTTTTAATTCTACCATGTCACTATCAGTGTATCAAGTTGATAAAGTTCTTTCAGTTCTCATGATTTTTTCGGTCTTCACCCTTTCAAACCATACCTAGTGACTGGCAGTGCAACCATAATTTGGCTGTTCAGTTGGATGAAAGGGGTTGCTATACACAAACATAACTGTGGATCAGCACACAAACAGGGCACACATATTTTTTCTACAACATATTAGAGTTTCATTTTGCTTGAATTTTCCAGTGACTTAATGGTTCTGTAACAAACCACCTGGGGGCAAAACAGATCATTCATCACTTCATCAGCACTTATTCCAAAAAGTTGCATGATCATATTTATCAGAAATTGCAAATAAAACCTGATTGTGTCAAAAGTGAAATATGTTTTCTCCTACCATATCAATTAATGTGAGTTTTAGCATTGATACTTTACCGTTATTTATCGTAATCTTCACACTATAATTTCCACAAAAACTTGCCTCACTTTAACATTACTTCATTAGTTCACAGTATGGGAATGAAAACAACAACAAAAACTGAGAAAAAGAAATATATATCAGCTGATTACAAATTTGCCTACATAAAGCAGCACATGACTGATGAAGGAAAAGCATCACAATACTTTCCCCTGTACTAATCATTTATGCAAGGAATACATGTCAAATGTGCTAGATATGAATTGATATTGACGCCAGACTTCTGCTTGGGCACAGGCGGCTATATATGGATTTGTGTGCACTTGACCACGGAAAGCATTATATTTCTTATTTCAATACAACATACACAGAACAATAACATCAAGAGACAGCCAACAGACATCAATAATTTCAACAATTAATATCTGTTCAGACATGTATACATGTGGGCAAACAGCACAACAGACTCAGATACGTGCATGTATTTCCTCTCTTTCTTCTTCCCTCGCCCTCTTATCATGACTGCAGTACGCAATTATTCTTCATGATATAGAGAAAAAAACACATGCACCAACATAAATGACTTACCTTCAAAATCAATAAACCATGCACAAATAGACGTGTACATTGTACCATCACCCTAGTCTCTGAAAGATCATGCACAAATAGATGTATACCGGACAAGATATACACCTTCACCACATAGAAATCATTTCCTAGTGCACTGTCAGAGATTCATTTTCTATGTACATTTTAAGAACTGTGATAATCACTATGTTAACATGTATCTGTGTTGAACAAAATAACAAACAGCAAACGCTGTAAATCATGGATGTTTGCATCAAATACAGGTGCACAATTTCTAGACATAAATTTTCTGACAGTATATGAAGTAACATAAAATTGATTCTGTGATAATCACTATGTTAACATGTATCTGTGTTGAACAAAATAACAAACAGCAAACGCTGTAAATCATGGATGTTTGCATCAAATACAGGTGCACAATTTCTAGACATAAATTTTCTGACAGTATATGAAGTAACATAAAATTGATACTCATATAATGAATAAACCAATATGAATTCATTAATTCAAATCTACAAAGTGCACATATAGAATCAAACAAAGCTAGTGTTACTGTAACTCAAGTTGTTCAATGAAATGGTGGCTTTCCAGCTTACACAACTACCTCCTTAACATCAGATCTGCTCCAGATTGATTGATTGTCTACTGTTCTGGGAATATGAATGAAACAGGGAAAAAAAATCCTAAGAGCTCAAAGCATGCAATGCATATAGAAGCCACAGCATAAAACTGAGCCTAACTGTCCCCGCAGAGTCTCGCACAGAAAGTTATACAAGTGGCCAGGAACTCTATGATGAAGGGTGATTATATCTGAATTTAAGCTTGAGAATGTATAAAAGATGTACACTTTCTGCAGTGCTGTCAGAGTTTGCAACAAAAGGGGAAAGAGAGAGCAAGAGAATTTTGACAGAAACTACAGTGTTATTCAACAGGGGTTGTGGTTTAAAAAAAGAAAATTAGAAATTATCTTTTTCTAAGGACTGAAACTTCAATTATGGAAAACCTCTGAATCACACAAGTTTTAATCATCGCAGCCAGGTCAACCACACAGAATCTTCTCAGAGCTGTCAGACTCGCTCCGGAAAAAGATATTAACAATAAAAGCAGTTAATGACAGGGCAGCTAGATTACTGATGTCTAACTACACATAAAATCAGGCTGTGCTGACAGTGCCAGGCATTCCCCTTATTTTATGCTCCCAGATTTACTAAAACTCATTTAAAAAAAAAAAAAAGAGAAAAGCATGTAAATACCTCATAAAACATATTCAAAGAAAAGCCATAGGGGCAAACAGACACTGTACCATGGACAGCTTGTTCGATCTGGACAATGCCTACAATTTTCACGACCAAACTGCCATATTATCAACAACAAAAAAAGGAATTTTACTACTATAAGTAGTTTTATGAAATACTTACCTGTCAAAACAAGTGCCTTATCTCCACTAGGCATAGAACAAGCCATATTCCAATAAAAAGATTCACCCCTTAGTGGGCTCACAACATTGTACCCCAAGTGAGTGAATTCAATTTTCATCCCTTTTGTCATGCAAGGGGGGAGGGGGGGGAGGGATTTTAGTGTTTAGACAGGTAGCAAAATTCCTTTTCTTCATACTTTCCTGTCTAAATAAATGCCTGAATATTGAAAAGAATGGTGGAAATTCTCACCTGAGAAACCAATCCAATCCTCACACTCACAAATGCACGAGGCTGACTAGAACTTCATCCCAGAGCTCGGCGCCAAACAGCCAAACTGGCCCAAAGTCTCAGCTGCCTCCAGGAGGTTCACGGATAGTCCCCGCTCTCTCTCATGACTGAGAAACCCAAGAGCCACATATCAAAAACGAAAATAAGCTCTTGATTAAGAAAAGGAGAAGACCCAACCAATCAGGCCTTACATCCATGTGCAAGTGATTGCTGCCTGACCGATTGAGGTCGCACAAAACTGAGGACACAGGCTAAGTCAAACTGTGGGCATAATTAGCACACCAAGAGCACGCCAACAGTCGTGCTCATACATATGACTGTAGCAAGGACTAAAGCATAAGTCATCAAGCAAATAAATGGGGCATGCCACTGATTGCCCGAAATCAAAATATGTACACAATTTTCCGCCTGGCGCACCAGGGGCAACATTTGTGTAAAAGTCAGGCAAAATAAGGCGTACCACAAACATAGATCTCAATGGTATAAAAGTGCTATGATCCAAAAGCAAAATGAGACAGCAAGGAGGGTGCACCAGAACACCCAAAACTACTTGACTGAAGTATAAGCAAAAGAGGACTACAGAGCCATTTAACAAATGGCCGTGCTGTATCAAACATGCTCCACTGCAGGCTGCTAGCCCAGGCATTTACACAGGCAAGAAAGGGCTGTGTTGCACATACTAAAAAGTACGAGAGTGCGCCACAGCTATTCAAACATCACATGGCGAGAGCTGGAGTCCCTACTGGAGTAAGTCAGTCCATGAGCGCGCATATAACACTCAAACTCATGTGGCTATTAGCAAAATCTGTGAGTGTGTGAAGACAGACACAGACATAGCCCCCCAGTTGACAAGGCAGGTAATAATTCTTCTACATGCCACTATAATACATGCTTCTTTATCTCCCTGACTTACAAAAGAAAGAATGGGGGCAAGAGTCTACTTTGGAAAAGTAGCCTCGCAAGCCACCACTATTCCCCTAGACAGTCTAGAGTTTCCACATCTTCTGCCTTATCTTTGGCAAGTTTTACTCGACAGATAAGGCAAAGCCCAAAAAGCCTCTCCAGCCAGCAGCCTGAAATGTCAGTGACTGCAGTGCTCTGCCAGAGGGCGCAATTGGCATAAAGAGCCCAGACTTCATGTGCCCTGATATCCTCTCTGGGGGTAAGAAGTCTCTGGCCATAGATGTAAGCCTGGCGGATGACCTGGCTATGCCAGAAGCTTAACGTCCAAGTCTCACAGTGGCACCCAGCCAGTCAGGAGCCTAACTCTGTCCTCTGAAAATACTCCTTCAAACTCTTATCAAAAAAGGGGAGACTTCAGAGGTCCCTCTACTGTGTTCTCCAGGGCTTGTTTTCCATCATTTTCTTTATGATTTTGGAACATCTTCCAAAATCATCTCAGCTTTGGGATCTTGGTCCAGATAGGAGGAAACGACAGAGGAGGGGCAAAAATGATATCTTCAGGCCAAATCTTACAATGGAAAAAGGCCACTCATCCAAAGCGACACTTTCCTATTGCAAGAAAAAAGCCGACTGGCATTCCCCCATCAGCAGTGACTAAGGAGGAAGATCATCATCGATTCCAGGCCTCGTCCTCAGTCCTGAGAACATCCCTTCCTGGAACACTTGAAGTGAGAGGGAAAAAAGAGGACTGATTGCTTGGGGGCAGAGGACTGGTGTTCACGAAAGGAATGCTGATGAAAGGAGGGTGGCAGAACCAAACTCCGAGCTCCCAAGAAGACCACAGCAGATGGAGTCAAAGGTTCCCCATACCTTTCCGCCACACAAGGAAGAGAATCCCCAAAGGGGAGACGCCCTTGAACAGGAGACTGTCTGACACTGCCTTAACTTCCTGCCTTCCACAAACAGGATCAAACAAATTGTCCCCATACACTTATGACATCTTTAAGAGAGGACAAAAGCGCTGCAGACCAGACGGTCGCTGATCCTTCCACTGAGTAAAGAAACTTCAGTAAGTTCATAAAATTGCACCCTGAGTGACTGAATTCAGTGTTCTCCTTTTCCTTGGTGTGGAAACACACTCTTGATTTCTTCAGTTCAGTTTTCACCAGAAACAATCTTCAACAACTAACCACTTGTTTAACAGGAAAATATATGGCTGCTAACAAGCCTAACTGTGAACTGCTATCCCAGTCTTTTCCACTGCAACTGCTTGTCTTTTTCAATTCATTAAAAATTAAAACTGAACATACACTTGCTGTTAGCAATCATCACCCCCACAGCAAGCAATAGAGATTACATTCACTATGTGCAGTTTATCTCATATGATTTGCATGGACAAAAAAAAATTATGAAACATAAATTGGAACATGCATGCCTTTGCTCAGCATCTCCTTCATCGACATGCAATCAATTAAAACAACAAGCCATGTCAACTCATAAGCACCACTGCTTAATCAGAAAGAACAAAAAAGTATGTACTCAATACAAAAAAACGCCTTTTAGAATTAACAATACATCACAATGCATTTGAAATAAGGGATCTGAATATACATGTACTATGTGTTTAACATTACAGTTTCAACTATGCAAATGTGTTCCTCAAAAAACATCAACAACTAAAGGTCAGGTTAACTTGTCCACTGTCTTCTATATTTACATACAGTCATAGTACAACATACTCATAAATATTGGAAGAGATTGAGGCTTTATAACAAAAACCACAAGGAATGAACAACAGCATTCATGAGAAACATGACCGACATGTAGCAAACAGCATTTACAACTTTTTTCACATACTCTTACAAAGTTCTCCACAATCGTCACAACACCCAAGTCCAGCTAGTCTAATCAGCCAATTCTGTACGCAGAGTTGTCTCAACAGCAGCATGGCAGACAGGACAGCTCAGGTAGAGTACTCCACAGGGTTCACACACAGCTAGGTGTCGACAAGGCAGCAGCATGATGCTTCTTTCCCGCTGGTAGCAAATCTTGCACAGCAATTGGACTGTTGTGTCATCATCTCCCAATATTGCTCCTGCAGCATCTGAATCCTCAGCTGCAACAAAAGTTTATTTGTCAGGTGATTATGTCAGCTTTGATAAAATTGCTGTTCAGCTACCTTTACAAAGTTGATCCATGTCAAATCCTGTGAAAGTACATAATAGCATTTTGCAATTAAAAAAAGTACATTTTCCTTTATACTGCTGAAAAAGCTATGTATTTTCTTTGAAACTCTTTTTTCTCTCTGAAAAGAGGTACTGACACAAACAACTTCCAAATAAACTGTACTCAGCATTAACCCTCGTTAAACTCTACTCAGCATTAACCCTTGTTAAACTGTACTCTGCATTAACCCTCTATGCCTTTAATTCAGAAGTGTAATGAGCCTGATGGAAGAGCAAAAGAGACAATGACCGAGACAGGTTGAAAGAGGACATGACTGAAGCAGTTGCTTGATGGTTAGTCTTGGACTTCTATCCAGAGAGTCAGTGAGGTCTATGATTTCAATCCTGACACATTATGACCAGGTAATGCTAAATATTTCGGCAATCTCCAAGATCGAAGTATGTTTAGATTTGCTGGTGTTAGTGCCATCATAACTCCAAAGTTTCCATCCTCTTCATGTCTACACCCCCCCCCCCTCCTCCCCCCCCCCCCCCCCCCCCTTGTGTGCATGCTAAAAACAGAAGACAATCTACATTTCAGTTGCCGAGCTAAACATCCAGAGTGCTGACATGGTGCAGTCTGTTATGCCTTCTGCCACAACTTAAATCTCATGTCAGCATAGGTTTGACTATACTCTAGGCTTTGTCAACAGATCTATTGCATTTTCAAAGTAATGCAATTCATGTTTCCATGAAAAAAAACTGGTAGGTTTAAAAAGTGTGAACCTTACACAGCTAGCGCTAATCCTTAGGAAAAAAATCCATTATTATGGCTTTGGTTTTTGTTTGTTTCTTTCTTTCTTTTAAACATATTTTCTTCACTTGTTTCACCAATTGATGTCTGTTTAAACAACAGGGTAAAAATGAATGTTTTATACCACAAGTGAAAAATCACATGCAGAAATGAGTGGTACGGCAGATACAAACAACATACAAAAGAAAAAATACAAGGGATTCACCAAAGCACACTAATACACTAACAATATACTCATATATGCATACACACATACCCTAACATAAGAGTTATAACATGACACAATGATCGTCAAGAAATTAAAGTAACATCACTGCACTTAATTAATTTTAAATAAAGATCAAGCATATACAGTTGAAAAAATTAACATGACTGCTATCTTTTCATATTACATATTCAAAAGGGATGGGGGGGGGGATCTTACATGACCTGTAAATGTTAATATGACTCTAAAATTGAAATATCACATAATGTATGTGTATCTAATTTCATTCTCTAATATGTGGTCAAGCAAATTATGTAAAAGATTTAACGATTTTTCAAAGCTTCTACATCTTGAAACTAACAGTGTGCACTTGTATGCATGCCTGCATTTGTGTGTGAATGGCACATGTATCATACTGAAATGTGCTTGTGTGTGTGTGTTTATAGTTTGCAAGGTTTTGCATGTATGTATACATGGTTGTGTAATGTCTCATCCTGTGTGTGTGTGTGTGTGTGTGTGTGTGTGTGTGTGTGTGTGTGTGTGTGTGTGTGTGTGCGTATGGTTGTGTCAATATCTGTTTCTTTCTTTGTATGCGTATCTATCAACAATAAACACACAACTTCTCTCCCTTCTGTTTCTTACAAGAAGCCTTAAAACTTCTGGAATTCTGGCTACAAGAGGAATAAGAAGTCACTATTGTCTTCATTTGCCTGTGAATAAATTTGTGTTACCTTTTTCTGAAGCTTGCTGTCTTCGATTGGCTTCCAGTCTGACTTCTTGATAAGTTGGCTGTAAAATAAAATGGTCACCTTGAATTTTTCCTTGGAGCGTCTTTGTTTTTGTTTTTTTAAATATATATGCGTGTGTGTGTGCATGCATGTGTGCATGCCTGCATGCGTGTGTGCGTGCGTGCGTGTATGCGTGCATGCATCTTTAAATGTGATTCACATAAATTAATGTACATCTGTGTGTTGCAGTATTTGGGGTTGCTGGTGGTGATGATCATGATGCTTGACTTTGTGAACAAAGTTGCCAAATCAAGTGAAGTAAGGCCAGGAAGATTTCCCATCACAGGTTAACAGGAATCACATCAATTACTGCCATGAAAATTAAATACAATATGAATAACTGTAACTTTGTTGCAACATCAAAGTAATAAATGGCAGCACGTCACAATGAGTCTTCTCCTTCCTTCCTTGGCCAAATCTCCAAAATTCACCATTGGTCTTTGTTTAAGTGTGTGTGTGTGTGTGTGTGTGTGTTACATGTATATCATCGTTTCTTATCATTAATGCAGCGACATTCTGTGTGCAGGGAAGTTACAGTGGTGACTTTTTTTAAAGCAATTAACTCTATTCTACCTTATATTCTGCAACACCAAATAATGCTATTGTCGTGACATGAAACCTTATGAGTACGATAACATTGCTTGTGATTTCATATACAGACATTCTTCAACATAGTAATGCAAAACAGCAAGTACTGACTTGACGGCTGTTGCGTGTCATTTCCCGGGCTACATCAATGAAGTGTTGTCCTTGTAAGGTTTTCACAAATACACACGATGGCCGAAGCCGCGCATGTTCAATCCATGGATGATCGGTGGGCAGCCAGTGGCGTGCTCCTATTCCACACAGGTAACACAGCACGCTGTCCCCGTACCCTGTGAGCACAACCAGGTTGCACAACAGTTTAGGTCCACACATGTGTTTGAACACACACCACACACATGCGTCCATGCATGCACAGACATGTGCATACACACATTTTCTTTCTTTTTGCCTCTACTTCAGTTTATGCAATGACAGGTGTGCAACTGATTTACAACAATTTTTTTTTTCAATTTTTGCTTTCTTCCATGTTTTTTTTTTTCAGTTATGACTTAATGCAAATTGTACAACATATAAAATCAGGGTAAAATCATATTTTCATAAACGGTCTATCAAGTGCTAAATGAAAGAGACTATCTTTGTGAGACAGTGTGTGTGTATGTGTGTGTGTGTATACCTGTGTGTGCATGTGCGTGTGTGTGTGTGTGTGTGTGTGTGTGTGTGTGCGTGTGTGTGTGTGTTACTGTGTGTACAGAAAATACTCTTATCAAACTTCAAAGCAGAGTGGAATGAAAAAACCCAACTTCAAAACAGAATGCAGTTTTTTTTTTCTTTTTTGTAAGTTTAACACATATCATGGAACACACACACACACACACACACACACACACACACACACACACACACACTCATGCACATACACACTCACAGCTATATGCTGCCTACCTGCGTAGAAAAAGCCTGCATCTGCCAGACTGCTTGGCGTCTGAGAACGGTCTGTAGGCCAGGTTTTAAAGGTATGCAACCTGATTCCTGGATGACCAAAGTGAACATAGCATGGTACATAATCAGCCGACCCACTGTCAATTAGATTTAGCTGATCTATATGAGGGACGTAGTCGGTAGGAGGTGGGCTCTGACGACCAACATGTTCAGCCATGGGAAGATGGCTCCCAAGCATCGGAATTTGTACATTGCCCCGCATGTATAGCTGTCCCTGTGTTCTAGGTTGTGGCTGAGAGTTCTGCCTGGAGCCCTCTGGTCTTGGTAGCACCGCTGGCTGTGGACGGTTTGCGATGGAGGGTTGCTGTTCTGCAGCCAGCTCTGTTCTGTTGGTGACCAGACTTTCATGGTAGCAAGCATCAGAGTTGTGACTTCCAGTAACACCAGCCCCATCGATAACCCTGTGATCGCTTGGTTGACTTTCCTGGTGGTAACTGATGGGAAGAAAGTGCATAAAAACTGGTTCTGCTGATCCATCATCGGTTGCACTGCACTGCACTGGCATCCTAAAGCGGAAATCAACCTCCTTTCCGGACGCTTGACCATCTCCCTGTGGTTGATCTTTTCTCTGTGTTTCACCGCCTGATTCCGTGGCTGAGTTGTGCTGACTATCAGTAGTAACAGCAAACTGACACTGGGGAGAAAGTCCCAAATGGACGCTGAGGGGATGACCATTTGAAGAACAGGGCATCTCTACTCCACAGCAGAAAGTCGTGAGAATATTTCCACTGAAGAACCATCCAGCATGTACAAGTTCTTCTTGTGTGTATCCACTGAGCTGGACCTCGGTGCAGTCCCTTAGTGTTGCATTCCTAGCACTGATTTCAGAATATCTGGGATGGCAGAAACCACTTGGTGAATCCATCATTTGTGTAATTTGCTGGTTTTGTCGATATGCCAACGAATACCGGAAGTCTAGCAAATACTTTAAATGGGTTCCCCTTGTTTTCTGCGTAGATGTCAAGTACTCAGATCTGTCTCTCACTGATCGTCTTGTAACAAGGTGGTTTTCTTGGCCAGATACCTGATTCTGCCCAGACAAAACTGCTTTAACAGCCATTTTCACACCTTCAGCCAAAAAGCCACCCGTATCATGCTGATTTCTTTCAACAGTTTTCTTCTCAGTGCCTGCCTCATAATCTTCACCTGCCCAGTTGTTAGCCGAGAGCTCTTCAGAATCAAGCTCACTCTGTTTTGTACCTCCTTGCCCCTCACTCATTCCTGGAAGATCGTCTGGGGAAAGGTCGCCTGGCTGATGATGGTGACTTCGGCAAGACGGAGGCTTTTTTCCTTCTGCATTAACCAAACACTCTCTTGTTTCCCAGCAGACAGCCTCCTCACTCCTAACCACGCGGGATGGTTCACACTTAACCTCCGTTTCTAAACTGGCATTTCTAACAGTTACGTTAATGTCCTTTGCAGACACTAAATCTTTGTAACACGTATCGCGACCAGTGTTTGCAATCAAAAATCTGAAGTGTGCATCCTTTTCATGGTCCTGTGTACATTCATGAATCACAGAAATCTTCTCGCTCCCATCATTGCCAGTCGATGAACTTTCCTCACAGGAATAGGAGTCTGATCTTTTTAAACACGGGAAGCATGTGCTCACTAATTTTCTAAATCGTCTACCTCGCCGCTTCTTAGGCTTCCTGACAACAGTTTGACTGTGATCAGCAGGCAGTGAAGGGTTATTTTTTCTTTCGCCTCTAAAACGTGCCATTGCCGACCCATGCAGATAGTCACTGCCAGTATATACTCTGGTTGATGGATAACAATCCATGTCTAGTTCATATGCTCCAACCTTGATGAACAAAAGAAATTCACACACACACACACACACACACACACACACACACACACACACACACACACACACACCGCAGTGAGTAAAAAATTTCAAGCATGAATGCAAAGATGCATGCATCTGCATTTGCACGCGGAAAAACACATACACACGCACACGCACATACACACACACACTCACACACACAACACACACACATACACACACACACACACACACACACACACACACACACACACACACCACTTTTAACTGCATGTTTGAAGTAACATTTTTAAACCAATAAACATTAATCATACAGCATTTTTCAGTTTCATTTGATCTTTCATCCCTCAAAATTTGCCTCTAGGATGAATGAACGGATGGAGGTATGCATCCTGAAATACTTAGTTTGGTAGTGAAATATTCATGTGGAGAGACAGCTAAACAATTTGCTTAACAGTAAAGAATTGGTAATAGTTTGCAAGGTGAAATATTCATTTGGACAGAATGTAAACAGTTCATTTACAATAAACTAAAAGTATTTGTGTTAATACTTCAATGAGGTCCTCCAAGTTTAGCAGGTGAAATATTCTTGTGGGCAGACAGCTAAACAAAGTCTGTGTTGTCTATTAGCTCAACATTAGCATTAATCAATGATGAGGTCCTCAGCTATACTTCACAAGGCCATCACGAACTGGAAATGGGTGGATAAGTTAATGCCCGGCAGCGCTAGGGAAAACAGATCAGGTGGCAGTGGCAGTGGCCAATCGAAGGATAAAAATTGGCACAGCATGAGGCTGGAAAGGAACAGGAAGCACTGAACGCAATTTTCTTGACTCAGCAACAGAGCAGCATCTCCTTTGAAAGGTTGCCCGTTGACAACCTGAAACTGATGGTTACATGGACTTCTGGCTCTGAGACTGCAAGAGTGAGCAAGAGAGTGACTACATTCAGCAAAGGTTTAGGATGACTGCTATAAAACACTGGTTAGACCAGTACTGGAATATGGTTGCTCAGTCTGGGATCCTTACAATCTAAAGGGCATTGATAACCTCGAAAAGATTCAGAAGAGAGCAGCACGGTTCATAACAGGGAGCCATATCAGAGAGAAAGGGAATACTAGGAAGAACATGAGGAAATTAGAATGGAAATGAGAGAAGAGCTCTTATCAAACTTAATAACTTCTTCAAAGGGAGAGCTAAACTAATTGATATCCCCATTGGAACAACTAGTATTTAGTAAAAGTAGCACCAGGAGTGGCGGTCAATCTTACGCCATACCTGCATCAAATATTGACAGCCATTTACATTCATTTTATCCTAGTTCTGTAAGGCTGTGGAACTCACTGCCGGGTGCCATCAAGATTGCCACAAATGCAGTCTCTTTTAAAAGTCAAATTGATAAGACAAACTTGAGATCTGCATATTGACTGACTTTTCTATTTTAACTTCCCCATATATTTTATGGTTACCTAGGCCTTAACCTGGCCATTGCTTTTAACCTTTTAAATATCATGTGCGACCCCTTGTTGCAACATTTTGCTCCAAGGGCCAACAGGCTGAGTCGCATTTTCTTTTTTTTAACATGCGCGCTGGTGACTCACTCATTTTTGAGTGAAATAGTTTTTTAGGAAGAAGAAGAAGAGCAAAGCTGGAATGAGCAGCCTCGGAATAATATCTTGCGTGTGGAAACTGTGTTTGTATTAAACCCTTGATCATCTGACTGACAAGAATCAAATCTCAGTTATGATTGTCCCCAGTTAAACTATACACCTAAGGCAAGACACATTATGATGTATCAAATCTCACAGATCAATAATTCAGCACAACATTATGCCACAATCTAAATGAGAAATTAGCAAAGATATCAAAATACTTTGTCCTGTTTGCTTGTTCTCCTTATTAGGTGCACAAAATTAACTGGTCCCCATAAAGTATTAGATGTAGTCTCACTTCATGTGTTTTCAAGACGTTATAAGCTGCACACTCCTAAGAATCTGTGTGACAGATTGTGAACTACCCCTAATGTAGATCAGTCCCAACTTGCTGGGCAGGTCATTCAGAAAGGCTGACAGATTATATTAACATGGGAAATGAAAGTACTATTTAAGAAATATTCATCAAACTGCACATTGTGCATAATGCAGCATAGGCATTAACCAGTATTCAACTGCTTTATGAGGTAATGGATAGAAAAAAAATCTGCCAACAATACTGCACCCAAGGATGGAAGGCAGGTGGGGAGGGGATAAGAGGGGTTATTAAGATATTGTATTACTTAAATAAACCAGGCTCATTATGATTGGGCTTAATGCATATCATTTGTGTTTGTACTCTGTACTTTAAAAAGCACTGTTGTAAATAATAATGTGCAAGTACTGCCAATAACTGTTTGGGTGGGAAAATCTTAATACTGAAAGACAGTCATGCAACCTCTCTGCCATGTGCAGCTACATGATTTATGTCTGAAAACCACCCAACCCAACATCATAGAGATCAACTAGGCCTCCTGGCACGTGAGTCACAGCCTAGCATGTAATGTGCTTGGCAAAACTGATGCAATGCATGTCCCTTCAATGTCAACCAATGCTTTCCTCCAACCCCTCGGAGTCTAGAACTAATGTGGTTCCACCACATCATTCAAAGTACAGCAAGCTGCGCAAAAAGGCTTTTTACCTTTCGTTGACTGTTGCTTGGTTTGAAGTCTTATGTGTTCAGGAAAGGAAATGACGCAGTAGATATATTTAGCATCTGGAATTCCCAATGTTATACCGCAGCGATGATCCGAGACCTTTGGTTGGACTAGCTAACTTCCCGTACTTTCACGCGTTTCCATCGAATCCGGAACATGTGTAACATAAAATAATTATTGTGCATATCAACGTTTCATAAAGGATGAATGCTATAAGTACGTGCGAGCTAATTTTTGTAGATATTGTTGTGAGAATCAAGTTACCTTGATCACTTCTTTCCTTGCGTCCCTGACTGAAGATCGCTCGGCATGTACCTATGCTCTTTAAAATAAAACAAGATGCAAAGCATATAAACGTACTCCCAGCTTATCCTGAATACGCGTGATATATTCCATAAAGAGGAAAAACCGTCTTGGGCTGGTCTAACCGTTAGTAATGGCTATTCTGGTAAACATCGGCCATCATCTGTGACCTATTAGACATACTTAGGCATACAAATTTTCAGAAAGATCCGCTAAGAACTTTCTGAGATTTTCCATAAAGAAGAAAACCATTATGGGCAGTTAGTAACGGCTATAACGGTAAACTTGAACATCGGGCATCATCCGTGCCCATAATGAACATGCCTACAAATTTTCAGAAATATCGGCCACGTACTTTCTGAGATATTCCATGAAGATGGAAAACCGTTAGGGGCCGTTATAGCCGTTAGTAACGGCTATAACGGGGTAAACTAAAACATCTGGTATCATCCGTGACCCATAATGAACATACCTACAAATGTTCACAAAGATCGATAAAGTGCTTTCTGATATATTCCATAAAGAAGAAAAACTTTTATGGGCCGTTATAGCCGTTAGTAACGGTTATAACAGTAAACTAAAACATCGGACATCATCCGTAACCCATAGTGAGCATACCTGCTAATTTTCACAAAGATCTGCCAAGTACTTTCGGAGATATTCCGAAAAGAAGAAAAACCGTTAGAGGCCGTTACAGCCATTAGTAACGGCTTTAACTGCAAAATAAAAAAATCGGGCATCATCCGTGACCCATAATGAACATACCTGCTAATTTTCAGAAAGATCGGCCAAGTACTTTCTGAGATATTCTATAAAGAAGAAAAACCGTTACAGGCCGTTACAGCGGTTAGTAACGGCTATAACGGTAAACTGAAACATCGGGCATTATTCGTGACCCATAATGAACATACCTACAAATTTTAAGAAAGATCGGCCAAGTACTTTCTGAGATATTCCATGAAGAAGAAAAACCGTTACAGGCCGTTACAGCCGTTAGTAACGGCTACCTACAAATTTTCGTGACCCATAATGAACATACCTACAAGTTTTCAGAAAGATCGGCCATGTACTTTCTGAGATATTCCAAAAAGAAGAAAAACCGTTACAGGCCGTTACAGCCATTAGTAACGGCTATAACGGTAAACTAAAACATCGGGCATTATTCGTGACCCATAATGAACATACCTACAAATTTTCAGAAAGATTGGCCAAGTACTTTTTGAGATATTCCATAAAGAAGAAAAGCCGTTAGTAACGGCTATAACGGGGTAAACTAAAACATCGGGCATCATCCTTGACCCATACTGAACATACCTGCTAATTTTCACAAAGATCGGCCTAGTACTTTCAGAGATATTCTATAAAGAAGAAAAAGCGTTACAGGCCATTACAGCCGTTAGCAACGGCTATAACGGTAAACTAAAACATCGGGCATCATCCTTACAAATTTTCAGAAAGATCGACACAGTAGTTTTGTCTGGAGCGAGTGGAACACATTTTGACCGCGGACGGACGGACAGACGGACGGACAGACACACAGACAACATTTCTTCGTTCCCATTCTAAAGTACTCCCTGTTGTATGAGAACTGGGAGTACAAAAATGGAATAGTCACGACTTCCGTCTGAGGCTATTTTCCACAATTAGGAACTTGCGCTAAATCGCTATAAGATAAAATACAATTCTTTATTTACGAGGATAATAAATAAGCACTGACGCGCTTTTTTTTTTACATCCAGTCCTCGCCCTGAGTAGGGACTACAACATGTACTGAAATGAAATAACCTGTCCGTGCAGAGACCGTGCTGTACGGTCCCTGGTCCGTGGTTGGGTCTGTGGGGTGTGCTCGGCAGCTGGAGGGTAGTGTCTTTTGCCGGTGGGCCCTGCAGTCATGAAATACGGGCTGGTACACCCATGGGGGATACTATTTTAAGACTGTTATGAGTTGCATCCTGTAGTCTGATTTACCTCTGTTCAGGAGCAGTTATGTCCCTTGATATCTTAATGGAGTATCCTGCGCGTGCCTGTACCCATCGTCAACACAGCGCAGGCCTCCAAGGGTGGTACAGGGCTGTTCAAAAGGCGGGTGAAGACAGTGCTTCTCTGGGTCCTCCCCAGCATCTTCGGGTGTTTCTTTTTCTTCTTTGCCTTAACTAGGCTGACCCTGGAGAAAGGTCCAGTGACGGTGAGGAAAGACCCACTGACCACATAACAGGGAAAGTCCTGTTGACAGTGGGAAAGACTACAACTTTGGATTCTCTCTGGAGGGCACATAAGACCGTATGGCGAAAGCTTGGCTGTGTCTGGAGGGGCACTGTCTTCAACTGTCCGTGGGCAGGGGTGGTTGGGTCTGTGGGGTGTGCTCGGCAGCTGGAGGGTAGTGTCTTTTGCCGGTGGGCTCTGCAGTCATGAAATACGGGCTGGTACACCCATGGGGATACTATTTCAAGACTGTTATGAGTTGCATCCTGTAGTCTGATTTACCTCTGTTCAGGAGCAGTTATGTCTCTTGATATCTTAATGGAGTATCCTGCGCGTGCCTGTACCCATTGTCAACACAGCGCAGGCCTCCAAGGGTGGTACAGGGCTGCTCAAAAGGCGGGTGAAGACAGTGCTTCTCTGGGTCCTCCCCAGCACCTTCGGGTGTTTCTTTTTCTTCAACATGTAGTGAAATGAAATAATGTATGAAAGCAAACAAACAGACAAAGTGGTCATGCAGCCATAATGGAACATCAAATGAAAAGAGAAGGGACATGAAGAAAAAATAATGGCAAGGGGAAGAAGAGCAGTGGGGTGGGGTGGGCTGGTAAGCATATAGAAATGTACTATAACGTACAACAATTACCCTGTATAAAAACAGACAATGAAATGAATACGACAAAGTACGCACATAATTTGGAACACACACACACACACACACACACACACACACACACACACACACACACACACACACACACACATAGGCCTACACACACGCGCACGCGCACTCACACACACACACACACACACACACACACACACACACACACACACACACACACACACACACACACACACACATACAGAGAGAGAGAGAGAGAGAGACAGAGACAGACAGACAGACAGACAGACAGACAGACAGACAGACAGAGAGAGAGAGAGAAGGGGAAGTAAGGGAGAGGGGACCCGAAAAATGGGAAGAAGAAGCAAAGCACAATGAATAATCATTTTTGATGAGAAATGAGAAGAAGTGACGTTTCACAACCTGTAATCATTTTTCATAAGGCATGAAAATACGTAGAAGGTACTTAACATAGTGACATGCAGTTTAAAAAAAAAAATGGGTGACATGCAATTTTTTTTTTTAATGAGAGCGAGAAAAAGAGACAGAGAAAGGGAGGGGGAAGGGAGAGGGGGAACATCAGAAATGGAAAGAAGTAGTAAAGCACAAAATGTAATAACTTTTGACATGGCATGAGCATACATATAAGGTATGATAAGAAATAGTGGCATGCGTTAAAATCAATGACATATAAAAGAAAAAAAATGAAAAAGGAGAGAGAGAGAGAGAGAGAGAGAGAGAGAGAGAGAGAGAGAGAGAGAGAGAGAGAGAGAGAGAGAGAGAGAGAATCATTAAACAAGTAAAACTGAAACCACTAATTGAGAAAATCATGTTAAAGACAAACACATTAATAATATGAGCAATATAACCCAGGAGAGAACTGACTAAAAATAATGAAGCAAATACAGATCAAATCATATATGAACAAAATCATGATAAGGAGATGAGACAAAGAGAGCATGTACTCGAACGCACTTGCACGCGCAAGAGAGAGAGAGAGAAGAGAGAGAGAGGAGAGAGAGAGAGAGAGAGAGAGAGAGAGAGAGAGAGAGAGAGAGAGAGAGAGAGAGAAAATATGCATGGGATAACAGGAAGTCACACGACCCCGCGCACGCTTGCACACACCACACACACACACACACACACACACACACACACACACACACACACACACACACACAGTGAAGGGGAAGTAAGCGAGAGGGGGACATAAAAAATGGGAAGAAGAAGCAAAGCACAATAAATAATCATTTTGATGAGAAATGGGAAGAAGTGACAAGGCACAACGTGTAATCATTTTTTCATAAGGCATAAAAATACGTAGAAGGTACTTAACATAGTGACATGCAATTAAAAAAAAAAAAGAGGAGAGACAGAGAGGTGGAAGGGAGAGAGAGAACATCAGAAATGGAAAGAAGTATTAATTTTTGACACGGTATGAACATACGTAGAAGGTATGGTAAAGAAAAAATAGTGGTATGCATTAACACTAATGAAATAAAACACAAATGAACAGGAGAGAGAGAGAGAGAGAGAGAGAGAGAGAGAGAGAGAGAGAGAGAGAGAGAGAGAGAGAGAGAGAGAGAGAGAGAATCATTAAACAAGTAAAACTAGAACCACTAATGGAGAAAATCATGTTAAAGACAAACACATTCATAATATGTGCAGTATAACCCAGGAAAGCACTGACTAAAAACAATGAAATAACAAGATGCAATGCATATAAACGTACTCCCAGTTTATCCTGAATATGCGTGAGATATTCCATAAAGAGGAAAAAACCGTCTTGGGCTGGTGTAACCGTTAGTAATGGCTATTCTGGTAAACATCGGCTATCGTCTGTGACCTAAAATGAACATACTTACAAATTTTCAGAAAGATCGGCCAAGAACTTTCTGAGATATTCCATAAAGAAGAAAACCATTACAGGCCGTTAGTAATGGCTCTAACGGTAAACTTAAACATCGGGCATCATCCGTGACCCATAATGAACATATCTACAAATTTTCAGAAATATCGGCCTAGTACTTTCGGAGATATTCCATAAAGAAGAAAAAACCGTTACAGGCCATTACAGCCGTTAGTAACGGCTATAACGGTAAACTAAAACATCGGGCATCATCCGTAACCCATAATGAAGATACCTGCTAATTTTCACAAAGATCGGCCAAGTACTTTCTGAGATATTCCATAAAGAAGAAAAGCGTTACAGGCCGTTACAGCCGTTAGTAACGGCTATAACGGTAAACTAAAAACATCGGGCATCATCCGTAACCCATAGTGAACATACCTGCTAATGTTCACAAAGATCGGCCAAGTACTTTCTGAGATATTCCATAAAGAAAAAAAAAAAAACGTTACAGGCCGTTACAGCCGTTAATAATGCTATAACGGTAAACTAAAATATCGGGCATCATCCTTGATCCATAATGAACATACCTGCTAATTTTCACAAAGATCGGCCAAGTACTTTCTGAGATATTCCATGAAGAAAAACAACCGTTACAGGCCGTTACAGCCGTTAGTAACGGCTATAACGGTAAACTAAAACATCGGGCATTATTCGTGACCCATAATGAACATACCTGCTAATGTTCACAAAGATCGGCCAAGTACTTTCTGAGATATTCCATGAAGAAGAAAAACCGTTACAGGCCGTTACAGCCATTACTAACAGTATAACAGTAAACTAAAACATCGGACATTATTTGTGACCCATAATGAACATATCTACAAATATTCAGAAAGATCAGCCAAGTGCTTTCTGAGATATTCTATAAAGAAGAAAACCGTTACAGGCCGTTACAGCCGTTAGTAACGGCTATAACGGGGTAAACTAAAACATCGAGCATCATTCGTGACCCATAATGAACATACCTGCTAATTTTCACAAAGATCTGCCAAGTACTTTCTGAGATATTCCATAAAGAAGAAAAACCGTTACAGGCTGTTACAGCCGTTAGTAACGGCTATAACGGGGTAAACTAAAACATCGGGCATCATTCGTGACCCATAATGAACATACCTGCTAATTTTCACAAAGATCTGCCAAGTACTTTCTGAGATATTCCATAAAGAAGAAAAACCGTTACAGGCTGTTACAGCCGTTAGTAACGGCTATAACGGGGTAAACTAAAACAACGGGCATCATCCCATACCCATAATGAACATACCTGCTAATTTTCACAAAGATCGGCCAAGTACTTTCGGAGATATTCCATAAAGAAGAAAAAGCGTTACAGGCCGTTACAGCCGTTAGTAACGGCTATAACGGTAAACTAAAACGTCGGGCATCATCCGAGACCCATATTGAACATACCAACAAATTTTCAGAAAGATCGACCCAGTAGTTTTGTCTGGAGCGAGTGGAACACATTTTGACCACGGACACACAGACAGACACACACACACACACACACACACACACACACACACACACACACACACACACACACACACACACACACACACCACACACACAGCATTTCTTCGTTCCCATTCTAAAGTACTCCCTGTTCTTTAAGAACTGGGAGTACAAAAACATATCAAATCATATAATCCACGTTTAACGTTTTGGGGTCTAGCGTAAGTTTGTGCCAGCATTTGATATTAAACTGATAATTGATCAAAAGAACCACCACCACCACCACCACCAATAATTTAAGTTCCTTTGATGGGATTTCCACCGATGACATTGTTCACGATCTTCAAATACATGATGTGCCCCTTAGCTGACGTTACATTTTAGGTCTTCTCATTCACCTGTGACCCTGCCTTTGCGCCAGGTGGTTTTCTTCCAAATAGTCCCATTCCTTTCATTTTAATCGGTCTGCTTGGAACCACCTGGCATGTACCTTGATGGGCATATGAAAAAAAAAGTAAATCAACCTTCAGTTTCAATGAAAATTCTCAAAACAATCTGATTTTGTCTGTCTATAAATACAGTACTCAGCTTAAGCAAGGCCTTGGTACATTATTTTTCGATGTGCAGTTTGAGAGGCCCTACCGCCCAGTCAGAAACTTGGATACAGGCAACAGTTGACCCTCAATCTGCAAAAAACAATAATAATTATAGTCAGAGTTCCTCCCTCCTTAAATCCATTGGGACTGGAACTAACTCCCAGAGGAGACTTTTGTTTAAGCCTTGTAGCCCTAACACATTTGTTGAAGAAAGTGGTTGTGTGTGTGTGTGTGTGTGTGTGTGTGTGTGTGTGTGTGTGTGTGTGTGTGTGTGTGTGTGTGTGTGTGCGTGGGTGCGTGCGAGCGTGCGTGCGTGCGTGCGTGTGTTTGTGCGTGTGCATGTGGCGCTGGGCAAGGTAGGAGAATGAGTTTAACATCCTTACAGCAAATGCTTTTAGGGACAACCTGGTCACTGCAGCAATCTGCAGCGCAAAGTCAGTTGTCTGGTAGACTTGTCATCTGGCAGTCTTGGTATCTGCGGAGAGGAGGAGGTACCCACGCAGGTTACCGTAGTCCGTTTCCTCAAGCAGAAGCCTGTGTGAAGTTGTTCGTTCGTAGATAGTCATTTTTTTTTCTTTCGTGATAAGTTATAATGATGGGGTCTTCAGGACCGCCAGACGTCTGTTTTCGTGCCGAGTGGTGACAGTCCTGAGCCGCGTGAGGCCGACTACGGAAACATATAGGACAGAAGTCACCAAGCCGCTGCAAGTACATTGGTGTCCACTCTGCGCCCATGAGGGTCAATCCCATTCTCCCCACAAACCAAAAGGAGAGCCCTGCTGGTCAGGTCACTAGTGAAGTCGCAAAATGGCAGCGCCTCATCTTTGGACTGTCCAACAGCTTCGAGAGCCATCCCCCGGCGACAAATGCTAGTCCCGTCGTCACTGTTGCCAGTTGTTTGTTCGTAGAGAGTCGATCTTGTTCTTTCATGGACAGTTCTGATGATAGTGTTCTCCTTGTGGCCCTCCCTCCAAGGCTGTCGTCAGGGCTACCAGGCAGCCATCTTCATGCTGAGTGGTGGCGGTCCTGTGCCACATGAGGCCGACTTGGGAAACGTCTGGGACAGAAGTTGCCCAGCTGTTGCGTTTAGATCAGTGTCCACTCTGCGCCCATGGTGGACATTCCCACCCTCCCCATCACCCAAAAGGAGGGCTCTGTTGGGCGTGGAGGCCACCGGTAAAGTCGCAGAATGGCTGTGCCTCACTGTCAAACTGTTTCACAGCCTTGAGAGCCGTCCCCTGGCGATGCAGGCTAGTACTGTCATCACTGCTGATGCAAGAAAGGTAGTCTGCATCTCCCCATGCCTATCTGCAACCTAGGCACCTTCTGCTGGTAATGCCACCTCCCAGCAGAATGGTCAAACGACAACGATGACCACAACAACAATGACGACGGACTGTCAATACTTCCCTTTTCATATGAATAAGTGGGGAAGACCGACAGTGCCTGCTAATAAGTCTGAAGCTCCTCACTTTCTGAGTTTATGCCGTTGTTGGTGTAGTTGACGTTGTCTTTCCTGGCACCCTGATAACCAGCTGCTCGGACCCAAAAAAAAAAACAAAAAAAAACAAAAAAACACCACCACCACCAACAACAACAAAAAAGCGGCAGAATCCCCAGTTCATCGATGGTGGCTGCTGTTTGGTCCTTACAATGGAAAAAGAATCCTCTCTGTCTCTCTGCCTCCATTCCCGCCTTGACTAAGCCAGTCTCGCAGCATCAGAGGCAAGGATGAGTGTGATCCAGTTCACTTTTTACCCACCTTCCTTCCATCGCTTTCCTCTCTCTCCCTTTCACTTCCCTTTCTACCCGTATGTGTTTGTAATAGCTGTTGCACCTGACACAATTTTCTTTTTGTTGTCAGATAATACCTGTTTTTCTGTATTCTAATCAGTTCTCACTTCCCCATTTCTCTTGAATCCATTGTAATTATCATGCTGACTGCTAGCAGGTGACACTGTTTTGCACATGTTTGTGCCTGTTTGCAATGTCTGAAAACATATCTGTCAAAATTTTACTTCTCTGCTTTGTGTTTTGTATTGAATCAACGTTACCTCATCACGTGTTTTGTGTGTTCATTTGTATTTGTTTTCTTTGACTCTGCAATCACATCATAGAGTTGGACATGCATGGAGAGAAAAGTTGAAACCAAGATCACCACAACAGCCACACATGCAGAAGAGCTCAGGAATATTAGACTTTTTACAACGATCATTGTGGATGAAGTTGTTACGATATAGACTTCCACTGGAATCAGAGATTTACTTAGGGTAGTACTTGATCTTCATTTACTTTTATAATACATCTAGCATCATACATACGTATACATATTTTTGTTTTGTTTTGTTTTTTAGTGAATGCTGCAAACATGCTACACAGGGGGGTTAAGTTAATCGAATCATCCAAAATAACAGTGCTGGGACCATCACTTAGTTTTATCGTGATCTTGACTTCGTAAGCAAGTGTGTAATGCACAGGCTACAACTCCACAAATTCCAGTTACAAAGTAGGGAATGAAGCTAGATGACACAGGTGGCCCAAGTATGACGCTCAACGTAGATTCATCACGTGTATGCATTACAGTGTGCAGGGTCATTGCTGGAATCCGCGGCTTACCCGCATATACATGCACAAATTGTGAGTGCATGTAGCAACATGCTTGCGGTAACTTCCATCAGAGAGAGACAAGATCTGAATAACAGAGCTATCATCACTATGTGTTCCCTGCCTGTAATTCCGACTGCCTCTGTGCCCAGTCCCTAGAAATTCTGCTTACCTGCTCTTCGACAGCAGTCCATGGGTGGTCTCATCTGAAGCATTGTGTTATAACAAACCAACACTGAAATTCCCTTTGGAACTGCTGGGATTTGGGATGGACATTGGTGTATTGAGGAGAACTAGGGTGAAAAACGTGTGAGTAATGCCAGTTCAAGGTATCTATATATAGAACACAAGAAAGAAAAAAAGAGAGACGTCCTCTTGATCAGTGCTCAAATTTTCCTTCCAAACTGTGTAAGAAGGTATCTTATGAGATGATATAATGTTACTCATCACTAGATCTGTAGTTCATGACAGAATCAGACATGCATCCTGTAATCCTCATGATATTTACTTTAGAAGTCACCATTGATTGGGCTTTTATACGTCTTTTTTGTATGTGTGTGTGTGTGTGGGGGGGGGGGGGGGGGGGCTGTCTTATCTTCTGTGCCACTTCTGTGGCATTGCGCTCACTCTACTCATTCCGGTCCCTCATCCACAGTCACAGGTTGACTCCTCATGCCATAGCCCCAGCACTGGCAATCCACAGTTTCAGTTTTAATTTCATCAAGAAGGCATCACCGCATGCGGACCAGTCCATATACGCCACACCACATCCGCCAAGCCCTGAGACCACACTGCGCATGAGTTAAAGCTGATGGAAAAATGAATGAATGACTAAGATGAGAGATTTAAGAAGAGGGTCTCGTGGCTACGACTTAGCAGGTGTCCGTCCTACGCGTTAGCCCAACGTGCTGGTCAGACCTTGAGTACCTGCCTAACTATAGTAACATTGTTTGTGCCCTTATTATCATTGTATGTGTGTGTGGTGAGTGTACATGTGTGTGTGTGGTTGTGTGGGCTTGGGCCCGTTTGCGTGTGCGAGCGCATGTGTGTGTGTGCATGATGTGCGTGTATGCATATGCATGTGTGTGTGTGTGTGTGTGTGTGTGTGTGTGTGTGTGTGTGTGTGTGTGTGTGTGCGCGCATGCACGTTTGTGTGTGTGCTTTTGTATGTGTGTCCACACGTGTGTGTGCATGTGCAGAAGTGCATGCGCATGTGCCTGTGCGATTTCTGGGCTTGTGTTAGCATACACACATATCTGCATAAATATGTGTACATATATGTGTATGGGCGTGTGTGCCTTTTTATGTGGGCGTATGCACATGTGAGAGTATGTATGTGCACGTTCGTGAGTGCGCGTGTATATGCGTACACGTGTATGTGCGCATGCACGCATATGCATGTGTGTGCACGTGCACGTTGAAGCGAGCGCACACACGTGCGCGCATTTATGTGTGTGCACGCATGTGTGCATGTATATATATATATACAGTGGCGGCGGAAGCTGTCCAGGATTAGGGGGGGCAATGGATATTTCAAATCATTGAACTCCGACAATCACAATATGTCAATGTTCGATAAAAAAAAAAAAAAATCCAGCATGCAATATTCAGTTCACACACACACACACACACACACACACACACACACACACACACACACACACTTGAAATACACTTTGTATAGCTGCAATTAAAACGTTGCAGAAACTGAGACAGAGAGAGAGAGCGAGAGAGAGAGAGAGAGAGAGAGAACAGAGAGAGCGAGAGACAGAGAGAGCGAGAGAGAGAGAGAGAGAGAGAGGTGTGGGGATGGGGACAACTGTCAGACTTTCTGACTGAATAGCGTAATAACATATCTTCTCTCCATATTCACTGGACATTAGGCACCGTAAAATGCAGTTACTAAGTCACGATTGTCACAGTCTGTACATTAGCAGGTTACACCACAGCTGGGAGGTTACACCTTTACACATTTAATTTTCTGAAGTAACTTTGACGTCGTTCGTTTCTGCAAACTAACTCGGAAGAATTTCAGCGAGATTGAGCTGATCAACCTTGTCTTTGAACACATGCATAATGAGACATTTATTTAGGCGCTTTTGAGTCATAGTGCTTCGGAGGTATATTTTGACCCGCTTCAAGGCAGAAATACAGCGTTCAGCTGTTGCAGTTGTAACTGGAATGGTCAAGTACAGCCTGATAAGTTTGTCTACCTCACTCAACATTCTTTTAACAGTGTCAGAAGCTGTCAGTTCTTCTAGCAGTGCATCAAAGATGGACTTCTTGTTGTCCCCCAGAGCATGTGGAAGGATGACCAACTGTGTTTTGAGTCTGTCCATGTCAATGTCCGCAGCATATGTGTCTTTGATCTCTTGAGGAATATCTGGATTCTTTCCTGCAGCTCCGTCACCCAAGAGAATTTCAGTCTTCCTTGGCAACTTAAGACTTTGTTGGTCAAACCTGCGCTTTATATGCTCTTTGACGTTGTCTATGGCCTCATACTACTGCTGTCTGTAATAAGCAGAAGGGTAAGAGCAGCTGTGACCCTGGGAGCCCTCATCAAGTCTCCGTGGAGGCTGTCTCTGTCTCAGAATGCGGGGCTCATCACACACGTTTGCAGCCGTGGTTGAGACGTCGGCAAAAAACGTCTGGAAACTTTTATCCTGGCGCATACTTTCAAGCGTTCTCAGACAGAGGTTTGCAGCGTTTGTTACATCCACACAGGACGTTTGTTTCCTTTGAACAGCAGTCGCCAGCTCTTCAGTCACAGCAAAGACATCCCGTGAAAGTGAGAGCCCAAGACAGGTGGAGAACTGCTGCATAAGTGCTAGAAGGCCGGATGCCCTCCTGGCATTCTCATCATGTCCTTGTGAGACTAGTTCAAGTGTTTCTTGCAAAGCCTGAGAGTTCTCAATGAGAGAGTCAAAAGCTCTTGTTCAAACAGTCCACCTTGTTAGTCACAGAGGTTTAATGGACGGGCTGCACGAAGTTGATGTTTCTTGTTGGATTGTTTCAAAAAGGATCTGTCGTTTTGGTGATAATTTGATCAACTGAATGACCTCTGTGGCAAAGTCTAGGGCATCTCTTATTACTTTGACCTTTCTGGAAGTCTCTTGTAACACAAGATTGACTGAGTGTGCCAAACAGTATACGGACACTGCTGACGGGACCTCATCTTTGAACCGTTTTGAAACTCCTGAAACGTGACCCTGAAAATTACTGGCCCCGTCGTAGGCCTGACCCCTACACTTCTGCACTGGCAAGTCCAGCCTGATCAAGCAATCCTTTAGCGCATTAAAAATTGTCTCAGCACAGGTATTGTCAACATGCACCAGTCGCACAGGCTCCTCTATGACTTCAAACTGCTCAGTTACCCATCTTATGCAATTTGCAACCTGCTCCCTGTTTGCAACATCACGGGTTTCGTCAGCTAGTATCGAAAACCAATTCGCTTCTCGATTTCAAGTACAGCAGATCGCAAGACTTTATGTGCCATAATCCCGAGGATCTCGTTGACAATATCATGTGACAGATATTTTGAACCTGTGTTTATTTTTTCCTTGCAGCCCTCTCCAAAGCAGAACTTGAGCAGCTGTTGAAGGTTGCCTTCCTGCTCGTCATGTCCACGGAGAGGCAGACCCTGACGCAGGAGAAACTGAAGGCTCTTTAGTTCGTTCATCAGGCTTTGCAGTGTTTCTTTTGTTCTGTTTCATGCTGACACGTCACTGGAGCATACACTGACGTTGTAGACTGCCTACAGTTTACATCATACACGGCTGCTCCATGTGAAGATGATTTTTCGTGGCTTGAGAACTTTTCCAGTGCTTTCTTCCAGTTGTCAAAACCGCTCCATACAAACGCTGCATCAGGTTTGCAGCCTTGATGATTAGCCCTCATGCAGAAGAAACAACATACCTTGTTGTCTGTTGTGCATAGGTGAAGCCAAGGGTACTGCTGGAACCATGATCTTTGGAAATAGCGGGACCTTCCTGAACTTACCCTGGTCAGTTTGGAGAGGACTGTGTCGCTCTGTGGCTGAAAGGGGTTGACTGCGTCCTTGCAGCACACAGTAGACTGACATTTTGGTTTTCTTACAGTAGCAGGTCGGTCAATGTCATCACGAGGAGACTGCGCAGGTCGGTTGGCGTCGTCACGAGGAGACTGTATGATTGATGCACCTTCTGTAGGAGATGAGAAAACACTTTCTTCCTCCTTTCCTTCATCATTTTCACTGTCCTGGTTCGATGAAGTGTTAGGCTCACAAAATGTTCCTCGCCTATTTGCCCTATAAGGGCAGGTGGAAGGGATGATTCAATGTCTCCCGCCAAGATCTTATTCATCAGGTAGCATATCCTGGAGCTCTCTTGCTGACTTGTTACGATGTGTATGTCCCTACCAATCATTCTCGCCATAGCTTGCACTACAATAGCATCAGCATATATGCCATTCTTGGCAATGTTGGTCAGGTACTGGTCAGTAATGTGTGACCAAAGTGGGTCAGCTGCAGAGAGGTTCCCGAGAAATGTGTTGACATCTTTCCCGAGCGAGTTTGACAGGAAGTATGATAAGTATGGCGACAAGGTGATGCACCATCAAACATCTCTCTCTCTCTCTCTCTCTCCCCCCTTCTCTCTCTCTCTCTCTCTGATTTTTTGGAGGTGCTCAGTATTAGGGGGGGCAGTATATAAGGCTCCCCCCCCCCCCCCAATATTTTTCTGGAGGGGGGCATGGCCCCCCCGCCCCCCCTGCTTCCGCCGCCTGTGATATATATATATATATATGTGTGTGTGTGTGTGTGTGTGTGTGTGTGTGTGTGTGTGTGTGCGTGTGCAAGTATTTATGCTTGTGTGTGACTGCGTGCGCCTTTGTGGAAAATGAATGTTCAGAAGATGACTTAGGAACTAGAACAATAACAACCACAATACACAAGTGCGTGCACACACACACACATATAACAAGAAGAACACACACACACACACACACACACACACACACACGCACACACCACGCATACTTGCACACACACACACACACACACTCACTCACACATTTACACACTCACACATCAAGGTTCGCACACGCACATATGTGGAATCTCCAGTTTATACGTCTGCATCACCCCACTAATGAACAGACGCCAGCGCACACACACGTCTGCTATATACAGTGGGGTCCCTGAGAGATTTAAAGTCTGATTTAAGTTGACATGTGTTTGATCATTTGTGTCTGTTATTGGAAAGGCCCAGTATGAGTTTGCCACAATCTCTAGAACTCTTCGCAGTGTAGGCCTTGAAATTATTCCAATGTTTGTTTGGTTGGTGTTTCTTGCTCTTTGTTTAAATCTGAATGTGCGGCCACTTCCTCCATTGATGTTCAGATCTGAAAGATGGTCTATGGTATAATGGCTTTGCTCTTGTTTGCTTACGTGATTCTTCAGATTTCTTATCATATCAGATCGGCCAAGCTGTTCTTATTGTTGCCTTGCCAGCCAGTGAGTCTGTTCTCTCATTTCCTATTACTCCTGCATGTCCGGGGCAGTACATCCATATGAGTCTCTCCGATGGAAGGTTGCACATTAGTTCATGGCAAGCAGAGTTTCCCATTCCATTCTCCACTTTTTAAAGTAGGTTCATGGAGTCAGTCAGTATTATGGCCTGTTGAGTTTTAAACTGGCCTATGGATGAAAGCCAGTGGACTGCTTGTGTCACTGCTTCTACTTCCATTGTTATACTTGACGTTGTTAAATTGTACGCGCCATAGTCTTCCTGGATAGGTCGGCCATTTTGCTTCCCTGTGTATCCCCAGCCTGACTTACCTATGGTGACAGAACCGTTAATGTATATGACAATATCATCTTTTTTGCCAAGGTCTTCTACCTGGATCTGAATTTCTGCGTTGGTTTTGCCTTCTGGCCATTCTCGACAGTGTCTCCAAGGTCTGGAGCGATGGCAATTTGGCAGAGGTATTTGAAGTGCTCTGGATACTTTTCCCATTCCTTTGTTTCTTTGAGTTCTGCTAACTGGCACACAAGCTGTATATTGTATTCTGCCTGTCCCATCCATTATTTTCCTCGTCCTAGCCAAGTGCCTTTTGTTCCCTTGACCGCCGCATGTAGTTGGCTTTGGGGATTTTCAAGTGCTCTGAAATAATTATGCCTTCACATGTTCTAGTTTGTGTCTTGCCTGCACGGAAGGCAGGCCAAGCAGGTATCGCAGAGTTTCAACTGCCACATGGACCAATGTATGCAGGATACCACTAACTAAGCCCCTACTGATGAAAACAACTGCTTTGTCATAGAGCCAGCGTGAGTGAATTGCCCCCTCCAGAAGGCACCACCTTGTCTGTCCAATAACACTCCCCATGAATTTATTGATACTGGTGACCCCAACAGAACCAAACCAAGGGCACAGATGTGGAGAGGTAATCAACATGAGGTCACCATGAGATCAGGGCATGAAAGGCCACAGAATTCAAGACTTTTTTAATGCTCCACATGGATGAAGATGACGCAATGGATTTCCACTCAGGTCCGAGATGGCATGACAGGGCTGTAATCTTGTGCTTACTTCCACAATATACCTCAGCGTCAACCAGGCCCCTGGGATACAAACACCAGCACAGCTGATCACGAAATTTGAGCAACACTCTCTGAGATTCATCCAATTAAGTGGATAAAACTTGTTTGTGTGGTTCTAGTATCCACAACTCAGCCTTTCACAAACTCACCTCTGGGAAGGAACTGGTTGGGGCTGATCAATGGCTCTAATGGGAATCAAACCATGACCTCCCAGCAGGGAGTCTGTGATGCTGGCGTTGGCGTTGATCGTGAATGCTTGGTTGATAAGTGGTAAGTCTCTCCTTGTGATACCAGACTGTGATCTGTATTCAAGTTTTATTGGAGGTGTCAATCTAGCCATGACTGGGATAAACGCAAGGTGTGATGATAGTTTAAACCAGTAATTTTAAAGGGTAGAAAAAAAAACTGTAGTGAGAGCTTGACAGTAGAAGGTCTTCAGAGAAGAACCCCCCTCAGACACATTTTTCAGCCCTGAACTCCTTACACTCTGAGGGGGCCAAACTTCAACCATGTCAAGACTTCTAGATGCTCCTTTGCAGTCAGATTTTCCACCCTATCGCTGCCTGGATTCAGATCAGCGACTCGTCTGAATGGATGGGCATCTCAAGGTGTTGCCTTTTTAAGATTGATGTCTTCCCACATTGCTGTGGGATGTCTGTTCCAAGATGAGAAATGTAAGCCTTAAGGAGTTAACTTTTGTTCCTCCTCGATCAGATCCAGCTGTAACTCTTTGTAGCTGCCTCTGTCATTAAGATTCATCTCCTCATCTTACCAGAAGCTATGAAACCTGTCTCAGAGATTACAGGCTGATGATCCCACAAATCCCTGTGCCCGAGTTCTCTATGGCAAGGACTGGCTTGGAAGCCTGATTACCTCAAGCTGCTAGCTAGATTGAAACACTTCTCACTCTTGTTTACATGAGCGACTCCACTCTGCTTTCATAAGGCACAGCGAGTCTAATCAGAATCAATTGTTTTGATGAGCCTGAGAGGAACACAATGCCACTCTTGCTGGTGAGCTCTGGATGTATTTCCCATTCTGGAAGGTTTGATGTGCACTTCCAGTCATCCATCTCATCCAATAAACCCCGCACTTAACGTTACCACTGCTGTTCCAGATCAAGACTTGTGGCCTCTTCTTGTGTGGATTCAGTTTCTGATCGGAGTGAAGCAGGAACAACTTGTGTACTATTACCTATGGAAGATGTCAGCTATGTGCACTGCACAATGTAGGCACTGAAAAATTAGTCAAGAGGTCAGTCAAAAAATATGACTTCTTCTTTTCAACACAATGAAATGGACAAGGTGTGTGTGTGTGTGTGTGTGTGTGTGTGTGTGTGTGTGTGTGTTCACTGTCACATCGAAGTGCTGACTTGTACTTGTAAAAGATATAGAGGTTTAGAAAATGAAGGAATCGTATACATTTATGCACACCTCTGTGTGTGTGTGTGTGTGTGTGTGTGTGTGTGTGTGTGTGTGTGTGTGTGTGTGTGTGTGTGTGTGTGTGTGCGTGCGTGCGTGCGTGCGTGCGTGCGTGCTGTGTGCGTGCGTGTGTGCGCGCGCGAGCATGTGTATATGAGAGAGAGAGAGAGATACTTAGGAGTCATGCACATTTTATGCACACCTGTGTGTGTTTGTGTGCGTGCGCGTGCGTGCGTGCATGTGTGTGTATGTGTGTGAGAGAGATACTTAGGAGTCATGCACATTTTATGCATGCCTGTGTGTGTGTGTGTGTGTGTGTGTGTGTGTTGTGTGTGTGTGTGTGTGTGTGAGACAGAGACAGAGAGAGAGAGAGAGACAGAGAGAGAGATACTTAGGAGTCATGTACATTTTATGCATACCTGTGTGTGTGTGTGTGTGTGTGTGTGTGTGTGTGTGTGTGTGTGTGTGTGTGTGTGTGAGTGATCGCATGAAAGAGCTGTATTGTTATGGTGATCTCTCTTTATGCTGATTTACAAATTCAGCCATATCTAAACATACATGCATACAATCACATAAAAGCATGGGATGCAAATAAATAATAAGCATGATTTGGGTCTTATTATGAAAATAATAATCATGATGTGATAACAAATACCTTTCAAATATTCAGGAAAAATTCAGTAGCAATACTAATAACAATAGCATTAAAAACCCCAAGGCATATTGAAGAATGTGCATCCCAAATGATCGCTTATTATTTCACACAGTTTAAACAAAAGAAAACAAACCAAAAAAAAAAAACTGCTTAATAACAACAAAAAAAAAACCCTACTGAATTTCACTCACATACAACCAAGAAATCTGTCAACAAAAATGAATTGCTGATCAAAATTTAGAGCACACTCACATACACAAATATTTGCATAGATATGGCACTGTATCCCTTGCCCACTGGAAGGAATGTACATTAAATGGCCATACTACATGTTGTAAAATTGAATTCGAACTGCTGCTTCAACCTTTGATGCCTTGTTCTAGCCATAACAGAGCTATGTACATTGTCGCAGAGTAAAAATTGAAGCTCTGTCTACCAGCCATTTCTAACTTCTGTTTTACCATATTGTGACCCTAACCTTTGAACTTTCACCTAGCTCACCCTTCATGTCTCATCTTGATGCTGAACACCTTTGTCAGCGCCTTTTCTATTATGCTGTACCTGATCTTAGAACCTCTGACATTCAGTTTCAATAAGGTCCATGGTCTCCGTACAATCACACCTGAGCAAGTCTGAAGAAAACTAGATGCAACACACAAATGTAATAACGCTTACAAGTTTCACTTTGTTTCATCATTAAATGCAAACTGCAATCTGGGCCTTTAATTTTGAATCAGGTATTCTCAGAAAGAACATACCAATAGCTATGCTACGGGTTTGGTTCCTCTATCACAACAGTACTGAGAAAATGTTCATTTGATACTTTATCATGGATGAAAATACATACATGCCTCCACACACACACACACACACACACACACACACACACACTCACATAAACACACACTGTAAACATATGCAAGGTAAAAATGAATTTAAAACAGTATAGCCAAAACTTGATCCAGTCTTTCACTTCTCCTTACATTCTTGCCATATATGGACATGCCAATGGTTTGATTTCAAAAATCATGTAGGCCTGAAATATCACAGTTGAATGGCATCCTGAACCTTGTCGTTTGATGACAAAGAGGATCTTGTCAGTCTTATTTTCTGGCTGCCACACATACACCTGCAATGTGTCCCCCATGTAACTCTCACCAGTGTAGATCACCTGTTGCTCCTGAAACGAGATATAAAACTTGCTTCTATTTGGCAAAGAGCACATACATACTCTGAATTTCTTTCTCTCGTTCAATCACACACACACACACACACACACACACACACACACACACTGATTCTCTCTCTCTCTCTCTCTTCATGTTTACATTTGTTCCTTTGTCCAGCTTTAGAAGATATTCGCCAAAAATTCATCCCACAGAAATATCATAGGCGCCCATGTATGTTTCATTTACAGTTACTACTTTGCTGTAAAAGTTATAAGGTTAGTAGGAATTTACATAAGTTTTTGTTAAAGGTGTCTAAGATCAGCAAAATGATGACGTCTTAGATGGTGTTGCTGTTTTTGTTGTTTTTATTTCCTGATAAATCATTTGTTTCTACATTTAATGTGAATAACTGTGCTCTTTCCCCTTCAAATGGGCCGATGGCCTTACTGAATAGAAATCTGAAGTCTGAAGCTCTCTCTCTCTCTCTCTCTTCACAGAAACATTTACATGCAAACAAAAACATTTCTGTCCATCGTATGAATTGTGGAATAACATAAACATCTTCCTCTCTCTCTCTCTGTCTCTCATTTCCACAGAAACATATACAAACAAACAAAAATATTTCTGTGCATTATATCGATTGTGGAATAACATAAGCACCTTTCACACACACACATTCACAGTCTCTCTCTCAATGTGTATTTTCCTTATCCTTTAATGATGCAATATGTCCAGTCATGTGTGTACTTCCCTTGCCTTTATGGCCCCTGTAGCTGAAGGCAATAAATCGTCAAAGCGTCTCTCTCTCTCATATCCACAGAAACATACACAAGCAAACAAAATTACTTCTTCTGAGCATCATATTAATCTTGGAATAAAATAAGCATCTTTTCCTTCCATTCCGCTCAACTGAAAAAAGGAAACAGATGTGGAAGCCAATTCAGCAATCACATTAGATTTTTTTGGTGCCTGACCAAAGCCTGTTCCCTTGCTGTGTCATCGACAAAGTGAAACTGGAAAAGACAACCACCCAACAGTGACTCAAATGCCTTGCAATTTCAATGGCTGCTCCATGCACTTATCAAATGTACCTTTTTTTTTAATACCAATATCCACACACACATCCAGGCACTTGGGTACTTTATCTACTTTACTATTCCTAGTCCCTCTGCCCTCCCCCCCCCCCCCCCCCCCCCCCCCCTTGCAACCTGCCACCTGCAAGCTGTTCTTACAATCAGAGGGTATCTGGCGATGTCTGTGTGAAATCCATGCAAAGCCTGGGCCTCAACAGCAGCCTGTGCAGCATCAAAGCACAAGCGGACGTAGCTGGCCACCATGGTGCGTGTTTCTTCATTTGTGTCGCTTGCTGCCACGGTCACATTGTAACAGTGTGCTGTCGCCGCCACCTGCACAAAAGTATCACATGTATTTTTTCACAATGAAAGTGTGTGTGTGTGTGTGTGTGTGTGTGTGTGGTGTGTGTGTGTGTGTGTCTTTTTGCTCTTTTTATTTAGTCAATACAAAATCATGGGTTTTGTCATCGTGTTCAGCATTATGATGGACCTGTTCAAGTGTTTTTCCTCTGTGTGATCTTTTTAGCCACACGTTGATGGTGCGTATGTGTGTACGTGTATATGTGCCTGAGTGCATGTATGTCCACATTTATACAAAAACGTGTGTGTGTGTGTGTGTGTGTGTGTGTGTGTATAAATGTAACATATTCATATTGCATTTTAAAAATATTGTAAGCACTTTGAAGTAGTGTTTGTACAACAACCCATGTAAATAGCTATAATCATATCTGCTAAAAAAAAAAAGAAAAAAAAAAAAGAAAAAGAAAAAAAAAATCCATGAAACATTGAGATCAAAATCTGTTCACTTCAAAACAGAAAATGTAACACACTAAATGCTGTAGCCTCTACCAAAATACCAAATGTGGCGGTGACGGCAACTCTCATCACACTGCCACGTAAGTGATGAATGAAGCAAAGCAGCATGCTCGCATATAATAAACTCTGCACATTTTTCAGCCAAAACTTTGTCACAGTTGGAAATAAACTGGACCTATGAGCTTAAATTGTGTATCATGCATTGTAATTTTTTTATGGGAATTGCTTTCAACATTAGTAAGTTCACATGTACAAAAGGTTTCATCCTCATGTAATGGCATTACTTAAATCTTCAAAAAAAAAAAGGTTGGCATATACTAGGTAAGGTAATAGAAAACGGCTGTGCAAGCTATCCTCTCATCCTGTGAAAAACAGTAAATTACCCAGTAAATGCTTGTGAGAGTACATATATCACATGCCCTTCCTCTCCCCACCCCCTTCTAAAATGAAAACCAATAGCTTGGACAGAAAAATCAAAAAGACTACTTTTGTTACCTTTGGATTTCAGAGAAATGCATATATCATGAGCATTACCCATAAATAAGTTTTATGGTATCTTTTGTCCTCAGAGCAGCATGCCTGGCAAGTAAAATGGCGCTAGATGCCTATGTGTACACACTGACAAAGATTCAGTGTAAGAGACAGATAAATGTTAAATAAAGAACAAACAGATCTGATGAGAACCAAGAAAAGCCTGAAATGGGTGAGTGTTTTACACCAATTTGCAAACGTTGAATACTGAATGTTGAATATATTAAGTCATATGCATGCTAAAGATAAAAAAATATGGTAATAACAAGTCAGGTTTCAAACTTAAACTCCTCATTAAAAAAAGTTAACTTGATATGATTCTGCAGGTACATCAATGTCCCATTACTGCACATATGGAACTGGACTTAAAATCATGCCATTGAAATAAAAAGCAAACACTTCCTTGATTTACTACTGGAAATTGGTTTTGGCTTTTGATGATCACAGCAAGTCAAAGGGCACAGCAAGTCAGTTAAAGATGTCTTTTGTGATTGGGATCAATATCTGATGACACATGAGTTGTGCTAGTCTGATGAAGGTTTTAGGCATAAAGGATACACCGTCATAACCTTTTCTAAAACATACAAATAAATCAGTCATGTTATCAAGTACTTTTTTTCCTACTGACTAAGAAGAACACATTCTTTCATCTACCTTTTAAAATCATAAATATGTAAATTTGAAATTTTCAAGGATTTCAGCAAAAATCCAAAACAGAAAGTTGTTTAGAACTGACATGGTTCGGCATATAACAAAGTGGCAGATTTGGAAAAAAAAATCTTTTGGAACGTACTATCACTTTCTGAACCTCATCACTTATAATAAATACACACTGGAATGAAAAGGAACTGTTGCATTTTCAAAAATATTGAACTTCTTCTGGAAAAAAAACTACAAATAATGAAAATATTTAATTTCAAAGTGGGGTGACTGCTGGCCAAAATTGGAACTAGAGCAAAAACAGAATTACTAGGCTGCCTAACAAAGGAAGAAACAAATTAAAAAAACAATCCACCTAAAATAATTTACATTTGAGTCTTTTTGGTAACTTTACACTGGTCAAGTCATTTATGTACCAAAGATTGTCACAGAACACATCTGGGAGTTGAGAAATATATAGAAAGAAAAAGATACACCAGAAGTTGTGAGTGGGACCCACAGAAATACTGTCCTCAACGGCCAAACCAACCAGCTGGGAGCAATCCTGCACCACCCTTGGAAGACTGCGTTGTGTTCACAGTGACATTGTGTTCACAGTCACAGTCACACTGTGTTCACAGTGACAGAAACAACAGAAGCTGTGTTTACATTTATTGTGATCAAACATTATTTTATTGGTTTCTTGAGGCAACTGTATCCATAAGTAGACAAAAATATCTTGAAAGTTCTGTGTTATATTCCCACTAATGATTCCCTGTTGAAAATTGACTTTGAATGCCAAACAGTCATACACACCTTCAATTAAAACACTCCTGACACAGTTGACCAGTTTGAAGAAAATGCTTTCTCTGAGCATAATATGCACTTTGCCTATATCAGGACTTTACTGAATAATTTACAAAATATGTCGGTGCATTCAGGAACTCTAGTTTTAATACTCACTGCATATCTTAACTCTTTCAGCAGACTTGCAGTTTTTAAAGAATATAACATAAAAATTAAAATTACACTAGCAAGCCGCTTGTCCTTGTTTTCTTCTAGCGTACTATTCAGTTGCTTAAAATGTTGTAACAAATCATTTTAATTTACAGGGCAATAGACCTTAAGTGACTTTAAGTACTCAACATTGCAATTTCGTGCATCATTTGTTTTATTTCTCTCCAAATGTTCTTTTTCACTGGTTTGGCATAAGCCTGTTTAAATAAGGTTAGATATTGTGACGCTCAAATTATTCTTCAAATTCCACTTGCTGACTGTACAGCGAATTCTCAGCTCTTTTCATGGGAAGTTGTAACAGTGTAATAGTTTTGAGCTTTGATTTCAATCCTATAATGTTACTTTATCAAATAATTGTTGTTGTTGTCGTACCCTGGCTAAAAGACTCCACGGATCATCCAAACAACCAAAGCACTTGAACACTACAGTACAAATGCATCAGCCAGGGATGAGAACATTACGTGTGTGACCGTTTTTGATTATCCTGCCATGTCAGCTGCCACACCTCGATTTCTAGGTATTTTGGAGACTGATAATGTTATGCTAGGAGCTTGTCAGAACTGAAGACAATCCCCGCGTAACTATGCTGAGCATAACAACATTCTGATGTAGCCTTGGTGTTCTAGCCTATGTCGGTCTGACACGGCCTTAAGCCAAGGCAGTATCACATAATTATTAATCAAAGTTATTTAAAGAATTCAAATTACCAACCAACATTTGTCTGGTTATTTTCATATCTGGCTCTAAACATTTCTGACTCACTAACCAAAGGCTAGTAAATCAATTAAGATGTTGACTTTAAGGGCTAACAAAAAGTGTATGCTTTCCATGGGTCCACATTTTAGGTATGCGACAACATATGTAGGGCCATGCACACACACAGACACAAAAAAACAGAGGCTGAAATTGTGATTTTGTGATCTCACTGCTATTGCCATGACTAGAAGGGGGCAGCACAGACATGGGCAAGTGAGGCGGAGATCAATCAATGTAAAAAGCTACTGTAACAAGGTCAATTATTGTCTATAGCTTTCACCATTACAAGAAGATACAAAACAAGGAAAGCCTCACCTCTGGAACTGTCCTTGTAAGCAACAAAGATCTTTTCCGGTGTTCACCAACAGCTGCAAATCTCTGAACAAACCAATCAGGAAAGGGAGTAGGTCTGCGTGTTGCAAGATCTATGAGGACAAACTTGCAGAGAAAACTGGCCACTGTCTCATCATTTAACTTGCTGACCATTTCAGAGTACACTGTCATTGATGACTGACCAAAATCACAGACTTCCAAACTGACCTGAAGAAAAAAAAATCAACACGTTACTGGGATGCGTCATGAACTATGCAAGGTTATCAGAGATCAGTCTTGTTTGATACATCAATGAATAATGAATCTTAGTAATTGCATATTTAATCAAAAAAATGTTCTTTGTTCACATCATACACCAATGAACAAGCAATGTAAGTAAATGCAAATCTATATGAAACATGTTCTTGGATTGTTATGATAAACCAAGGAATGAATGCATGTCTGAAGTACAAATCATCACATATTATATGTACGTGCTGATGTCTCCTCATGCATATAATTTTATGTATATACAGGATTAGGATTTTATGCATATGTAGGATCAGGAATGGCTGACATGGGAAAAAAAATACAGCACGAAAAACAGACTGAGTTATCAAGAAATGGGAATGAACATTGCCAAAAGCCCTCTGGCTATAATCAAAGCCTACAAGGTTAAACTACAGTAATTATTTGACATTACATCACATTGATTTTGTGTAAATACCAATGATACCTGCTAAATCACTTCCAGTAGTAGACTAGTTTACTCATTCCTTTGCAAATAAGTTTTTGTTTTGTTTTGTTTTCATTTGTTTGTTTCATGAGATCTCCCATAGCTTAGCAGATATATCACAAATCTTTCTGTGCACAGTTTCATGTATATATGCTGATCATTGTGGCTCTGATTACAGGTAGAGGGAGTTACTACAAAATACACGTTTACCGATATGCTGTGATATTATCTTCAGGAAAGCAAACTGTTTATTGATGTTGATGTGTTACAGAGGTTGTTTTACAGTCTTCAGACTGCAAAAGCTTCTGATGTTTGAAAAAAATGTTCCGTATGGCATCAATTAACCAGATGATGTATGTGCGCGCGCGCACACCACACACACACACACACACACACACACACACACAATAATCCTGATACCTACTGGAAAGTGCATGAGGATTCTAAAAGGTTCAATGAACTGTTTCTACAATGTTCCATTCCCAGCATTTTGACTAGTTCTGCTATGCCATGATCCTCAAATTTCCATTTCATAAACTGTAAATGACTGGCGTTTGGGAAGTTTGAAAGATTGTGATCTATGAATTCTGCTCAAGTTGAAGGACATGAATCCTTCTTGGGACTGTTTTATCAGTTGCATGAAGACTAGATTTTGTAAACCTTCAACTTGAAGTAAGGACTTGGAACTTCTTGCCAGAGTCAACCTTTCCTCAATGTGGATGTGATCTGGATCTGGATTAGTACATCGCTAAAACATCCATTTACTGGCATAGGTGGGGGTGCGCAGCGTGATGATATTATCGGCTTCTGACTTTTGCCAGAGCTGACTTGAAACTGTCGACTGACTTTTGTGGATGATGTTATGTCGAGGTGGTTCCACTCAGTTATTGTCTTTGGGAAGTATGAATGACGGTACTGATCGGTGTGTGTTTCAGGAATGATCTGTGAATCAGCGAAGAATTAGCTTCAGCTTTTGTAGTTCATCTCAGTCAACATTTTAGGTCCAATAACATGTCTTCAAAGGTAACAGGTGTTGTCTTCTCATTGTAACATGGTGTATGATTTTGTTATTAATATATGGGATATGCCACCATAAAATGAATCTGACTTCACTATCAAATTTGCATAAAATTTCTTTTTTACATCCCTTAACAAAGTTTTCGATGTGTTTCTTTCTTTCTTTTTTTTCCCTTATCTCCCTGTCAACACTGGACAGTACTTCCAAATCAGACAAACAATACAAGAGCTACATTAACCCTAGCCTGCACACTCAATTTACTTTTGCTGAGCTATTTCGGGGCAAAATACAAAATCATGTTTCTACTTTTGTTTTGCTTTTAGCTCTAAATTTATGTCATTAAAGTAGAACAAGAAAACCCTGTTGAGGAAAGAAAAAAGAAAATATGTTTCTAATTCAAACAGATACACCAGTAAGGACTAAATAATAATCAAAAACACAAGGAATGAAAGCGCTTACAGTTGACA
>CM065714.1:114497378-114534878 GCA_033310375.1 Conus canariensis
AGTTTATCAATAGCAGCCTTTCCTTTCCAATACCCTCTAGGAGAATAATATATTTTGTACTTCGTATCGTCCATAAGAAGGGACTGTTTTTTATTACATTTTTAACTATGTTTTTTAGATTGAATATGCAAGAAGAAAGATTGCTCCCATAGCGCCTATAATAAAGCCTATTTCTACCATTTTCTGATCCTCAGATGGTTCATAAAAGTCAGACAGTTCTGGCGGTGACGATGTGAGAAACTTCTTTCCTGTCACTAAGTAATATTCATTCATTGCTTCATCAACGTCTGTAAATGTGTGCTCTGCATGTCCCTGCTCTCTTAACTTTTTATTAATAAAGTCTAAGTGAGCAATTCTCCTTTTCTCGTAAGCGTCTCTTGCCTTAGCTAAATCTTCCATTGCCTTGTTATGGCGTTCTCTCTCTTCATCAGACCGCAATTTACTAAACATATAATTGCTCCCAGAGAAAGCCAATGCATTAACAATAGTCCCTCCCACCATCAGAACTAATCCGGACATCTTTTTATAAATGAATGAATCTTTTTATAAATCAATATTTTTAGAATGAATCTTTTTTTTTATAAATCAATCTTTCTATGCATTAATCTTTCTATGCATTGATGTTTTCTGGGATAATCCCCTGTGCAACAAGAAAGTCTTTTGAGGCAATCCCTGCAATTATTACAGCTATAACCTTAACAACATCCTCAATGTCTAACCTTCCTAGATCGGCCGGCTTCATTTTAAACATGTTTTTTGCTAACATGCTATATCCTATACTAAGACCGCTGATTACAGCAGAGTGGTAAATAGTATTGATGATCTTTGCAGTGCTCATGTTTTTTATTAACTAAAAAAATAATTAAAATAATCATAATATGAAAGACTGTCTATGTGCTTTTTAATCAGATAATCTTTTGTTGCCAGAGCTAAAAATAAGGTTGTAACTAGTTTCGGCGAATCTTCTATCTTTCCCATGTTGGGCGGCTTTATTCTTAACAAACATTTTGCTAGGGTTGAATAAACTATAACACCAACAATAGGCACTGCATAATTAACCAGTGTTAAACTCATGGTTTTATTATTTTTATTGTTTTTTAAAAAGAGTTTAAAAATGGATTGCGACGAGCTATTAAAGTGTGAGGAGGCGGCAGACCTCTGTCATAAAGAAAGATTATACTCGCTGGCTGCTTGTGGGAAAACCAGGCAGTATTTAGGCGTTGAACTAAGTATCGAACAGATTCAGCAATTGTCTACATCAGACGTTGAGAAGTATTACGCTAGGTACGAGGCACAGCTAGGATCAAAAATGGTTAGATCGGTGGGGCAGACAATGATTAGTTTATATGCTAAGTTAGTAGGTAAGATAGCGCCGATTGATTCAGAAGAAGATTTAAAATATGACTTAACACAAGATCCGGTTTTAACCAAGTCCCTAGAATCTCTTGCATGTGACATGTATTATAGATTTGGGACGTTGCTATGTCCATTTATCATGGGATTAATTACTTTCAATCATATTAATTTCAATCATATTAATTTTAATCAGACTAAAAAAAATGAGCGAGCAGGAGAAGACTCCACAGGCGAGTGCCCCACAAGTGAATTCTCCACAAGTGAATTTACAGGCGAGTGCCCCACAAGTGAATCCACAAGTGAGTGTCCCGCAAGTGAGTAGTGTTACTAAAGCTAAAAGTGCTGGCCGTGTTGAGGCCGGTCGTAAACTAGCTGAATGGAACAGCTGCAAAAAGCAAACCAAGCAGCAAAACAAAAATTATTAGATAGTAATACAACATCAGCACCAGCACCAGCACCGCCACCGCCGCCAACAACACAATCAAACTATAAGATGTATTATTATGTGCTGGGGAGTATTGTTGTTGGTGGAGGGCTTTTAGCATACAAGCGCCTAAAGCCATACTTAGCAGCAAAGTCACAAACCCCCACAAAAACAGTAAAGGAACCAGCTTCTGCAAAAAAAAGTACAACCTCCTGCTGTAGACCCATTTTTAATAAATTAGTTTTTTAATGTGTTGTTAAGTACTGGTTAAGTACAAGCTAAGTACTGGTTAAGTCAGTTATAACAAGCTAAGTACTGGTTAAGTCAGTTATAACAAGTTAAGTGCAAGTTAAGTGCAAGTTAAGTGCAAGTTAAGTGCAAGTCATGTTAAGTACTAGTTAAGTACTAGTTAAGTTCTTAAGTAAAGTACTAGTTAAGTACTAGTTAAGATCTTAAGTTAAGTACTAGTTAAGATCTTAATTTAAGTCGGCCAAGTCGATTCTCCAGTGGTCTATAGCGTATGAAAACTCGGGGTTAACGGAAGTTCGCTTGCTATTGGTAGAGTCTAGCGACTTCTTATTAACAGCAGTTGTGTTTACTTGATGAAGAGCAGAGCGCAGATTAACGTTTGTGTGATAAAATACTTTGCGCTCAAAGAGAGCCTGCTTGTAGTCGTTGTGACTTTTTTTTTTTGACAACTTCTTTACCTATACCCTTAGCTTTCTTCATTACAGAAGTCTGGGTAGCAATGCTATACATCTTTGCCCGTAAGCCAACATATTCTAGTATAATCGTCCCATTAAGTTCATCCTTCATCTTTCCAATCACTTTCTTATTCACGGCTGAATGTAAAGGCGAATCTTTTGGGTAGTCGCACGTGTCGTACCATCCGTCAGCTCCTTTAGCTACCTCCGCCTCTAAATCCTTATAGAAGTCTTCAGTTGGGATGTCCAGAATAAAACTATCAGTGTCTGTGTAAACGACATTTGATTCTGGGTACAGCGGCTTAAAGTAGTCATATAGAAATTCAAGCATTAATAACTTTGACAGCTCTAGCACGGCAAACCCGATAAACACCGGCTTGTCCAACTTCACATTCTGTTTCTTCATCATAACTCCAACCAGGCTGTCAATAAACCGTCTAAAGTCTTGATAATTAGGTTTAGAGACCAGCTTAATTGCTTGTTTTTCTTTCGTAACTAATCTTACATCTTTACGATTGTGTACGTTCTCCATCGTCTTACCAAAACAGCTGTTGTTCATCAACTTAAAGAAGTCTTTTTCTGAAGCGTCCGTGGCCGCAGTCCTAAGATCAGTGTTTTTCATGATGTATGGCCTCATGAAAGGCTCTTGGTCACAGGTAATTATTCTGTGAACAGCTGTCAGCTTTAATCCGTGTCTTAAGTAAAATTGTAACAGTCGATAATGACAGACATACTTTCTCTTGTGTCGAAGGTTAGGCACGAGTTTAGGCGGTTCTGTGGGACTCATCTTTAATCTTTCTGCTGCTAGAGGATAATCATTATGAAGGTCATGCAACTCTGCGGGATAATCTAAGTCTACCTCTAAGATTAATCCTATTGGATTATCGGGCGTAAGCTGTGATAGCATACTCAACACGGCAGTAACCTCATGAGGCCCGTTTATCATTTTAAAGTTTCTTAATGGCAGTGTCTGACTCATGACCCACCCATACAGATTGTTGGCGTCTAAGTACATCAGATAGTTGGATGGTTTAGTGGGGTCATAATCGTCTAAATACTTGTTGTTGGCTCTGCGGTAAGGATGACAGGCCATGCTAATGCCTCCTCTCAGCCCGTCCTCAATCATCTGAAGTGTATCCAGATCCGAGATTAAGTCAATCTCGACGTTTGTAGACTTCAGGAATGCATCCCAAGACAACCCCAGGGCAGAGATGTACTGTGACGAATCTAGGCCGTAGTGTTTCATGCAAGTGGATCTGTAATTTTCAAACACATCTGCCAATAAACACACATCGGCATTCAAGTATTGGTCGTGATAGTCGCCCATCGTTTTGCAGTGCAATTCTGTCCAGGCTTTCTGCGCGTATTCATAGTCGGCGTCAGATATACCTCCGCCTCTAAGACGGCTGTAAAAATCGTCTTTATGTGGCAGCGCCGGCTCGTCAAACCTCTCCCACGAGTCCATGTATTCATAAGGATAGACGCCTTTACGGACTAAAGATGGGTCGAAATATTTTTTAGTGATTGGATAGTCTTGCAGAGATTCTGCTAGTTTGCTTAAACTCCCCATCAGATGCTGGGCAGAGTCATAGAAAGATAAACAGTCCACAGTAAAGGTCATACACTTTTCTGATGATTGTGCAATACAGCTAACTCTCTTACATTCAGAAGTTATTGCTTGCATGATAAAGTGAGAATCATAGCCTCGTAAGTTATGAAAGAAGATAGGCAGTTTCCATTTTTCGGGGTTAACCTTGAGTTGAAGATTACAACTGTTGTGTGCCGCCCCTCTGAATTTGCCAGTAATGTGATCATGGTCTCTTACAGTGTCACCTAATAACTTGCATTTACATATCCAGCAGTGGGTGGCTGATTCGTAGCGCCTTTGGTCTTCGGGGGTCATCTTAATGTCTGAAAGGTTCAGCTGATTAGAGAATTGATTGCGAAGGTGTTTCATCTGCTCCAAAAATCGACCAGCTGCGTCGGGGCCTCTGTAAATCTCCGGCTGTGTGTGTCCGCCATCTGACCTAACAGCAACAAATGCATAAGAACAGATCTGATGGCGGGACAATAAGGTTGTTTTTTGTTCTTGTTGAGGGTTGTAGTACTGTGGCAAAATCGCTTCAAAGTCAGCATAGACTACGTATGGGCTCATCTGCATTTTGTGTACATTCTTAAAACCAACCTTAGACCCTGGTTTGGGCGTAAGAAGTTCGATTTTACAGTCTACAAAACTTTTACAATGCTTCTTATGTTCAGCAGCTGCCTCTATAGATGGGATTCTGACCAAACACCTTCTACAAAGCTCTTGTTTAAATTTGTTCATTGTAGTATAAGCTATAAGTCTGCTAATTGATCTGATTAATACATAATGGCTCTTGGAACCGTCCGCAAATAGAATCAAGTCTACATGATTCTCAAGTGATTCGCCTAAAGTAGGGGCTTCGGGAGAAATCCTTAAAGGGGCCAGATTGTCTACTGAATTCCATATGTATACGCTTACGGCTATTGGTTTGTTTTGCTCTTCAAACTGGTCGATACTTTCTACGCTCACTGGAAAGGTTATGTTATTTAAGTTCAGCTCATTTATATACTGCCTATAATTGGAAACTCTGTTTGCATTATTTTTAACAGGATGTAAATGTGCCAAAACACACCACATGAAACATAAGTTGTCTGAATTATGTATGTTTAGGACTGCTCGTTTTAACTCTAGCTCTCTCGGGAGAGGAAGGTAAGAATTGCCGACTATAGGAGAGTATTTGGCTTGTCTTAATCTGATTTCAAGGACCGTTCCTTCAGACCAGCCGGAGCCGCGCAATTTCGCTTCTTCGCTTGCATGGTTAAACTGTGTAAGCATGTAATCAGCCCAGTCAGAATTAAAGTCGTGATAACTCATTACTTCTTTCTGTCTAGTTGAAACCCAGACTAGTATACTATTATCATCGGGGGTTATATATTCAATCTGAATGGCCAACAACACTTTTACTGGCGGGTTAAATTGAAGAGACTCTGGGATTTTAGAAATAGCATGTGTTACGCTTTCTTGAACGCTTGAGGGCTTAATGATGTCCATGGCTAGTTCACTGAACATATTGCCCACTGGTTTAGCATCCAACGCCTTTGTGGCCGTCATTTTTTAAGGCCAATATATAGGTAATACAAAAAAATAAATACTAAAATTTAGCTAATATTTACTAATTTGAGGTAATAAAAAAAATAAATACTAAAATTTAGTTAAATTGAATAGCTGCTCCTTCAGAGTTAGTAAAAATAGACAATTCAACGTCATCAGGAGTCATAATATTAACTAAAATTGCAATACACTTTATAACTGGGTTGGGCAAAGAATCTGGCATTTTACTGATTACGTTAGTTACACTTTCGCGAATATCTGTGTGCTCAAAAAGATCCGTAATTAATTCGTCAAATTTGTTTCTTAACTCTTCTTCATTAGCCCCCTGCTCCATCATTAACTCTAAGGCGCAGCATATATTTTTAAACTCTGTAACTACTTTGGTCGTCATTTTTAAGATCGAATATATAAGTAATACAATAATTAAATCAGGCTCGTTTTTGGGTTTGCAAGGTTCTGCTTTGCAATGTTCTTTCTGATTGCCTCAGCGTCTACCTGTTGTGAAGTAAAAGTCTTTCTCCATTTCTTTTGAAGATCAATCTTTTGTCGTCTGTAATCATCACCGTCAGCCATGGCTCGTTTAAATTCTTCGTCTGTTACTTTTCCATCCAGTAATGTATTGCTTATAATCAGCCTTAATGAATGAAGTTTTGCTGTTGCTAGGGCTACAATGGCAGTGTGCTTTTGTAATTTGGGCGTTAGCTTTTTTAAAACAGCACTTACAATCGTGGACATGGCACCTAGCCCTAAACCAACACTCCCAAAAGCTATGGATATCGGTGTCCCAACTCCAGTAGCTAAAAGAGCAACACTAGACCCAGTGCTTAAGCTGGATACAACCGACGAGCCGGTGATTATATAAGAAAGGACATTTAAAGCTTTAGCATATTTCTTTCTAGTAACCCTATACTTGTTCAAGTCACTTTCTACTTCTTCTTCAAGCTCAGTCATGTGCTTTAATCTAAACTGCTGACCGTCTTCCATTTTAAAACAAGATTATTTTTTAATCTTGTACATATCTTCTTATTAACCCTTCTGGCAACACTTCATCAACAGAGTAAAACGCAATAAAATCAACATACTTAATAAAAATAAAATCGAGTACTGTTAGTTTGTCTTTGTCAACCATCACAGTAACTTTGTCAGAAGATACAGAAGTGTTTATTTCATCCCCGTTTTTAGTAATAACAATAACAAGCCTAAGAGGCCTATCCAAGTTTTCAGACTTTATTTGTACGCCTCTGATTAACGTGTGCTCTGGCAAACTAGGATCAGCCTCCCTTGGAGTAATAAATAAGCGAAAAAGCATCGTCATTTTTCTAGGCAGTGATTCTAGTTTTGGGTTAAATTCTAAGCCGACGGTGTCACCCCCACTTCAGCTAAGGACTTCTTTCTCCGCAGCATATATTCAGAGCCCTGCTTAGTTATTTCAATCTGCTTTTTCTGTTGTAATCCTGGGACTAGGCTAGCAAGAAGGCGTCCTTCATTCAAAGCTTTTCTAAAATTGTATTTCTTTATCAAAGTATACATAGGGGCTTCGTAGTTCAAACTTTAAATTCCAGTTAATGTCAGGAAGCAACGCCCAAGCATTCTCTCGTTTATGAAGTTTGTATTCGTGTTTGCCAAAATCGTTTGCCCTTAGATTTCTTATCTCTTCCAGGGTAGGATATTGCTGTCGTTTTTTATCTTCAATTTCTATTCGTTTGTAAACACCATCGTCGGTGTACTCAAATCCATAAACATTTCCTGTCACTCCTATTAGATCAAAGTCCGTTGTATCTGCTAGATCTTTTATCTCTACTGCAACGCATTTAGGAGCTAACTCCGCTTTCGATTCTGGCCCTCGAGACATTCTTTTTAATATAAACAATTTATTATTAAACCGCCTGTAATAAATAATTTGTTATAAATAATCTATAATAAGCAAACGTATTGAACTGGTGGGTCAGTCCGTAAGCATAGTTTAGCGTGCTTAGATTTTTCTAACTGCTCTTTTATTTTTTTTAGTTCATCCTTGTCCCTGATTATATAATTTTCACTTAAACATTCTTCAAAACTATCTCTGTCCTTAGTATAGAATAATACAACCGATTTTAACTGCGATCTAAAGTCTTTTAAGACAGCATTCTATTTTTGAGTTAAGAGCCAAACAGAAACTAATGCGTGTCTTCCGCTAAAGGCTAGCTTAGACAGGGTCCTTTTTTTAACAATGTCTTGTTCGGCTGAACAGTCATCAATAATAAACAGCGTTTCAGTTCCCTCAAATAGCCTATAGTAATGTTCTAAACAGTCGCTTAGCTTGTCAGAAGGATCAACTAAAAATATATTCTCGTCTGTCCAAACAAACTGCCTTTCTTTGTAAGACTTGTTGTGCTTAATGGTTGTGCAGAATATAACAATGTACTCGTAATGAAACCTGTAGACTGTTTGTAACAAATCAAGCACGAAGACAGTTTTCCCACACCCCACAAATAAGCGAACAGTGCGGGTCTTTGGGCAGAAAGTTCAAACTATCCATCTGTTTTAATAGGCTATTTCTTTCAGTCTATTTTCTTCAATGTTCAGCTGGGCGTCATAAACCACAAAAACGTGCATTTGTATCTGGCCATTCTCCTCCTCTTCCTTATTAATCTGTATGCCATCTGACCCTACCCTTCTTCCACTCCCGTGCAGTCTGTTGTCATATGTGGACCTAAAATCCAGCCATAGTCCGTGTAGACAGCATGACAGAGGGCTGGTCTACACAAGCACAGTTCAAGGGAAGTAACCGTAATTTTAGTCTCTTGTTAAGAAGTTGTTTCCTTTGGAGAGTTGTTCCCCTTGAGTGGTAAAACGAAGGTTGTGGAATTGAAGATAATGTATTTTGATTTGGTTCTAGTTTACTATTTTTATTCTTTGTATACAAAAATATTGTTGGGAAAGTTACTAGAAGTAATTAATTTTGGGGGCTGAAATTAATTAATTTAGGGAAATGATAATCAAGTTCCCCAACCTACTTCCTGTTTCCTGACAAGTTCCACACCCTATTTCCTGTTCCTTGACATAGAAGTACTTTCCCTTTTGACCGGCTGAAGAGAGGAGGAACCACGTTGTCTCTCTAGAGGGAAAACAAAGTGGGCAAAGTGGTCTCTTAATTCAAGGTTAGTAAGCTGTAGTAAGATTATAAGTAGATTAGACTAAAAACTAAGCCTGTATAATATAGTTACTGATCATATTATGATTGGACTTATCTAGATACTGGTCAAGTTGGTATGTTGAACCGGTTGGGTTTACCATGTGCTTTTGGTAGACACTTTGAAATTGGGGAAAGGATCCTGGCCATTCTACAGGATTTTAGTAGGCTGTCTTGTTTGAAATAGTACTAAGGCATGTTAAAGAAATTAAGATTTAATTTCTCTGTCATGCTTATTCAGTTCTCTTGTGCTCTCCCTTCTCAAGTCGAACAGAGCTAAGAGTCTAATCTTAGTTTCCAGTCTAAATTTCTTTCTCATTTGGTTTCCCTCAGTCTGTATATTTTCTCTCACCTTCTTTTAAGGATCATTGCTAACCATGTTGTGCCTAGGGCTAGGGTTCATAATTTAGCCCAATACTCCTGGCATTAAGTTATTATAGTAGTAGAAGATTTGTATAGTTAGGGCCTAGTTCCAGGGGGAAACCTTTTTATTCCCTTGTTCTTATGGAATGACCCCTGCAACTAAGGAGAAGAGAGTTGTTTAGCTTTGTTAGCATGTATTGTGTTGCTACATTTGAGCTTTTCTCAGTACTAGAAGTTTGTGGAGACAAATTGTTGTTGTATTGATGTAGGAATATTTTTAGGATGTTTGTTGGTTATTTCTGCGCAAGGGCTTGAAGGGTCATGTATGGAAGAGTTTGTAAAAATGTGTGAAGGGCATAATGCTTCCACGCTAGTGGGTTAAGATTGCCGATTGGCTGGGGTATCAGCTGTGTGTGGCAAGATTGATGCATTTTTATTGGTGTGTTCTTTTATGTTCAGTGGTGTTGCTCTTGGTAGTACTTTAATAGTAGATTTCTTTACCATAGAAGGCTAATGTATTGTGTTATGTGCTATTCCCAGGGGCCATCCGTTTCGTCGACTTCGTCGTTATTTCTGCCACATTTTTATTTTCCTCCTTACCCTTCCTCCCTCCAACCTTGCCCAAATTACTCTCATTTACCCTGCACCCAAAGTTGTCCCTGGTCTAGCCCGCAAATACCCATACTCTGCTACCCGTCTCAATGTACCTGCGGAACCTCAGGGATGGGATGATGTTTATGCTGGGCTGAACTGTTTTGATGATTTATTTTATGTTTGATGTTAACCTTAATCGTGGTTTTTGGAAATCTTTTGATTCAAAATCAGTGTCGTGTTCTGGTTAATTAAACCAGTGGTTGATTGTTGAAATTGTTCAGTGAGATAAATTAAAAGAGTGAGATAAATTGTAAGCCACTTGTTTTGTCTGCGTAAGCAAGAGCCTTCCTCGGCCCCTCCCTGTAGACAGGGTCAGAGTGACTTTCCCCAGTTCTATATCTTTGTGTTCTTCTCCTTTCTCTCTCTCCCTCTCTCTCTCTCTCTCTCATCTCGCTCCCACTCTCTAAGCTGGGGATTAGTGTCTGTCTGTCTTCAGTCCATATTTGTCTGTTAGATAATCTTCGAGTCTTACATCGTGAAGGTGAAGTTTTTTACACACATGATCGGCTGTGGGGCTTGTCTGTCTGCCTCCGGCGAATAACTTTCTTATTTCATCAAAGTGTTGGTCAGGTAAAAGTCCAGCTGAATACAACTGAAAAGGCTTGCCATCTACTGTGCAAGACAGTTGCTCAATTTCTGGGTTGTAAAACACCTCAGATTCTCTCTGAAAAGGAGCTGAGGGTTTAGTAAATAGCAAGAGAACCCCCTTTAGGGACCTTAAAGAATTGCTTATAGCTATTTCCCAGACAGTGTCTTGCTTGTTTTTAATCGCTAGACTGTGGTGTAAAACTCTTTCAAAGTAAACAACCGCCCTACTTTTATACTGATTTAAGATTATTCTAGCTAGTTCAGGGTTAGTAACAACATCAAAATTAAGAGAGATGTTACTGACAGTGTATCTAGCTGTTGGGTCATCTGATAGAATAACAGACCCGCTGTCATTGAATGTCAGTTCGTAAGTAAGTTTGTCTCTTAGTGCGCCTTGGTAATATGGTTGATGGGTTTTTAACAGTTCAAAATCTTGAGGGATGCAAAATCTGTTCTTAAATGCTCGCGCTATTGCCTGGTCCCCCCCGTCTTCCTTTGCATCTGCAGCATTAAGCCTGTGCTTAAGACCGTTTGGGCTCTGGATCCCCTGAAAGATTTTGTCTTTCCTTTCTGTTCTGGGTAGCCACAGATCAGAATAGAGATTAAAAATGTCTGCGCTACTCAGTGAGAAGACTTCTCTACCTTCCAGTTTAATTACCATATTTTTAATAATGGCCCTGCCCAGGTTAGCAACGACAGTGGCATTAGGATCCGCCGACTCAATATCTATTTTGAATGACAGCCTGGCAGTGCCTGGCATTATAACATCGTCGGGCCCGAGGTCACTAAATCTTACTGTTAACATTTCATTGGGCTCAATTGTTGATGGATTATTTACAACGCGCACAGTCTGTCTTATGCCTTTTATGCCATGGGGCTCCTTCGCTTTTCTGAATGGATCAAGGTCGCAACCGTATGGGTTCATTTTTTATAAAACAAAAAATAATAAATATATAAATATGTCTGGCGAAGATATTGACGCGATTGATCCTATTAAAGAAGAAGATGAAACAGAACTGGGTCCTTCATTGCAAGATGAACTTGAAGAAGCGAGTTCTTAACTCCCTAGACGGCCTCAAGATGTAGGAGCGGGCTCTGTACTCCTTAGAGCTCGTCAAGAACTTTTAGGAGTAGGCTCTTCACTCCCTAGACAGCGCCAAGAACTATTGCTACAACGAATTGAATCATTCTATAGAAGTATAGGGCGGGAGCTGCCAGACGCGATCGATCTTAACGATTTTGAGATGGGAGAAGGGGGCGGAGACGAGGAAGGCCATTTGTTTATAAAATATATGAAGGGCAATAAACAAATGCGTAAACAAGTTACTGATAGCCGGGACCCCTCCGAGTTTTTAACTCTGGGCTCACTTGGAGAGATTCCTATTCGGATCAGAAGGCGATTAAATATTGCAGATCCAAGGAAGTCTGCTCTAAGGTCTAAGGCTGTTAGTGCTTTACAGAACGTGAAGCAAAGGCTGCCAACACAATCTGAAATACAAAACATACCTCTTCAAGAATTAAATCAAACAGCAGATGATCTAATAGCAGAAATTGAGACGAGTTTAAATGAAGAAACAATTGACGGTTCTCAATTGCCTAGGCAAAGAGAAGGTGAGCTGAGTCCTGAAGAAGAAACGGCTTTAAAAACAATTGATGATCCTTCATTGCCTGAGCGCGAACACGAGGTTCTTAAAGCTAGAATCAAGGATCTTGAAGTTGAACTGCGTGACCTCAGGTCTGTTAAGTCTGCTTTAACAACTACGAACGAAGAACTAAAAAACAATTTGAGAAAATTTAATGAGCTAGAGAGAGAGATAGAAGAAGAAAAAAATAAACTGGCTAATGCAGATGATAACAATTTAGAGCCGGAAGAAAAGGCTAGAATACAGGCGAAAATACAGCATTTAATGATACTAAGAAAAAACAGGTTATCAGCGTTGTATATTAACAGAGAAAAAATAGATGCCCAAATAAGCAGAATCAGAGAAACTATCTCTACACTGGTTTATGCATTAACCGGCAGTGCGTCAACAGGACCAGTAGCTCCTCCAACGCCTCAGCCCGGCAAAAGTTGGATTAGAAAACAATTGCACCATCTGGCAAACTTATTAAAGAAGTTAGCTGTCAAGGCGCTTGATGCTCTGCCTGGCATAATAGGCAGTGTTGTTAGTTGGGTTTTGTCTACCATAGGCAAAGTGGCTGGTTATATGGCCGACCATCTGTGGACGTTGGGAGTGCTGGCTGCCGGTTTAATTTTTAGTGAAATAAAGTATGGCTAATCCAGTAAAAGTTAAAAACACAACAAGGGCTGTCTTTTCACTAGTGTGTCTGTCGGGGTGAGGTACATCAACAGGCGGGGGGTCGCTTTCTGGGCTGCTTATAACTGGCGGTGGGGGGTCGCTTTCAGGGCTAGATACTTTTTTTAAAATGGCTGGTGCGGGCCTTGTGTTTAAGCCTTGATTGTGTCCTAAGTTTTGGTCGTCTCCGGCTATGAGGATTTCATTATTGTAATTCTGTATCATGCCAATCTGTAGTCTAAGGTCAGAAGGCAGCATGTATAATCCATGGCCCACAACAAAGTCAACCTTTGACCTCGCATGTGAAAGAACGTTTTGGTACCTTTGTATGCTGGAAGGCAAATCAACAGCAGAGTTAATAGCATCTTCTAAATTGGCTAGAAATTGTTTTCTGGCGTCAAAGCCTGTAGATTGATCCACTATGCTAGACTTGGTCTGTGCTTGCGCTCCTAAAAGGCACCAAACGTACGTCCGTATGGAGTCATTAAGTCTTTGAACTCCTGGCATTGTTAGGCCTTTACTTTCATCTAAGATAAATGTTGCCCAAGCATTGGGGTGTTTTTGTTCTATGGCCCCCAATCTAACTTGGGAGTTTGGCTTAAAAGAGGTGTGACCGGGCCAGTAGTCAAAATTATACTCTCTACGCTGACCCCACAAATACAATGTGCCCAACCCGTGATTGCGGTCTAACTTTTGTCTAAAGTTATTTGAAGGGTTAATGTTAAATTCGTTGCAGATTCTTTCATATGCATTATTGTCCATTGAGCTGAGAAATGGATTAAACGCGTTGTCATTGGGGAGCGTACTTGTAGTTCAGTTAGTATGCGCCTATACTGGTAATAAACATGAAAGTTATATACTGACCTTACTAAGAGGTTGGGGTGGTTTAAATGGTTTGCATATGAAACACCGCAGCCAGTGGTTGAGCAGTAAACTGCAAAATTTAACTGATTCTGGTAAAAGGCCATAGGATGAGTTGACCATGCTGATGGCACTCTATCGCTCTTTATTGGAGGATTTAAATATCTAGTTAGTGGGTTTACAAGTCTGACTAGAAAGCCATATGATTCATCCACTGCGATGGTTAGGTTACTAAAGTCCAAAGATTTGGGCTCATAAACCCCTCCTACGTCGTAAGTGGCACTTTCATTATATTTAAAAGGTTCCATTTTTAAATAGATTTTTTTAAAAAGATTTAAAAAGGATGTTCCTTTATATAACCAAGCAAAACCAGCGCGTGTTTTTAAAGTATTCATTTGACAATAAAGGCGGAAAGTGTAGGGCTGCTCTTAGAGAACTTAGGTTTAAAATAAGGTGGTTTAACATATCTGAAAAGGCCCAAAATAATTGGATAGATATTTATGGTGAGGGGGGCAATCGCTTAAAACGTTTAAAAATACCTGATGGTTACTACAGCTTTTGTTCTTTAAAAGAAGCATTTAACAAATTTGACATACGTTAGAAATTAATGAGGCAAGTCTTATAATTACTATATTTTTACCAAAACATAAAGACAAAAGGGAGTACGTTTTTCCCAAGGGCCTTGCTCGAATTTTAGGCTTTTATGATAGTGGTAAAACCTATCGTATTAATACACACGCGTATATAGAAAGCGGTCTATATGAATATGTAGGCAGTAGGCCATCCGATTTTCTAATTAATCCAATGTTGTATGTTCATTTAAGCGAATTAAAAACAAACACTAATTTGTATAATGGCCAGCCATCTACAGTTCTAAGAGCACTCCCATCAACTAAGGTGGGGTTTTGCGATTATCAGTCATATACATTTGGTGAAAACAGTCAATTTAAAGAATTAGTTGAAGGGCCTATAAATTCAGTGTGTGTAAAAATAACTAACCAAGATGGAAGGCCGGTTGTTTGTTCTGATTTGTTGGTGGTGCTTGAGATAGAAGATTAATCAGAGAGAAAGTATAGATGCCTGTCGGCAGTCTTACGCGCCATGAACAATGAAGAATTTAAAGCAACAGGCCTTAAACCGGTGAACGCAATCAAATTAAAAAAAAATTAGCATTACTGAAGACATCCAAGGTAATCAAAAACTCTTGCCTTTTGGATTAAAAGTAAGATACTTGTATGCTCCTGGAGAGGCAGAGGGCGATGTTAGAATTAGAGCCACAGACCCTATATGGAGCGTAGACGTATATGAAGTTGAAAGAATTATGAAAACAACCCCTCCCGTATATTATTTAAGAGAGACTCTTTCTTCTAGCGGCGCTACTACGTCTAAAAAGCTCGCCCCTAAAAGATCGTTTGTTCGCGAAGAGTTGCAAGTTGTCCCGCCAAACACAGTGCCTGTTAGTTAATGTGCGGTTCTAGAGCAAGAAAATTATTTCGCCCGCGATTAGATTTGTTTAATTTTGTAGGGGTTTAGCTATTTTTTTTGGCTGAGGAAATTTGATTATGTGAAAAGTGGGGTTTGCGGGCGAAATAAGATGGCTGGCCAAGAAGGCACGTTTAATCTTTCTCTAAGTCTGATAGATTTATCCATTGGTTACATTTCCTCTTTCCACCAAGTTTTGTTTAAAGCAGTTAGTTTCAAGGTGTGGTGACTGCTTGCAGAAACTGAAACAAACTTAACATGACGCGTTTCAACCTCTTTGGCCTTCAACCATGACAAACAGTCAAGACGATGAAAACGAAGAATGAACAATCACCTGTCTCCTCAAATTAGGCCTAAAATGGATTTAGAATCATCTACCCTCTATTCAAGATCCGCACCATGGATCCACACCAAATGTAATGGCATCATCAATGGGCCACATTCCAAACTTCCACTGAGTTCCATTACAACTTGTTTTAGTAGTTTGTTTGCTAACAGACAGACAGACAGAACTGGATGAACACATTACTTCCTTGGTGGAAGTAATAACTTTTGAAAACCTATGCTCTAAACAAAGAAAAAAAAAAAGAAGTAATTTCAGCAGTTCATATCACTACTGTCAGAAAACACATATTATACCAAACATCTAACATGTGATACATAGTGACTCAAGCAGATAAAGAAACATAAACATGAAAGGTCAAAGGGCTACTTCTGCTGTTGGTGCATGCTGCCTCCTTTTCAGATATCCTGGAAGGATTTCCCCATGCCTATTTTAAGACCAAGTCCCAGCATGCATGGATATCTTTCTGCCAATGGGACAGCATTTACCATGGCAACAACTGAGTATGAGATTCAGGTGAGACTGAATCTGAACAAACATAATATTCAGCATGAGCTGGGAAGAATTACTTAATGGTACTATTTGAAGATGGATCCTGGTAAGCAAAATTATCCCTGCATGCCAAAAGGAAGTCATCAGGTTAATACGTTCAGTTTGAGGACTGTCTCAGAATTCAATACAGTTCCTGAAAACATGCATAACTTGCTTATAAATATAACACGGGCTGTTCAGCATGCAAAAGGTCAGGCTGCATTCCAACAGCCTATGTTGATAGGAAGAATAAAGTGGCTTGCTTCCTTTTCTCTTTTCAGCTGCTTATGACTGCACACAATCTCACCTGTACGACCATAATCACCATACGACAGATCTGGGAAATGGATCCAGCACTTTGTCTTGTCGGTGTAACTTCCAACTTTTGGGGCTCACCGTATATCATTCTTTCCTCCTATCTGCAATCAGTCAAAAAAAAAAAACACCCCCTAAAATGAGAAAATATATGTATTCATGAAAATACAAAACGGTCACTGATCTATCAAAAAGCACATAGCTAGCTGGTAAAATCCGTTGTTAAAGGGGTTCTCACCCATTTTTACAAATCTATTTTGACCAAATACACGGTTTTGGTATGTGGTCGTAATGCGAAACCCAGCCCCGAATCAGCCGCCTGTGCTCTCATCTTGCAGTGAGAGCAGCACTTCCTGCGGATTAGCAAATCGAGAGGCTGAAACAGGAACGAGAGCCTCGATTTCGATAAAAGAGGGTTTCCTGATTGATGACGTCGAAATGCCAAGTCGCTCTTCGTGTTGAAGTTCGTTCGTTCTTTAATTTAATGTCTATCCACTTTACAGTGATCTTAGACAAAAACAAGAGACAAACGAACAGGCATACAAACAAACAAAGACAAAACAGAAAAACACATGTAAAAGGGTCCGGTGTGTGAATGTCGGGTGTGTGTGTTGTGGGGGGGGGGGGGGGGGGGGGGGGGGGGGGGGGGGATAAATGTGTGTGTTGTTTTAAAAATGTCATTAAAAGTGTATGGAGTGTGGAGGTAGTGTAGTATACTAATCTTTGCATGCATAGTCTATTTAATTAATGAGATACCAATAAGTGACAATCACTTTAACCCCATTCTAATCTACCGGCATAAATGTAAACTGCTTTAGCCTGGATTCATATCTGAACATTTTTAAAGAAACAAAACATTTTTAACCATTGAACTAATAAGAAAATAAATCAAACAAATAACTTGAGAATCAAAGTAAATGTCCAACTGGACTCCTAACAATTGCCCTAACAACTTCTATAGCCTTCGCTTCGTTCCCAAAAATGTCCCAAAAATTCGCGATTGATGGGTTCAAACTTAATAACCAAGTAGGTAAATATTTTTTAGTATTTCTACAAAGGAAGATGACATGGAATAGTGTAATATTTTGGCCACAAATGCAAGTGACATTTTTACAATATTTTGTTTTGTATGCATCAAGTCTGAGTCTAAAGATCAGACTCTTCAAAAGTCGTTCCTGGTGGAGATTGTGTCCCGTTTTATATTTTACAAGCTTCTTAAAGAATTTTCCCTTGTTGTCCTTTATTATGTTTGGACACTCTTTTTGTATTCCTATCACCGAATCCCATGATGCTTTACCTAAAAGGCTATAATTTTCATACAAGGATAAAGGAATATTTATTTTTGTAAAGCTCTTTTTCTTAGCTGCACCATTTTTGGCTAGCCGATCAACCCTTTCATTTGCTGCTAAACTACAATGTGATGGAATCCAACAAAAGTCGAACCACGTAAAGACAAAAAATGAATTAAATGGTATATCTCAGATATCATTTTTCCTCTCACTCTTGTATGAGAATATTTTAAAGCTTGTAAGACAGATTTTGAATCGACACAAAATAATATTTGAAATATCGAATATGGAAAACTAAGAAGATAGTTCAGTGCCATAATAATGGCAATTAGCTCTGCTGTGAATACAGAGAAATTTTCCCAATGTGATACGATTTCTCTATTTTTAATGATGGAATAATGAATGCAGCACCTGATAATTGGTTTTCAAGTAGAGAACCGTCTGTATATATTTTAAGATGATTTATATAATTTTCGTTTATATGTGCCTTGACATATGTTGGCAGCATGGTCCCATCACTTTTCCTTAAATCTGTATAATTAATATCGAAATTAGCCTTATTAAGCTCCCATTGAGGAATATTACTGTAACTCGTTTGAGGAGCTACTGTTTGGGGTTCAACACCAGCATCTGTAAATAATTGGGACGTATAGGAGCCTATAGTTTTTACAGAGTCAAAACTCTTTGCTCGCTTTGGAAAATGTATTTCTGATTTTAAACCAGTTTCCTTGATACATGAATTTTGCGTTGAATGACTCCTTAATATATATTTTGCTGAAGCAAGTTTCATATTTTCGACAAAAGGCAAAATTCCTATTTCTGTGTAGGTTTTTAGTGTTGAGGCATGGACAGGGACACCGAGAGCTATCTTATAAGCTTTGCTATCGATGCTTTGCATCTTTGTTATCAAATATTTTGGAGCTGAAAAGAATATTTCCTGAGCATAAGATAATTTTGATCTCACAAGCGCAGTTGCTAAATGAATGAGTACCTTACTATCTTTTCCCCACGACTGTCGACTTATCATTTTTAATAAATTTAATCCTTTTCTGGCTTTTGTCAGAATATTTTCCAAATGGTAGTTCCAATTCAATTTAGAAGTGAGAGGGGGCGAATGTGTGCTGTGTCTGGTTGCGGAATTTCATCAGGAAATAAGCAAAGAGTAAGCGTTCATGCTTTTCCAGGTGCTTCCAGCCAGTTTAGGCGATTGTGGATAAATTTTGTCACCACAACGAGGAAAGATTTTGTTCTTCGGGACAGTTATCATTGCATTTGCGGTCGTCACATCGAAGAGCACAGTTTCCGAGACCAACACACCTGGAAGGTAAAGGTGGAAGCTGGAATTCGGGTCCGAAGACAGCTGAAAGAGGATGCTGTGCCAACTATTATAACAGAAAAACGTTTTTAAAGCACTCTCTGTTCATTCGCCAGCTGCAAGTGCAAGCCTCAAACGCAACAGTGACACAGATTCTGTCAGGAGCAAGAGAGCCAAATTCAGAGACGTAAAGAAGGTAAGGATTGTGGAATGGGTGGTTGATGTTTTTGTGTTTCATTTCATTCTCAGTGTATGGTTGGTTGTAAAGATAGTTGTTGGTTTTTTTGAGTGTTGGCATCAAACTGAAACATACATTGTTACTGTCATAGTGGCACTGGCAGTCAGTCAGTCACACTGCCTGCTGCCACTGAAACTGTTGCATGTTTGTGATTGATTTTTTCCCCTGCTGTTACTGTTTCCAACAAAACTGAAGTTACGATTCTTATTAACAAGAAAGTGTCCATGTCCACAAATAACTTGTTGGACTCCAGTGAATAATAGTTTGGGTTTTTATTTTTCAAGACATTGCTGAACATCAGGCACCCCTGCAACTTCAAGTTTCCGCCCAACAACCATATGCTTTAGTAAGTGAATTATTTATCAGTATTTGGATACAAGATGGTGACTTAGTGTGCATTTAAAGATATATGCAGGTGTGGTATGTCTGTATGCTATAAACTGCCCTGGTGAGTAAGAGAATAATGAGCTTAGATCTGCAGCTTAGGTCTGATGTACGGCACGTCACGCATCAGTTTTTACAATAACAGCCAGAATCTTTGACTGCAGTATATTGTAAAAGACCCCTCAGATTCTAATTGTCATTGTGGAACTTCAGAATTTAAGTGGAGAGAGTGAGATTGAAAATGAGGAATGTAAAAAAAAAAAAAAAAAGGGGGGGGGGAAGAACAGATAAAAGAAAGGGGGGTGGGGGGTGTGGGGGGGGGGGGGGGGGGGGGGGCTGAAAGTGAACAGCTATTGAAAAGATTTCTACAGCAGGGAGGAGAATTAGTGTGATGATGCAGTAGCTGACAAACTCCTGTTCAAAGGAAAAGGCATTATCTGATAGATCTAAACAACTGGTTTTATCACATAATCATTTTGAAGTTATTTACATACTACGGTAATGTGTGTGTGTGTGTGTGTGTGTGTGTGTGTGTGTGTGTGTGTGTGTGTGTGTGTGAACAGATGTATGTATGTGCATGTTTATATCATGTACTATCTGTGTCGTGCGTATGAGTGTACATGTACATAATATGGTCAACCTGTAAAATGTCGAACTGCCTGGAAAGAAACACAAGCGTCTGATGGCAGGGAGGTGGTACTGTACAAGGAGCTGTAGGTTCAAACTGGTACGGCTGAACTCCATACACTTCAGTGAAAATTTCATGTTCGATGTCCTCTTCGTTGGAACTTGACTCGGAGCTGGGAGCATCTGCCATTATCGCCGGAAAATACTTGAGTTTTACGTCCTCATACTAGTCATAGCGAAAGCTTTTAGGGAGATGTCTTTCATTCACAGTAGTCTTGGCATTTATACGTCACTTGCGGAATCCCCGACTCTGATCTCTTTCCGTACTGTGCTCGGCAATCTCCGTGGCGAGTCACGATTTGGCTACTTGCACGACCCGAAACACGGATAGAAGTGAGTTCCAGAAGAAAAGTAACACGTACATCGAAACACGCTCGATCATACTTTTGAACAACCCAAACATGCTATTTATGGGTGAGGACCCCTTTAAATTAAAATGTAAACATACAGGGATGGTGAACATGCCATGTGTACATCTGACATGTATTGTTTTAAACACCTGTATACATAACACAAAATGGAAAATATGGGATGTTTAATTTCAAATTACGTAAATTTTACTCATAATCATTTCCTTTCTATTTTCTAAGAAACAAAAATTTACTGATAACTTATGGGGGGAAAATCTTAATATTTATGGACATAACTTTGTATTACAGATTTTGTTTGTTTATTTGTTTTTGCACAAACACACAAACATGAGCACACAGAGAGTTAGAGACAGTCAACTCATCCGTGCATCTGTTTGAGGGGTTGATCACCTGCATGCTGTATGTCTTATGTTCATATGCGTATGTATAGCTAATCTAGGTGTCTTTTGAATTGGTTGCTCAAGACGAGCATTAAATTAACAACCAGGCTCTAAAACCTGGCATAGAGGTAAATATATTGTGAGCACCATCACTGAATTTTCTCCCCAGCATTAAAATTTCTGACATACATCAAATTCATGAGCTTTACACCTGCCGGCATGGCCCTCAACAATACCTTTGATATGTGTGAGTGTGTTTATGAGCGACAGTTTAAATGAAGTGAGTGTGTTTATGAGCGACAGATTAAATAAAAGTGGTATAAATACAGGGACATCAGCTCTAGAAATATATGTCAAATATCCTTTATTAAAGAAATAAACCTGGCTTGAAAGCTTTCCTGCAAAATGTCTTTGCCAAAGTTTTCCCCTTTCTATTCTGAGCACTGCACCCGACACCCTACCAGCAAACATATGCTGGACCACCTTGAGCGAAATGACATACTCACGTCACTTAACCATGGATTTCGTAGCGGTTGTTCCTGTGAAACTCGACTAGTCACTACAGTACATGACCTGTTGACAAAGTTTGATGTAGGAGCCCAAGTAGACGTGGCCATACTCGATTTTAGCAAAGCATTTGACACAGTCCCTCACAAAAAAATACTGCATAAGTTAAGTCAGTACGGCATCGATGGTAACATCAATGCGTGGCTATGTGACTTTCTTACCACGGCAGTGCGTGTAGTTGTGGATGGTGTCAAATCTGAAGCACAACAGTAGTGTCGGGTGTGCCTCATGGTACCATCCTGGGCCCGATCCTTTTATGTCACATAAATGTTTGCCCGATTCTGTGAAGTCGACAGTGCGTCTGTTCACAGATGATCGTTTGCTTTATGGCTGCAGGTGTAACCCTCAAAGATTGCACGAGGGCTCCTGGGACTCCAATTATTGGGGGGGGTCTCAGAAGAAAGCCCCTTTCCTATCCGCATGGGGGGTTCCACACCGGCCCCTGTCCCCCCCCCCCCCCCCCCCCCCCCCCCCCCCCAGCCGTGGTGTCCCATGACCTTGACATCTCCCACAGACTCCTTTTACCCTACAGACTCACCTAAAGTTCTGTCCGATCTGTGAAGTCGACATGCGTCTGTTCACAGATGAATCGTTTGCTTATAGAGCCAAAAGACCAGGCGATCATATACCCCTACAACAGGACTCGCGCAACCTAGAAGTGTGGGCATCGACCCCCCTGGGGGTGCGCTTCAACGCAAGAAGTGCTACAGTAGAAAGAAACTCGTGGAAGCGTCGGCCCAGCCAGAGAGTCCCCCACAGAGAAGCCCCCTTCAAGCAAGTTTTCGGCCCTTATCTCCCCGACACCTCTACCCGGGGGGTTGCCCCACACCCGGTCCTGCACCTCCGGCTCCCCTGCCCCCTCCCCCCCCCCCCCCCCCCCCCCCCCCCCCCCCCCCCCCCCCCCCCCCCCCCCCCCCCCCCCCCCCCCCCCCCCCCCCCCCCCCCCCCCCCCCCCCCTTTTTTTTTTTTTTCCATCTTGGGACGAGCCATGGCTGGGATTCGAACCCATGACCCTCTGGACATGCTCATTTTCCACTTAATGACTCGCGCTTTAACCACTGAGCCACAGGGCACCTGATACTTGTAGGGAAATTAAGCCTTATGAAGTTCACTTTTGTTCCTCCTTGACCAGATCCAGCTTGAACACCCCTCTGCCGCTTCTGCCATTGCTTTCAGGGCTCTGGTTTTTTCCTTCCCTGCAACTGAGAGCTGTTTCATGAGGCTGTATGTAGACGTTCCTACAAACCCCCTAGCTCCAATTTCTGCAGTGAGGACTTTGACCTGATAGCCTTCTCTCCTCAGGCTGTTTGCCAGATCAGCATACTTTTCAGTCTTGTAGATTTGAGCTGCCTCCATTCTGTTCTCATATGGCACCGTGAGCTCGATCATGATCAGCTGCTTGGTTGACTTAGAGTGGACTACTATGTCTGGTCTCATGCCACTCTTGCTGATGATCTCTGGGTGACTCTTCCATTCTGGGAGGTCTGCAGTGCACTCCCAGTCATCTGCCCGTCCAGCAGACTCTGCCTGCATGTTTTGAGTGGCACTGTTGTTCTTGGCCATGATTTGCTGCCTCCTGCCGTGAAGAATGTTGCGGGTGCTTTTGGAGTCCTGATTTTCCCTTTTGTGGTGTTGGTACTAGCCCAGACTACTTGTACAATCTCTTTGAGCACTTGGTTGTGCCTCCATGTGTACCTTCCTTGAGCCAGGGCTACTTTACATGAGCTTAGGACATGCTCACTGTTTGTTTTTCATGGCAGAGGGGGCATGCAGGATCGTCTGTTTTCCCCCACTTCACCAGGTTTGCATTTGAGGGCAGAAGGTCATATGCAGATCTGAGAATGAAGCTGATCCTGAGAGGGGTCATGTGCCAAATGTCATTCCAAGTGAGACTTCTTTGGAGTGCATTCTCCCACGTTGTCCATTGCCCTTGCTGGCTCTGCTGGACTGCTTTTTGGAGTCTTTTTTGGTCTTCTTCTTTTCTCATCTCCTGAATCATCATGTCTCTTTTGGCTTTTCCTTTGGCCTTTGACCACCATTCAGTTTTGGTCACCCCCAGTACTTGTCTGTTGGTCTTGTGTGTGTCCTGTTATTTCTCTGATCTTGAGACTTTCTTTTGCAGAATCCATCACCTCTTGAACTTTCCATTTTCTGCCTGTCTTCAGCTGGGGCTGATTGCTTCTACCACCTTGTCTCCTGAGTCCTCCAGCATGCTTTGAAGTCTGATCTTCCCTGCTTTGTATTCCTCCAGGATGGATTTCAGTGGTAGTTTCAGCTTTGCTTGGCGACAGTACAGCGCTATGTCAGTCAGACAGGGTGGGACACCAAGCCATTTCCTTGTGAACTTGTTGATTTTGGCTTCCATTGCCTCCACTATGCTGGTGCAGATGTCGTATATCATCAGAGGCCACAGAGCTGTGGTATCAGCATGAACTGCAGACACCAGACCTTGTATTTGCCAGGGAGCCCACACTGGTCAATGGTCTCCAAGCCTTCCTCCGCCATCTGCTTGGTTTCTTTTGCTCTTTGTGTGTCTTTCAGCGTATCATCATACCATCTTCCAAGGCTCTTGACTGGTTCTTCTGTGACTGTTGGAATGGCCTGGTTGGCAACACTGAAGACCACAGATCCGGCCACTTTTCCTTTCCTCAGTGAGAGACTCCGTGATTTCTTTGGCTTGAACTTCATTCTGGATGAGGCAACTATGTCGTCCAGCCTCTCCAGCACATGACGTGTCTCGTCTTCTCTGGATGATATCACTGTAGTGTCATCCATGAAGGCCTTGAGAGGAGGCATCTTGTATCCATCGCCAAGGTCTGTTTGTCTCGCGTTGTTTGTTGCTGCTTTCAAGATGAGTTCCATTGCCAGCACGAACAGTATTGGGGAAATTGCACAGCCCATTGCAATACCCACTTCCAAGTTGATCCAGTCTGTTGTGTACTCCTTGGTAGAGAACCGCATTGAGAAGCCATTGAAGTACTTCTTGAGCATGTTGCGGATGTTCTTTGGCACATGGTACATCTCAAGAGCCAACTGTATCATCTCATGGGGCACAGATCCATATGCGTTTGCCAGATCAAGCCACACTACGTCCAGGTCTGTCTTTTCTGTTTTTGCTTTTTGGATTGCGTCCCAGATCATTGTGGCGTGTTCTACACAGCCAGCCACGCCTGGGATGCCACCTTTCTGGACTGACACATCCAAGTACTTGTTTTCCATCAGGTACTTGGTCAGCCTTGCTGCCATGACAGAGAAGAAGATTTTCCCTTCGACGTTCAGTAGTGATATTGGCCTGAACTGGCTGATGTCAATTGAGTTTTGCTCTTTGGGGATGTACGCACCATCTGCCGTCATCCACTGGCCGCTGATCTTCTGGTTTCTCCAAGCCGATCGCAGCAGCCTGTGGAGCCACTCCAGCACCTTGGGACATTTCTTGTAAAGCTGGTAAGGTATTCCGTTTGGCCCTGGTGATGATTTGGCTCTGGCTTTATCGACCACCTTCTTGATTTCCGCCAACGTTGGAGGCTTGCCATTGAACTGTTCCTCAGGGTTGGTTGGCCACACCAGACCTTGAATGTCGAGTGGTGCTTTGCTCTGTGGGTCAGAGTATGTTTTCCTCAGATGCTGCTCAAGAACTCCTTTGTCCACACTTAGGGTCCCAGATTTTGGCTGCTCAAACAGTGTTCTGGCAAACTGGAAGGGGTCTCTGAAGAAGCGCTCTTGTGTCTTCTTCTTTTTGCTCTTCCTCTTCCTCGCAGATTCTGCTTTGCTGAGGGCGCTGTGTTTTTCTTTCAGGTCTTTCCACAGTTTTTCCAAGCCTTGTTTTTCAGCTGGCAGTGCGGTCTTCATTTGCATCTTGAGGTTTTTCTTTTGGACCCTGATCTTGTCCATCTTTTCTTGGCGTCTGGATTTTCTTGGAGGTGTTTTCTCTTTGGGCAGTTTTGCTCCATAGGCGTCTCTACATGTGGCATACACAATGTCCCCATATGTGGCTAGTTTGTGTTCCAGGGTGCTTTTCCCTATCAGTGCATCGAGTCTTTGGACGATTTTTGCACTCAGTTTCTCCCAATCTTCAGTTTCGTTTGCTCGTGGCAGGTTGAGTTTCAGGCGCCTGGCATCGAGGGCCTGTGCAAATTCCTCATCCGAACCAACAGCGTGGATGTCCTTGGCACTGTGGTTTAAATCCTGGCCTTGGTCTTCCGACGTCTTATCTGCTGATGCAGTGCGCTGCTGCTCATTCAGATGAGTCTTCACACATCCCATCTTTGTTCTGTGGATCTTCATGCCACGGGTGGTAGCGAAACGCTTTCCACAGACACATGGATATTCCATTTGGTCCATGTTCATAGTCCGTTTGGGATTTGCAGTCATGATTGGTTGAGCACCGATGGATTCATCATTCTCTCCCCCTTTCGGTGAATCCTGGGAGCATCTTTTCCTTTTATTCTTAGTAGCCACATGTTTAAGGCAAAGTGGGGAGCCAGCCCACAGAGCCCTTGGTTCTGGTCTTTCCCAGTGTCCTCCGGTCTTTCCCGGACGTCCTCCGGCCTATTCCCGGAAGTCAATGGTTTACCCATGCATCAGTAGAAAGAAACTCGTGGAGAGCGTGGCAGCAGAGAGTCCTCAGAAGAGAAGCCCCCTTCAAGCAAGTGTTTCGGCCCTTATCTCCTGACACTCTAGGGGGGTTGGGCCACACCCGGTTCATGACTCCGGATGTCCCTCTGCTGCCCCTACATATTATCCATAAATCAGAAATCAAACAACTTTTACCAACTCAATAATCATATAATTATTACAAGTCCCCGAAACCCCATACCTTAGTGTTACTATCTCTGAGGATCTTAAATGGAGCACCCATATCACTAATATTACTAAGAAGAACAATACCACACTCGGCTTCCTTCGTCGCAATTTAAACCACTGCCCGGAGACATGCTGTAAAATAGCTTACTTAGCATTAGTGCACTCCACCCTGGAATATAGCTCTATTGTATGGGACCCCCATCTATTGAAGGACATAAAGAAGATCGAGAAAGTATAACGTCAAGCCGCTCGCTTCATAGCAGGAAATTACACTGCGAGAGATCCAGGATGCATCACACGAATGCTGGAAAACCTGAACTTACCATCTCTTCAGGACCGAAGAAAGGCCAATCATCTAGTTTTTTTTCTACAAGGTGGTCGAGGGGCTGGTGCCTGCACTACCATCTTATGACTTCTTATCCCTGCTTCGTTTTAGGCGCAGAATCGCCATCAAAAAGTTTACTGACTTTTACAGTGCAAATGTTTTAGAAGCTTTCACTACCAATAATACAAAGTGTTTTAAACCCTTTCAGTGTAATAGCGACAATTAAAAAAAATTCATTTTTCCCAAAACTGTAACTGACTGGAACCATCTGGAAGAGAGTACCGTGCATGCGAAGACAATAGGCTGCTTCCGCGCAGCTGTTCATCAGTGGGACTAGTGTACCCGCGCTCGCTCTCTCCCGTTGAATTCATGCTGCAAGGCCTTACAACGTAAAGATCCAGATCTAGATCCAGATCCAAAAAGCTTCTTTACATCAAGTTCAGGGGAGATTATCACAGTTGAAACACCAGCTTACCTCATCTGACATGTTTAGTACAATCTTTGACTTCCGTGCTTTGGTAAGACAGCAAACTTGGGGTTGATCTTCTCCATCGTAGGAATTTTGTCGGGACATCGCTTCAAGGCTGCGTTGAGCTTCTGGGGATCAATACAGATGCGGAGAAAGCCAACCTTTTTACTGAGTAGGCTAGGCTTGAGCACCAGTCTGTGTACTCTTTGACCTTACGGATGACTCCCTGCTTAACCATTTTCTCCAGCTCTGCTTTTAGCTGTTCTTCAAGATGCACAGAGCATTTTCTTGTACCATGTATAACAGGGAGGGGAAAGGAAGGAGTTGAAGGGGGTTGGGGAGAGGGATTGGGGGCTGTCATGTTTGTTTCAGACCAGATGATCTCAATGGCTTTCTTTCTGCCTTGTCTTTGCTCATTGTTGACAGGAATTCAGGTAGTTTTTAGTTTTATCCTGTTTTCTCATGCACCAAAATAAACATGCGTTGAACATTTTCTGTCTCTGTAAACTTTTACTCATAACTGGCCAACAACTTTTTGCAGTACTGTGATTGTACAGAACTTTTAGCAAGCAAAGTGATCGCATGAATCTGATGGAAGGATAGTGATGTGTCTCCGTTTTCCTTTTGCTTCAAAGTCAAAGACTTACTCTGATGAATCACATCCATAAGAACCTTAATTGCTGATTCGATGGAATGCAGCATACGCCCTTCTTACCTCAATGACATTCCCCAAGATTTCCATCACTATCAGGTGCCTATCTAAATATTGTTTGTCACTGAATCCCAGTTCACGATTTCGATACATCAACTCAGCACGTCAAACCTGACTCTCCTACTCCTAACCCCCATTCCTCTCTCTCTTTCTCTCTGACCATAATTTATTAAGGCCTAGCCTATTTGTCACAAAAACGGATGTCTTGGAGATTTTCCATCAAACGTATCTTTTATATGTAAAATCTTGAGAAATTTCCGTTTTTTTTTTGTACTCCCAGTTTGTTTGTTTTTTAATCCAAGAGGTTCAAACGAATCCACTGATGGTAGGTATGTGGACATAGAGCTGGAAAGCATGCACTTGTATATTTCTTCGTCTTGATCCTGACAAAATGTTGCACTTTCCGGTATGGAATTTCATGTTTCAGCACTTCTATTCAGAGTGTCCACGTTGGTCTTATAGTTGCTGAACATGGTCTTGGGGCACTACTAGAACTACAACCTTCCTTGCGAGCCAACTGCAGTGTAAGGTGTGCAGATGTCAGATTGTCTAACTGTTCATTCGGCCTAAATTATGGACTAATGTAGCCCGAACTGAGAAATATAACATGGTGAAAGGACCAGGCCTTCAAGATCGTTTTGAATCTACATCACTACACGGACCAGATGTAGGCCATAGTTATTCAGTACTGTAGCTCTGTTTGTCGGCTGGGCATTGGCCTTCAGCCGCTACATTTTGCCTGGCTAGTACACTTGGTACAGAATTCAACAAAGCGCTATTCCAGCAGTTTGTGCGTGTCTACTGATAACAGCTCTTCGCCTGCACGGCACCGAGGAAGTTGGTTGCAATAACAAATGAAGCCACACATTTCATAAGCCAACATAATTGTTGATGCCGATTTACACTGCAGATTGTGCATTCACAGATGTACTTAAACTTCATTATAAATTGCAAAGAATATATCAAACATCGAAGAACTAACCAAGTGTTCGTTGTGTTTCCGAGGTCCAAACTGCAAGTAGAACAAGGACACGACTTTCAACTGGCGCAATAATAACATAAAAATGCAAGTACACTCCCCTCCGTCCATTTTTTTCTTTCTTTTTTTTTTTCTGGGTCTGAGCTTGCGAGCGCTGTCAAACTTCTCTTATCAAATTGCTGTGTGACATTTTAGCCATCAGCCCACCATTGTGCCCTCTCGATCTACACACACACACACCACACACAGAGTTGTCTTAAGTCCTGATAAAGGTGTGCGTGCTCCGTTTGTGTTCTAACAACTACCAGATTACCAGCCGCCGTGGCTAAGTGGTTAGGGTCGCGGACTCCCGGCTGGGAGGTCGTGGGTTCGAATCCCATCAGCGTCATGTGGGTTTTTTCTGCCCCGACCGGCTCCTACTCAGAGTTGAGTTTGTTGCGGACTCAGTTGGGAAGACTGGGACCACACAGTCGAGTTTCATCCACTTCATGGATGCGTTTCTGAGAGTGTAGCTCAAATTTCCTGACCAACACTGCAGGTGCCTGTATCTCTCGGGCCTGGTTGACGCCGGGATATATTATGTAAGTAAGCGTAGAGTACAGCCCTGTCATGTAGTCTCAGACCGAAATGGAAATCCGTAACATCATCTTAATCATCCTCATTCTCATCGATCAGCATAAAAAAAAGTCTCAAATTCTGTGGCCCTTCATGCCCTGCTCTCATGGTAACCTCAATTTCGATGTCCTCTCCACGTCTGTGGCTTTGGTTTGGTTCCGTCGGGGTCACTGGTATCGGCAAGTCCATGGGGGCTGTCGTTGGACGGACGTGGTGGCGCCCTCTGGAGGGAGAGCTCACTCACGCCGGCTCCGCGACTAAGCAATTATTGTCGTCAGTAGGGGGCTTAGTAGGTGGTGTCATGCGTATGCTAGATCAGAACAGGCACCACTGAACACCACCGAAGTGACTCGGCAGCAGTGCAGTGTCTCCTCCGGTGGGTTGCCTCTTGACGACTTGACATTGACTGCTCCCTGTGGATTGCCGGGCCGGGGCTGCTGCGGGGCCGACCGGGCTGTGGCTGTGGACGGGGTGTCGGAATGAGCGGCGTGGGTGCACTGCCTCTGAGGTGGCGCAGAGGTTGGGACAGCAACAAAAAAAAAAAAAAAAAAAAAAAAAAAATCCCTACCAGATTGCCCGACTGTAGTGCAGTGGACACACAGACGTGCAGCCGACACGGATATGTAGCCAGGAGCAATCTTCGTGTGCCCCGCAAAATTTCGTCTCCGAAGTAGGCCTACATGTCCCCCTCACCCCAGCTCCATGTGTTTCCCGAGCCATTTATTTGTTTATTTATTTTTGTATAAAAATGATATTTGCGTTTAATTTGGTCTTTGTAAGGAATTCGTTTTTCCCGGTCTGTATTTCCCCGGGCAGAGTTATGACTCCCCCCCCTCCCCCCCCCCCCCCCCCCCCCCCCCCCCCCCCCCCCCCCCCCCCCCCCCCCCCCCCCCCCCCACACACACACACACAAATACACACTCCTCCAAGTCCCGTCTCCTCATCAGCTTTAAGATCCCCCAGGTCTAAGATCCTGGGCCTATATTCTTCCTAGGTCAGTGTCCCCCCAGATCTGTTTCCCATATGGCCCAGACCTATCAGCCCCCCCCCCCCCCCCCCCCTTCCATCGTGTACCTAATCTTGTTCCCATCACGGTTAGATATAAGACCACAAAATATACTGACCCAGATCAAGGTCACTGAGAATCGGATATTGCGACCCAGACCTACTTTCAGTTTCATGAAGGAGGCATCACAGCATGTAGACTGGTCCGTATACACTACATGCAGCTAATCAAAGACTCACATATCCATCTCTCCTTAGCTGTTGGCGGATGACGATTGAGCCAACTGCCACCAACTGATCCAGCCTACACATTTTCAGCTACATCACGTCAATTCTCAACTTAGATAGAATTTGAACTCCTAAAGTAATGTTAATCACAGAAGTGATTGAAGGTAAGTGATTGCTCGTTCATTTTCGTTGTCCTAATTGTTTTGTATCTTTCCCGAAGAAGATCTAAGAGGTCAAAACGCACTTTTGTTCTGTCTTGTGATTCGTTTGTCCACGTTTCTTTTTCTTTCTTTTTTTTTTTATTAATTTTTTTTTAATTAAATTGCGGTTCGCTAACATTTATTTAAGATTTCTCCTAAAGTAGTAACATTCTTGTTTGCCGGGTGGTAGTATGAGCAAAGTCTTTAATTTGGTCTCTTCTTATGTGGCCTTCTTGCAGCTCTCTCGGACTGTCACGAAGTTTCTGATGTCCATTTGTTTGGTCTTGGTGTCAGATTTTTCTCTGGTCCAGTGCCTGCGTAATTCATGCAGAATCTGAACATCAAAGCGGATTTGTAAGTTCCAAAGTGTCATCCCAGTAGTGCACCGTATTCTCATGCCCTTTGACAAGTGTCTCAGCCCTCATTTCTATGTACCTCCTAGAATTTACTATTCAGATCAAACCTAAATGATTTAAAAGCGCCCTGCTTAGCTTTAGGTCCACCAAAATAGACACAGTTCTGTGGCTTTTAAACAAAAGCAGGTGCTACTAGAATGGATGGTCATCAACTATCTAAAGGCGCTTGGCATATGAATTTTTGGGTCCTACGCAAGAGAGTCACACTAAGCAATGCACCAAAACAAGTTATCTTAGAATTAAATGATAATCAACCATTTCATCATAGGAGGTCTCTTCAGGCTTAGCAAAGCTGTTAGGAAAATGCTCCTAAAATGACTCATGGCTATTTCATTGTAAGAGGCTTCTTCAGGCCTTTTTTCTCTTTTTCTTTCTTGTTGCTGCTGCTGTTGTTGTTGTTGTCTCATCGTTTGTGCCACTTCAGTGGAGCTCATTCCGGCTCTCTGTTTACAGCCACACCCCAGCTTGTTCCACCAATAACACACAGGGAGAAGTCTATATCAAGTCATATGAGGCACTGCACTGCTATTGAGTCACTTTGGTAGTGTCCAGTGTGCCTGTTCTGATCCAACATAAGCAGCAGGACAGCACCTACTAGGTCTCCTATTGAAGACAAAGCTTTTTTTTCATTATCACCTACTCGCACATGTCCTTGAAAGAGGCAAGGATATTCATTTGTTTCTTTGCGTTGTCCTTGAATGAGCGGATTTGTAATCAAGTCTCAAATGCATGAGAAGAACCACCATTTTTTCTTCTTCTGCACATTGTTGATCTGGCTATTCCGAAACAGTATTTTAAAGCACCAGTCCCACATTGCTATTTTCCTGGTCTTACAACTTTTATTCACTTTTTGGTCTGCCATTATCTTAGTCCTATAACCATGCCTGGACAAATGGTCACAATTTGACAGTTTGGGATTTAACTTGTCAGTGGCTTGAACATTTCTGTGTGTGTGTGTGTGTGTGTGTGTGTGTGTGTGTGGGGCAAAGAGAGAGGAGGGAGGGAGAGAGAGATTGTGTGTGTGCGAGAGTGAGAGAGCTTGTGTGTGTGTGTGTGTGTGTGTGTGTGTGTGTGTGTGTGTGTGTGTGTGTGTGAGGGGGAAAGAGAGAGAAGGGAGAGAGATTGTGTGTGTGTGTGTGTGTGTGTGTGTGTGAGAGAGAGACTGTGTGTGTGTGTGTGTGGGTGTGTGTGTGTGTGTGTGTGTGTGTGTGTGTGTGTGTGTGACTGTTTAGTTGAGACAGTAGGCTCCACTGCATTCCATCTTTTTGTTGTTGTTGTGTGGATTTGTGGCATCTTCACCTCTTCATTCTCTAGTGTTGCCAACAAATTTTTGTTTCTTTTCCCTCTTCCTGAATTTCTGCCCATCTTCCTGAATCGCTGCCTGCCCTCTTCCTGCATTCCAGCTTGCATCTCTTCATGTATTGCTGCTATTATTCCTGTATTAGTGCCCGCCTCACTTCTTGTATTGCCTTCAGCTTTTCTTCCAGCATTGCAGCCTGCTTCTCTTCCTGTATTATGTCCTTCTCTTCATTTGGTGCATGCGGCCCATCTCCTGGCTCTCTTTCTGGATTGCTCATTCCTCTCTAATTGTATTGCTACCTCTCTTCCAGTTTTGCTGCCTACCTCTCTTTCTTCCTGCATAGCTGCCTGCCTTTCTTTCTTTATGTCTTTCCGACTCTCTTTCTGCCTGACTGCAAGTATTGCTACCTCTCTTCCACTTTTGCTGCCTGCCTCTCTTCCCGCATAGCTGCCCGCCTTTCTTTCTTTATGGCTGTCCGACTCTTGTTCTGCCTGACTCTGCAAGTATTGCTACCTCTCTTCCACTTTTGCTGCCTGCCTCTCTTCCCACATAGCTGCCTGCCTTTCTTTCTTTATGGCTGTCCGACTCTTGTTCTGCCTGACTCTGCAAGTATTGCTACCTCTCTTCCACTTTTGCTGCCTGCCTCTCTTCCCGCATAGCTGCCCGCCTTTCTTTCTTTATGGCTGTCCGACTCTTGTTCTGCCTGACTCTACAAGTATTGCTACCTCTCTTCCACTTTTGCTGCCTGCCTCTCTTCCCGCATAGCTGCCCGCCTTTCTTTCTTTATGGCTGTCCGACTCTTGTTCTGCCTGACTCTGCAAGTATTGCTACCTCTCTTCCACTTTTGCTGCCTGCCTCTCTTTCTGCATAGCTGCCCGCCTTTCTTTCTTTATGGCTGTCCGACTCTTGTTCTGCCCGACTCTGCAAGTATTGCTACCTCTCTTCCACTTTTGCTGCCTGCCTCTCTTCCCGCATAGCTGCCCGCCTTTCTTTCTTTATGGCTGTCCGACTCTTGTTCTGCCTGACTCTGCAAGTATTGCTACCTCTCTTCCACTTTTGCTGCCTGCCTCTCTTTCTGCATAGCTGCCCGCCTTTCTTTCTTTATGGCTGTCCGACCCTCTTCCTGCTAAGCTGCCTGCCTTTCTTTCTTTATGGCTGTCCGACCCTCTTCCTGCTAAGCTGCCCGCCTTTCTTTCTTTATGGCTGTCCAACCCTCTTCCTGCTAAGCTGCCTGCCTTTCTTTCTTTATGGCTGTCCGACTCTCTTTCTGCCTGAGGCATATCTATAATTTCAGGTCTTTCAGATGAAAATTTTAGTTCGTGTGTGCGTGCATGTGTGTGCGTGCATATGTGTGTGTGTGTGTGTATGTGTGAGTACGTGCGTGCGTGTGCGCGCGCATATGTGTGAATTTTTAAAGTGGAAATGGGTCTGTCAGGTCCAAAAGCTATGGTGAAGGTTGAAGCATTAGTGCTTGGGCTTCATGCCATCTTTCTATCAAGTTATGTCAAAATGAAGTTCTGCAGTTTTCGCATAATCTTGCTGATAGACAGATGAACAAACAAATCCAACAGACACAAGTAAGAATTTAATCTCCTTGGTGTAAGTAATTAATCATCCTCATTCTCATCGATCAGCATAAAAAAAAGTCTCAAATTCTGTGGCCCTTCATGCCCTGCTCTCATGGTAACCTCAGTTTCAATGTCCTCTCCACGTCTGTGACCTTGGTTTGGTTCTGTTGGGGTCACCGGTATCGGCAAGTCTATGGGGGCTGTCATTGGACGGACGGTGTGGTGCCCTCTGGAGGGAGAGCTCACTCATGCCGGCTCTGCTACTAAGCAATTATTGTCAACAGTAGGGAGCTTAGTAGGTGGTTTCCTGCGTATGTTGGATCAGAACATGCGTCCCTGAACACCACTGAAGTGACTCGGCAGCAGTGCAGTGTCTCCTCTGGTGGGTTTCCTCTTGACAACTTGACACTGACCGCTCCCTGTGGATTGCCGACACTCGAGCTGCGGCGGGACTGACTGGGCTGTGGCTGTGGATAGGGTGTTGGAATGAGCGGTGTGGGTGCACTGCCACTGAGGTGGCACAGCGGTTGGGACAGAAAAAAAAAAAAAACCTGTACAAAATTCAAGTTCAGTCATGGACCCCAACCCATTTCTGTTTGAGTACAGGTCTGCGCACATGTGCATGCACACACACATACAGACATAATACACATGCACGCACGCATGCACACACACACACACACACACACACACACACACACACACACACACACACATCATCATCATCATCATCCAGACATATGGCATTGCAAAGATTGCTTCCTCTTAGAAGGTTTTGAACAGCAGTACTGAGTATTGTGAATTTCGTAACTGATAAAGGTCTGATCTTTGCAAGCATGTTCTGCATGTACAGGTATCAATGAAAACCAAGCAAATTCCAAGCTCAATCATACCCATAAATTTTATCTTATCATGTTGTGACCCTCAACTTTGACATCTCACACTGATTTTGAACATTTTTGCACAGCATCCTTTGCCAGTCATGTATGAATAATGAAAAGATCAATGCTTCAAAATTACACTGAACCTCTCTATTGCAACCTTCCCTGTTACAAGTCCCTTTCTGATGTGACCTGAGTGAAAATGACTTACCTACCTACCTCACTTTTTTTTTTATTTACTCTGTATTACGACTATTTCTCTAACCTGATTCATGACCAACATATCTTGGTCTCATATGAATTTTGTGCAAAGTATCTGCCAATTGGCAACAAAAATAGTTTCACAATGATAAGCTGTGTAGATTAATTAATCTCTAAGTGAATACCACCAAGAGTTAATTCCCTTGTGCTACTTTCATGATTCCCATGGAGATTATTGTTGTACAAAGTGTCACCTTCATAATTTGAAAAAAGAAAGTTACTTAACTTAGAAGAGCAATTCGAAGTAATCAAAAAAAATTAAAAAAACCTACAAAAGGTAAATGTGTCATTTCAATCGCCAGATCATTCATGATATGACACAAGAAAGACAGCCACACATGAGTGTGGAGAGTGGGATAAAGGGAGGTCGTTCAAAATTTGAAAAAGACCATACATGGACGTTGTTAAAACAGTCTGAGAGTGTTTTTTGGGGTCAGATGAAACATATTATCATATTGTTGTAACACCATAAGCTTGATTGGAAAGTTCCATGTTGTACATATACTGTGTGTCTAACAAACTTATGCCTTGACAGTTCGATATCCTGTGTGGACACCCCATCTTCTTCAGAGAGCATGTAAAATTGTATGGTCAAGGATTCGTGTATGGCTGTATCTGGAGTTGTACTGATTTCACCTGTCAGCAAAACAGCAATGAGTGGGGCTGCAGGATGTGTGCTGCAGTTTGCTTAATGGTAGTGTCTTTTGCCAGTGGACTCTGCAATAATAAAATACGGGCTAGTGCATCCATTAGAACGCTTCCATGGAAGTTCTGTTGTATCATGTCCAATGGTCATCACAAAATGGCATCTGCCAGGGAGCAGTTATGTCATTTAACCCTCTCAGAGCCAGCGTGAAAAAACATTGTGAATCCCGAGTGCCAAGGTTTTTTTTTTTTTTTGCGTTTTGACATAAACAAAAATTCGTAGCTCTACACTCAGTGGCAAAAACACCACAAAAATACATAGTTTCTTAATCTGGATATATTTATCTTTCTCATGAAATCAAAACTGAACAATAATCTTTGCTGTGCTGAAAAATATAATGCACATAATATCAAAAACATGCGAAAAAAAAAAGAAAAAAAATCAATTTCCATTTCATCATGGAAGCATCAAATACGAAACTTCACATCATCTATTCTACCTTTACACACTGTCATACTCACTCGGCACATGTTTTCTTCTGATCATGCATTACACAGTAATAGATGACCACACACACATACACAAGCACATATTTGGAGATTTGGTAGTCCAACACCGGTCACAAATTACACCTATTCTTCAAGGCTCCCCCCAGCATTTTCATTGTTATTCCACTCCCACAACTTACTCACTCACACACACACACGTACACCTACACACACACACACACACACACACACACACACTCTCTCTCTCTCTCTTTTCATTTCATGGAATCATCAAAAACAAAACTTTAATTCATCTATTCTACCATTACACACTGTCATACTCCTCAGCACATTTTCTTCTGATCATGCATTGCACAGTTATAAATGAGCGCACACACACACCCACACCCACACACACGCACACACACTTACACAGCACTGAGGTAAAGAACTGTTTGTGTCATTGTTCTTCCACTGTGCCATACGTGCATGCTTTTTCAGACCCCCCCCCCCCTCCCCCTTTCAACTTCAGCCAGTGTTTGTTTAGCATACAAATATGTCTGCTCAACAGATTCATTATGTCTTGTGTAAAAAAAAAAAAACAGTTTGAAATACACCACAGGACTAAAACTCTCCCCTGTCAGCACTTTCATTCCTGCATTGCCAGAAAATGGCAGTGTGGCTGGTCGATAATGATTTGGGGGTGAAAAGTTTCCAGGGAAACGAGTAGTTCTCACAGATCCAGGTGCAGTGCCACGCCCTCTGCCCCTCCCCCTTGACCCACTTCCTCTCCCTCTCTTGCCACAAGTCGCAGTAACTTGCTGTGAGCGTTTTTGAAGTTCCCAATACTGGCCTTGTCTCAATCCATTCTTTTTCCTCCTCCACGCCATGAGACTCATCATCATGGTCAAGTTTCAGATGACTGACTGTCATCAGCTGATGGAGTGACATTGTGGCTGAATGGCTCGCTCATACTCACTCCACTGTCAACACCAACTGTACAAGCGAAGTGGAAATATCTCCTGCATGCAGCACATCATCGTCACTTTCCCACCCAATTAATGAATCTACTGATTCAATGTCAGAATCATCCCCTTGCAAGATAAGACTGGCAGCTTCAAGGGCTGAGAAAGTTCTCTTTGTTTGA
>CM065714.1:114539878-114542381 GCA_033310375.1 Conus canariensis
CATTTGACAACTTTCTCGATACCATTTCCAATGGAACTGCAGCTGTATTTTGTGTTAGAGTGTGTGTGTGTGTGTGTGTGTGTGTGTGTGTGTGTGTGTGTGTGTGTGTGTGTGTGTGTGTGTGTGCGCACGTGTGTGCATGTGTTTGTGTGCATACATATGCCTGCTTGCATAAGAGAGAGAGAGAGAGACAGAGCCAGAGAGAGGTAGAAAGGGATAGAAGTAATATCCTCGATGCCTTACAGGCTTTTGACAAAACTGTAAGTAAACTGAATATAAACAGCCGTAGAAACCAAACAGTCACAAACATTCAGACATAAAGTTACAGTCTTGCGAATCAGAGACACTTTAAGATTTTGACCTGAAAGTCCCACACCTCCTTAGGACTGCAATGTTGGGAGTCCTGAGATCCCTTAAGTGTAATGACTGTGAGAAGCTCTGCCAACTCAGCATTTGCCTAGAAGGGTATATTCATACCAGATTACCTTCTCCCCTGGATTCAGTTCCCGGAGTATTTATTCAGAAAATACATTGTGCACACAAGACTTGCTGCAACTTGTAAGCTGATAAACAGTTTTCTTTGTTTGTTGTTGCTGTTTCAGGAGGAATGGATGGGGGGGGGGGGGGGGCAGAAGGGGCTTTGGGTGGGGTGGAGGAATGTGTTGTGTTAGATTCATGATACATGTACAAGTGTTAAAAGCAACAGCCATTTGCAAAGTTTTTAATGTCTACTTATTATTCAAAGCAGCACAAAATTGACAGCAAACTGGTGCTTGGATGTCAGATGTGCCGATAGGGGTCAGAGCAAGTTAATGAAATCAATAACAGAAAAAAAGGAATAACAGACAAATGAGAATGAAATCATCAAAAGAAAAAGAAAAGGAAAACAGACAAATATTAACCAAAGAGATGTGCTACAATGTGACTGTGTACAAAAATAAAACAGAGGGGGGAAAGTTGTAACTTCTATGAACTGGTTCTACTGCAGAGAGTAGCAGAAAGCAAAAGAGGACACATACAAGAACAAGTGAAGTAGAATTCCATCAAGGGCAAAAGTCATCCAGGCTTGGCAATTTACCACAGGACAGAAAACTGGGAAAGCCTCACCTCTGGAACTGTCCTTGTAAGCGACAAAGATCTTTTCCGGCACTCACCAGCAACTGCAAACATCTGACCATACCAGTCAGGTAAGGGGACAGGTCTCCGTGTTGCCAAGGACACAAGGATTAATTTGCAGAGACAGGAGGCCACTGTTTCATTGTTTAACTTGTTGACCATTTCAGAGTACATTATCACTGATGACTGACCAAGATCACTAATTTCCACACTGATCTGAAAAAAAAACAACAACAAATAAACAACAACAACAACAAAAATCACAAACATATCACAGGGATGCTGTGACTTCTTGAGCAAGTAAAAAAAAAAAATCAGTCTTGTATGATAAACTATGATTCAATGAATAAAGAATCTACATAAAAACACATCCTCATGTTCTTGTGATTATTCATCCTCAGTTAAACATGCAAACATTGCATTGAGTAAGATTAGGGAACAGCTGACATGGAGGGAAAAAAAACGAACACTTAAAAGCACTGGAAATATACAGGCTCCAGAGAAATGAGAATGAACAGTGCCACAGTTCCATCTAGCCATGACCTGTGCAACTAAGGTTAACAATATACTAATTGTCCGATTTAAACATCATATGGGATTTGTGTAAAGCCCATGGCAGAGATCAATTCAATCCAAATTGAGAAACAATTCAATCCAGTTAATGTTGTTTACAGCCCTTTGTACACACAGGTTCCACTGGACACATCCAAACTTTCAGGACAGCCAGGGCTGGCGTGCATTAGGGAAATTTACTTCTGGTTTAAAAAAAAAAAACAAAAAAAAACCCAGAGACTTTTTGCAAGTAAAATCAAAACTGCTCATGCTTTTTCAACATGCCTAGGGGAAAGGAGAAGGGTGGTGGTGGGAAAAGTCTTGCTGTATCCATGTTAGCTGCACAGCTCAAAAGATGACAAACAAGACCTTTCCTTTCCCTAAACACCAAAGAAAGGGAAAAAATGATGAATGGATGGCCACTATAAGAAAAGATCAATTGCACTGACACCTGTTCAAAACAGACTAATAATTTGCTTGCATATTTTTATACACTCATGTATCAAGTACGTTAAATGGAAGAATAAAGTGCACTTTTAGAGCGATCAAATACACACTGGAATGACTTTCTTTCCTCTTCCCTCCACCCTCATTACTCTTATCAGCCTGTTACTGTAGCTTATCAATACACCGTAAAAAAGGAGACAATGTGACTGTTCACCATGTTGGAGAAGTCCACTAGAGCCTGATTCTGTTTTACATAAAATTTCATTTGTTTGTTCCAAGTTATGAACACTTGAGCAGGTCTTTGAGAATATGAAAGAAAATCTTGTTCAGACTGTAACGTGTTTAGTGTCACTGAAAAAGTCTAGTTATAAGATCTATGTACTATTTT
>CM065714.1:114542481-114557481 GCA_033310375.1 Conus canariensis
GTTTAGTGTACAAACTAAGAACCGTTTGCCCAACACTTTTTACCATTCTTGACCCCAGTTGCGCTTCATACCTGTTGTGATACTTTACAATGTCTTGTGGCGACATTTGTTGAATCTGTTCTATGCTGAATTCATTTCCAAGGTACTGTTTTGTTTTTCCACATGCTGCTAAAGAATACAGCCTTTCCTTTTGGCGCATAATAGCTTGGTCATCAACTTGATCATTTGTAATCATAAGTTCAGGAAGTAGATCATCGCAGTTCATGTTTTATTAATGAATAAATATTATTTTATTTTTTAAAAATGAGCACCGAAAAAACTATTACTAACCTTGTATACCATTCTGCTGTTATTGGAGGCCTAAGTGTAGGATATACAATGCTTGGTAAAAACTTGTTAAAAATAAAACCAGCAGATCTTGGCAAACTAGACTTTGAAGACTCAGCAAAGCTAATTGCTGTTATTACAGCTTCATTTGCTACGAAAGATTTTCTAGTTAAGCAAGGAATAATTCCAGACAGTATCAATATGTAAAATTAAAAAAAATACATTTATAAAAATGGCTTCACTCGTAATGATGATTGGTGGCGCTGTGGTTAATGCGCTTGCTTTTAGCGGAAGTAATTACGCATTTAGTAAACTACAAAATAACAATGAGAGAAAAAGACATAACAGAGCTATGGAGCAACTAGCTGCTGCACAAGACACCTATGAAAAGCAAAGAATGGAGCAGTTAGATTTTATTAACGACAGACTTAAACAACAGGGACATGCAGCTTACACATTTAAAGATGTTGACCAGGCAATAAAAGAATATTTTCTAGTGACAGGCAAACAAGTTGAAACATTGCGTCCACCAAAATTTAGCGACTTTTATCAACCATCAGAAAAACAAAAGATGCAAGAAATATTGTTTATTGTCTTTGGCATGACCGCTGTGTATTTTGTTGCACAAAGTATTGGCTGAATAAAAATGTACAAAATCTATTATTCTCCAAAAGGATATTGGAAGGGAATAACAGCAATTAAAAAGCTTAGCCAAGCAGCGGGAGTCAGTGAACAAACAGCAAAAGAATGGTTATCTAAACAAGCGATTTGGCAAATTTATTTACCTGCGCCTAAACGAATACAAAGACCACACTTTGTCAACACAATACCGAACGACACCCATCAAATGGATCTTCTATATTTACCCCATGATACGATTAGACGAAAAAGATTTAAGTACGCACTTACAGTCATTGACATAGCTTCAAGATACAAAGATGCTGAACCATTAACACAAAAGAGTGCTTCTGCTGTTGCTGTCGCTTTACAACTGATATATCAACGAGGCCCGTTAACTTATCCTCGCATGATTCAAGTCGATGACGGAAAAGAATTTAAAGGTCAAGTAAATCAATTATTGTTAAAACATAGAGTTACCATTAAAAGAGGCATTCCAGGAGTTCACAGATCACAGGGTTTGGTTGAAAACTTTAACAAACAGTTATCTGAAAGGCTTTTCTCCTACCAGTATCACAGAGAGCTGGTTGACAATTCTCGCAACACAGAATGGGTAAAAAGACTGCCCTCAGTTTTGCGCGCAATGAATAATGAAGAATTTAAAGGTCTAAAACCAGTACAAGCAATCAGAAAACAAACAATAAATGTTGTTGAAGGAGAGTCTTCATCAAGCAAACTATTACCATTTGGTTTGAAAGTGAGATACCTTTATTCGCCGGGAGAAGCGGAAGGGGACACTCGCATTAGGGCAACAGATCCAGTTTGGAGTGTTGATCCATATGAGATAAAAAAAATTGTGAAAATGAATCCGCCCGTGTATTATTTACGAGAAACTGACACAACAAAACGACCAGCCCCCCGAAGATCTTTTGTGAAGGAAGAACTGCAGATAATCCCTCCAGACACAGTTCCAGTCGCTTAGTTAATTTAGGCAAATACATTTCTGAGTTAAAATGGAAGCTCAAAAAAAATTATTTGCGTATAGATTTATTATTAAAACAATGATAAAGAATAAACTACCCATTGATCCTAATATTTATGAAAAAATCAAAAATCTTGAAACAACAACCACAAATAATCCAGCTATACTGGATAAAGAAATTACTGAGTATCTAATTGCGCTTGACCAAATGTCCTCCAATGACCAATTGCATATGAAAACTCTGGATTAACAAATACTCTTTTTGTGTTAGTGCGGTCAAGAGACCGTTTTGTTACAACTGTTGTGTTAATCTCATGCAGATTAGATCGCAGCTTGTAATTGTCATGATGAAAAGTCTTTTTATTGAACAATGCTTCTTTATAGTTGTCATGGGATATGTTTGATTGCACAACACTACGAGATATTCCCTTTGCTTTTTTAACAACTTTTTTTTGGCTTGAAAGACTGTACATTTTCGACCTCAAACCAACAAACTCCTTGATCACCCCTCCAGATAATTCATCCTTCATCTTACCTAAAAACCTTCTTATTAATATCTGAATGCAAAGGTGAATCTTTAGGATAATCAGATGTGTCGTACCATCCAGCATGCCCTTTAGCCACTTCTGTTTCTAAATCTTTGTAAAAATCTTCAGTAGGGATGTCTATTACAAAAGAATCTGTATCTGTGTACAGAACTCTGGACTCTGGATACAAGGGTTTAAAGTAGTCGTAAAGAAATTCTAACATCAAAAGCTTCGACAGCTCTAAAACAGTAAACCCAATAAAAACAGGTTTGTCCAATTTGACTTTCTTTTTTTTCATCATTATTCCAAAAAGCTGATCATGAAATTTTCTAAAGTCTTGATAATTTGGTTTTGACACCAGCTTAATTGCAACGTTTTCTCTGGTGACCAATCTAACATCTTTACGCTTGTGCGGATTCTCCATAGTCTTTCCAAAACAGCTGTTGTTCATCAACTTGAAAAAGTCTTTTTCTGAAGCATCTGCGGATTTAGTTCTGAGATCAGTGTTCTTCATTATGTATGGTTTCATGAACTGTTCTTGATCAAAAGCAATTATACGATGAACAGCTGCCAACTTTAAACCATGTCTTAAATAAAATTGAAGAAGTCTGTAATGACAGACATAATTTTTTTTGTCACGAAGATTAGGCACAAGTTTAGGCGGTTCTGTCATTGACACTTTTAGGGTTTCTGCCGCTAATGGATAGTCATTATGGTAATCATGAAGTTCATGAGGATATTCTAAATCAACTTCTAGAATGAGACCTCTTTTACGATCAGCTTCTAGAGTAGGTAGCCATTTTAAAAACTTTTGAATGTCTTTTACAGTGTACATTTTAAAGTTACGTAATGGAAGTGATTGCGCCATTGCCCATCCATACAGATTGTTTGCATCTAAATACATAAGATAGTTAGACCTTTTACTTGGATCATAGTCGTCCAAGTATTTGTTGTTTGCTTTACAGTAATGGTGCGACGCCATACTGATTCCCCCACGCAATCCGTTTTCAATCATCTGAAGCATTGGCAGGTCAGACAATAAATCAATTTGTACTCCAGTAAATTTTAAGAAAGCGTCCCAGCTCATCCCAGGCGCAGAAATGTAATGCGCGGGATCCAGGCTGTAATGTTTCATGCAGGTCTTCCTATAATTTTCAAAGACGTCCGCCAACAAACAGGTATCCGCCATTAAATAGGAATCATGATAGTCTCCCATCGTTTTACACTCTAACTTCTGCCACGCATCTTGAGCATGCTGGTAATCAGAATCACTGATGTCCTTTCCTCTGAGACTAGAAAAGAACGCGCCTTTAGGCGGAAGTGTATCTTCGTCAAACCTTTGCCAACTGTTCATGTACTCATAAGGGTAAACGCCCTTTCTAACAAGAGTTGGGTCAAAATATTCTTCTGTTATTGGGCAGGACTTTAAGGACATAGCCAGTGACTCTAATGAACCCATCATGTGTTGCATAGAGTCGTAGAAAGACATGTTATTTAAAGTGAAACACATGTACTTTTCTGATGACTGTGCAATGCATGACACCCTGAAGTCGCTGGTTACTGCTTGCATTATAAGGTGAGAGTCGTAACCTCGCAAGTTGTGAAAGAATATAGGCAGCTTCCATGTCTTTGGTTCAAACTTTAGTTGAAGATTGCATTTACTGTGTGCTGCTCCTCTGAACTTTCCGCTGATGTGATCATGGTCTCTTACTGTTGGATTCTCTGCGGTGGCAACCAAGGCCGCCCCACAAATCCAACAGTGAGTGGCTGAGTCATACTGTTGTTGGTCTTCAGGCGTCATTATGATTTCAGATAAATTCAGATTATTAGAACAGGCATTACGCACTTGCTGCATGCGTTTTAAGAAGTATTTTGCAGCATTTGGTCCTCTGTATAATTCTGGCTTTGAATGGGCGCCATCCGACCTAACAATGATGAAGGCAAATGAGCAAATCTGATGATTACTCATTAAGACTGTTTTAGGAAGTTTCTGTGGGGTTGGTCCTTCATAAGGAACAATGAGTGATTCGAAGTCTGCGTAAACAACATATGGACTAGTTTGCAACCGTTTCCAGTTCTTAAAACTAACTTTACTGCCTTCTCCGGGCGTAATTAGTTCTGTATCACAGTCAACTGGGCTAATACAATGTTTTATATGTTCGCTCGCAGCTTGAACGGACGGAATTCTTGTTAAACATTTTCTACAGAATTCTTGTTTGCTATGTTGTTTTGTAGTATGCACTAGTAATCTACTCATTGTGCGTATTAGAGTGTAGTGCAACCCATTAAGGCTTTGCATCAGGAGTAAGTCTACATGAGTTTTGGTTGGTTCGCCTATTGTTGGACTGTTCTTTGACACTCTAATTGGCAGAAGGTTGGTTTCTTCAGACCATGTGTAGACATTAACAGTTATTGATGGATTTTGTTTTTCAAACTGATCAATTTTGTCTACAGCCATAGGAAATTCAAGGCCGTTAAAGTTAAGATCATTGGCCCACTGTAAATAGTTAGATACTCTCTCTGCATTTTTGGCAACGTGATGCAGCCTAGCAAGAACGCACCACATAAAACATTTGTCGTCTGAATTTTTTATGTTCAAAACTGCTTTCTTTGCAACTAATGTTGGAGGCAGTGGAATGTAAGACTTGCCTACAATCGGCTCATACTTAGCCTGTTTTAATCTGATGTCTAGGACTTCACCCTCTGACCAACCAGAGCCTCTCATTTTAGCTGCTTCAGAGGCTTCATCAAACTGTGTAAGCAGCTGGTCTGCCCAACCAGGTGTTAAGTCATTATGAGAAAGAATAGTCTGTTGTTTAGTTGAGACCCAGACTTCTAGATTTTCTTCATTTATTGTTATATAGTCGATTAAAACAACTAACCTTACTTTAACTGGAGGGTTTATTGTTAGTTTACTTGGAACTTGAGAAATAGCGTGTACAACGCTTTCCCGCACGTTTTTTGGATTAATAACTTCTAAATCAATCTCATTTAGTGCTCTTGACAAACGCTCTTCCTCGAGCATTGCTTCAAACAATTCATCTGAACCTTCATATATCTTATCCATGTTGAGCTTCTTTTCTAACTCAAAATATTTATTTAAATCAAAAAAAATAAAAGTTAATCAGAATCAATATCAACGGTCTTTTTGTGCTTGGACTCATAAACTAAAGTATAAACGCCCTTTGGGGTTGTTAATGTGAGCTGTTTAGAACAGAGTTTAATGTTTCGTTTACTTTTTTTAAACATTCCTTTTTTATCTGGTCGGTGTCTGGCTGTTGAGAAAAAGTTGCCCTTGCCTTTCTTTGAAGATCAAACTTTTGTCTTTTGTAGTCCTCAAAATCAGCCTGTAGGCGACTAAATTCTTCATCCGTGATGTTCGAGTCGGCAAGTGCTTTATTTATTGTCAGTTTGAAGGAACTAAGTTTAGCTGTTATTAGTTGAACCATAGCTGTGTGCTTTTGGAGTTTAGCTTTTATTTTTTTGCTGACAGCACTTACAGCCAATGAACACAGGCCAAGAGTTAAAGACAAACCACCTAGAGGTATAGCTACCGGTGCACCTACGCCTGTTGCTAAGAGACCTACACTTGTTCCTGCTGATAGAGCACTAGTGATCGATGCTCCAGTATTAACATATGTAACAGCATTAAAGACAGCAGAATACCTTCGTTTGGTTTTGCTGTATTTTGAAAGGTCCTGCTCTAGTTTTTGTTGCATTTGTGTTATGTTTGTTAATCTGAAAGTTTTTATGTCTACAGCAACAGAATTGCTTACTATCTCTTCTTTGGGCACTTTTGGATAAACCTGAACAGACATGCTTTTTTTTAAAAAATAAAAATAATTTAGTATTGGATATCTTTTAATCTGTTATCTTGAATATTCAGCTGCGCATCATATATTAAAAACAAATGTACATTAAGTGGTTTATCACTCTCTTTTTCTTTATCAATTTGAATGTTTATTACGTCTTTAACTGTTCTCCCACTCCCATGCAACTGATTATCCTCTGTTGACCTTAGGTCAATCCATAAACCGTATTTCGTTGTTAAATATTCATCAAGTCTAACACTGTGAAGGTGTAGATCTTTAGACGCAAGGTCTACTGTTGGACTTCTAGACCTCCCGCCTCCAAACAATTTTCTTATTTCATCAAAATGATGATAAGGTTTAAGCCCACTACCGTAGACTTGGTTAGGACTACCCTCAATTGAACATTGTACTTTCGTTATTTTAGGATTGATAAACTTTTCACTTTGTCTTTTGAATGGTTCTTCATCTTCACACAGCAATAAAATACCTTTAAGGGATCTTGCTGCGGCGCTAAAACTAAAGTTCCATATAGTGTCTGCTCTGCTTTTAGGATATTTTGAATGATGAATCACTCTTTCGTAATATATTGCTAATTTTGACTGATATTGTTGCTCAATCAGCCTTGCTAAGTTAGGGTTGCTAACAATGTCAAACTCTAACGAGATGTCGAAAATGCTGTACTTGGAATCAGTGTCTGTAGATTTAATGACACGTTTGTATTCATTAAAAGTTAGTTCATATGACAATCTGTCTTTTAATGCTCCTTGAAAGTATGGCGCATGCGCTTTTAACAACTCAAAATCTAAGGGTATGGAAAAGCGATTTCCATAAGCAAAACTTACAGCTTCATACTTGTTACCGTCTTTAGCGTCTTCGGCGTCTATTCTGTGTTTTAGTGCTTCGTTATTTTCGATTCCTTGAAACGCAAGATCGGCCCTTTCATTATCGGTTAGCCATAGATCAGAATAGATTAGAAATATGTCTGCATTGTGTAAAGAAAATATTTCTTGCCCCTCAAGTTTTATAGAAATTTTCTTAACGATTGCCCGTCCCAGATTCTGAACTACTGTCCTGTTTTCGTCTGTTGCTGAATCAAGTTCTATTTTGAAAGTAAGCCGTGCAGATCCCGGCACAATCACTTCATCTGCTCCTAGGTCTGGAAATTTAACAGTAAGAATTTGATCTGAATCAATAGTAGATGGATTATTTGGAACAATAATATTCTGTTTATTTCCCTTCACGCCAAAGGGCTCTTTCAGTCTTCTATGCGGGTCAAGAATTGAGCCATATGCTTGTGACATTTTTTTTTTATAAAACAAAATAAAAAGTTAATTATTTAAAAACATGGCAGAAGAAGATTATGATGTTTTTGATCCTGGAGACGACATGAGTGAAATGACGCCTTTGACACATCCATTACAATCATTGCGGCGTGAATTAACAGAAAGTAAGGTCAAATCATTTTATCAAAGTTTAGGCCAAGAACCTCCTGATTTTATAGACCCTAATGATTTTGAAACAAAAGATGGCCATTTGATTTTTAAAAACGAGCAAGGACAACCTGTACAGCTTACATCTAAACCAGACCCATCAAAGTTTTTAGCAAAGACTACAATTAGACAAAGGCTCAGTGTGAGCGATCAAAATCGCCTTGGCATTGCTAAACCGCGAAGATTAGACAGTGAGGCAGTTGCTAAACTTCAAAACACACTACAAGAACTCCCAACAGATAACCAAATACAAAACATGGAACTTAAAGATTTAAGCCCAACAGCAAACAAAATAATAGAAGCAGAAACCAGTTTTTCAGAAGAAACAGTATTAAAAACTATGCACGATCCGCCGCTACCTATGAGAGAAATAACGGCCCTTGATCATGCTTTGAAAAGCATCAGAGGTGAATTAACAAACAATTTAGCAAAACTGGGTGAACTAGATGAGCATATAAAAAGAGAAAAAGAAAAACTAGTTGAGGCTGATGACCACAACTTAGGACCTGGTGTTAAAGAAAGAATAACACAAAGACTAAAAGATCTTGAACAAGAGAGATCAGCAAGACTAAAAGTGCTGTCTACTAACCGAGAACAATTACGAACTCAAGTGAGCAGAATAAGAGAAACTATCCAAAGAATTTTATATGAAGACACAACGTTAGCAGAACGAATAAGAACACTGTTTAGAGAGCAAGGCGTCACATTAGCAAGTGTTATAACAGCCTTAGGATTTGCAATAAGTACACTGGTGTTGGCTATTACAGGCGGCGGTGGTGGGGGAGCAGTGCCACCAGGACCACCAACTCCGTCGTCAGATAAATCATGGGTAAAAAAACAACTCGATCACCTTGCAAACTTACTAAAAAAATTAGCCAGTAAAGCAATAGACTCTTTGCCTGGTATAATAGGAGGGATCGTTAGCTGGCTTTTGTCTGCCGCAAGTAAAGTAGTTGGCTTTATGGCTGAGCACTTATGGGCATTAGTTGTCTTAATAGTTGAGTTACTTTATAGTAAGATAAAGACCAAGTAATCCTAGGGCAGTTAATCCAATAACAAGTGCCGTCTTTTCATATTCATGGGGGTCGCTTTTATTCACCATGGGGATTGGTTGGGGGTGGGGTTTTGAGGGGAGTATTGGATGGGGTTTTGGGGCCTTGGGGATTGGTGGGGATTCTTTTTTTATTGCTATTGCTGGCTTAGAATTTATGTCGTTTTTTCCGACCTTCTCTTCTTTACCAGCCACAAGGATTTCATTATTATAGTTTATTATTGTTCCTATCTGGAGTCTGAGGTCAGAAGGCAGCATGTATAAACCAGTGCCAACAGCAAAGTCTACTTTCGATCTTGCGTATTGTAAAACATTTTGGTACCTTTTAATACTTGAAGGCAAATCAATTGCAGAATTAATAGAATCCTCTAAATTTGCTAAATACTGTTTTTGGGCGTCAAAGCCAGTAGAAGGATCAATTATGTTTGATCTCGTTTGTGCTTGCGAACCTAGCAAACACCAAACATAAGTACGAATAGAGTCGTTTATTCGTTCTATTCCCGCTCTAGTTAGGCCCTTAGAAGTATCCAAAATAAATGTTGTCCATGCTGTTTTATGCTCTTGCTCTATGGACCCGAGGTGAACAGTTGTGCCTGAAGAGAAAGATGTGTAAGGAGGATTCCAATCATAGTTATACTTTCTGTGCACGCCCCAATAATAAAGAGTGCCTAAACCATGATTAAGATCCAACTTTTGTCTAAAGTCTGTCTTTGGGTCAATATCAAATTCGTTACAGATCCTTTCAAAAGCCTTGTAATCTATTCTGTTGCTGAATGGATTAAACGTTTTGTCATTTGGTAATGGCACTTGCAGTTCAGACAAAATACGTCTGAAGGTGTAATAAAAATGAAATCTATACACTGACCTCACCAAAGGAACAGGATGATTTAAATGATCAGCATACGACACTCCACACCCAGTTGAAGCACAAAACACAGCAAAGTTTAACTGGTTCTGATAAAACTGCATCGGATGACTGAACCACACTTTCGGGATGTAGTCGTTTTTAATAGGAGGGTTAAGATAACGATCCAATGGAGTACTAACCTTTACTTGAAAGGCGTCAGACTGAGTCACAGAAATGTCAAGGGTGTCAGTTGTTATATTTTTAGGACTGTAGTGCGGCCCAACAGAATATTTTGCATTAGTATATTTGAATGCACTCATTTTTAAATTTGTTTTAAAAATGTTTGTAACAATAACAACTCAAGACAGTCCTTCGTTTTTAGAATATGCTATTGATAATAACTGCGGAACCCAAAGGGTCGCACTCCATGAAATTTTTTACAAAGTCGTATGGTTTAATATAAGTCAATCCAAGAGGAATAATAAGATTTCAAAATTTGACAATAGAGGAAAATTAGTTAGCCAGTTAACCATACCTGATGGTTATTACGGGTTTTGCTCGCTGAAAGAAGCAATGAGTAACTTCGACATTACTCTCAAACTTAACAATGCAAATTTGAAAATAATGTTGACATTCAAACCTGAAGAAGAAGAAGTAAGTTACCTTTTTGATGGAGAGCTAGCTAAAATGTTAGGCTTTGCAACTGACAATTATGCCGTTCATGAATTTAGAGTTACATCAGACAAAACTACTTATGAGGGAGAAAACCCGCTCGATCTTGCATTACATTCATTACTCTATGTTCATTTGGACGAGCTGAGCACTGATGAAAACTTATATGATGGAAGGCCCTCAACTGTTTTAAGAGCTCTTCCATCAGGGAAAGCTGCATATTGCGATTATGAAATTATACAATTCCCTAATTTACAGTTTAAAAGATTAGCTTGTGGGAGGGTCAGATCATTTAATATAAAGATCACAGATAAAACAGGGAAAGTCGTGAAATGTGATAACCTGCACATTGTTTTAGAAATAAAATAATACGTTGTTTTAAAAAATGTCACGTGGGCCAGAAGAATCAGGAGTTACATTAGCGCCTGAGAGGTGTGTAACTTTAGAATTAAAAGACCTTGCAGACGTTGAGGACTTTGAACAAAACGGTGAGATAGGCACTTTGTATGGTTTTGAGTACACTAAAGATGGTTATTATAAGCGCAAAGAGGTTGACGACAACAAAAGGTTTCCTAAACTAGAACAACTACGCAATCTAGAAGCAAATAATACAGGTCAGTATGAATATAAAATAGTTCGAAAAACTGACAACAAATGGCACTTAGAACCATATTTAGAATGGGACATAAAATTTGAATTCTTAAGCCCATTTACATTTTTTGACCGTCAAAAAAGTTTCAGAAAAGCATTGAACTCTGGCCCTTTACATGTAAGTCTTATGCCAGAGGACAACAGTCGGAAAGAGATCGAAATAAAGCCGTTTGGGGACAAACAGTACATCCTCCACAGAAGAGAATCGGTTTTAAAGAAAGCTTCTACAAAATTACAGTTCATTCCACGCACAAAATTAGGAGACACGTTCACAATGATATTTAAAATTTCTGTCTTAAAAGATGAGGCGAGAAATGGAGCTCTGGGCGTCAGTGACAATCTTATGAAAGGAATTCTTATTAGCTGGCAAAACTTAGACGTTGACAAACTTAAAGTTACTGTCGTTGTTCTTTACAATGGCGAGGATATTAAGGTCATAACAACAAGCAACAAAATTGATATTAGTCTAAATAGAAACGATCTTACAGAACTGAACTGGATTAATCTTACACATTTGGGCCTTATAGGGTTTTATTATACTGAACAAGTTTTGACAGAGAGTATGATAAAAACAATAACTGGATTAGATTAAATTCTGTTTTAAAAACTATGGAGCAGACAACTTTGGTGTCAATGCCGATGTTAAACTTTATGTCAAAAACCCCTCATTGTTCATTGATTTGTGGACAGACTGGTTGTGGAAAAACAATATTTGTCCTCGACCTATTACAAACAGTTTATCGTTATAATTTTGATCATATTGTAATTTTCTGTCCAACACTCAAATGGAACAAAGCATATCACGACAGAAGGTTTATATGGACGGATGATGAAATCTATTTAGTTGATCCCAGCAATAAACTTAGCGAGTGCTTAGAACACTTTTATAGACAGTTTGAAGGAACTCAGACACTATTTATTATAGATGACTGTTCGGCAGAAAGAGACATAGTTAAAAAGAGAAACACTTTATCAAAACTAGCTTTCAGTGGAAGACATGCTGGGATAAGTGTGTGGATTTTATGTCAAAAATATAACTCAGTTTTAAAAGACTTTAGAGAACAGTTAAAGACTGTAGTTTTATTCCACATGAAAGACAGAGACGCATTTGATGAATGTATGCGTGAAAATGATGTTATTGAAGACGATCAAGAAAAACGAAGGATTAAGCAAAAACTAAAGTCTCAAAAGTTTTCTAAATTAGTGTTAAAAACAGATAATCCTACACATTATGTATGTTTGTAAAGTGTTTACTATTAGAGAACTATAAAATAGGCATTCTGGGTAAGCCGGCGGAGCAACAGCGAAACCGGCTTCAGCCGGTTGGAGCTGGCGGAGGTGGGTGAGCCAGAATGCCTATTTTATAGTTCTCTCAGCTGTTTCAGTCAATGGGAAACTAGCTGGTTGGTTTCCAGTTGAGAGAGGATGCCAACAAGGCGATCCAATCTCACCATATTTATTTATTTGTGTGGAAATTTTTGCCAATATGATAAGACAAAATGAAGACATAAAAGGGGTTAAAATAGGTAATACTGAGAATAAAATATCACAGCATGCAGACGATACTGAACTACTACAAGAAGGCGATCGAAAATCATTCGAAGAATCGATTATGACAATTGAAAAATTTGGAAAAGTGTCAGGACTTTTCCTAACTGCGGAAAAAACAAATGCAATATGGTTAGGAAGTAAACGAAACTCGCCCGTGAAATATATGCCACACTTAGATATAAAATGGAACCCTCCCAAATTCAAAATTTTGGGTATTTGGTTTGCGAGTGACTTAAAGAATTGTGAAGAAGGTGAGTCAAGTAAACTGATCACTGTGATGTGTTCAGTTTCAAGGGGTGCCTCACCTTATTACGATTTGCTGAATCAAGACACTGCAGAGCCAATGTTTTGCCACAAATGGAATGAAAGATTACCAAAGGATGTTATGTGGGCTAAAACTTTTCAGAAAATCCGACAGACAAAAGATATTAAGTTAAGATGGTTTCAGGTTAGAATTATTAATAGAATACTGGGAACTAATATTGTTTTGCAAAACATGGGCGTTGAAGATTAAGAAAATTGCTCCTTTTGTACGAGAGAAAAAGAAAATATTCAACATCTATTTTGGCACTGCCCTCATGTGCAAACTTTCTGGCAAGAATTTCAAAGTACAGTAAACAGAAAATGCAAAGATATGAAGCTACCGCTGAACGAAAATGTTGTCCTGTTTGGCTGTGACAGTAATTTTAGATCAGATAAAACTTTTGATTTAATTCTGTTGCATGCCAAATTCTGTATTTACAAATGTACATATGACAAGGATTTACCGTTATTTCAAGTTTTTGTTGTGTATTTGAAAGCTAAGAACGAAATAAAAAAAAAAGTATGCTGCTTGTATTCACATGTCACTCACAAAATTTCTTACACAGTGGCTCCCATATTCTTCTTTATTGGATTAATACATTAATTTTCCAAGGCTTCCAAACGATATGGCAACGGCCAGTTGTTTTGTTTTCTTTGTTTGAGTAATTCATTTGATGTTTCGGTCATTTTTTTTTCTTTCTTTCCTGTGTGTTTGTCCTTTGTGATTATTACTATCCTTAACATGTCTTTGATTTGACAAAAAAAAAAATATGTATAATGCTCATTAATGAATAATGATGAGGAGGATGATTATAATCATTATGATGATGATCATGATGACTGTGTTTTGTTGTCGTTGTTATTATTGTCTTATGCGTTTTGTAGTCCTTCTTTGTAACTTGTGTGTTGTTTTAAAAAAAAAACATGATTCATTTAAAAAAAAAAAATGACAGGTCAGATGAGGGCCGAACAGAGTGGCCAGGTGGGACGACAGGCATTTGTCCAGGATCTTCTCCAACACCTGATGAACGAGCAGATTGTAGGCTACAGCAGGTAAAAAAAAAAAAAAAAAGGGGGGGGGGGTGGTCGCGGTCCATCCCAAGCCCACCAACACCATCCGCAGCCAACTCGTCGCCCCCAAGGACAAAATCAACAAACTCGACAAATTCGGCGTCCATCTACAGAATAGACTGCCGTGACTGCAACCGACACTATGTCGGAGAAACAGAACGTCCCCTCCAAAAGAGACTCACTGAACACAGGAGGGACTCTTCACCTGTCGGAGCACACCTGCACTCCGAGCAACACCAATTTGACATGGACAACGTCAACACCCTGGACAGAGAAAACAAGTGGTTCCAGCGAGGGGTCAAGGAGGCCATCTACATCGCAGCCACCAACCCCCCGCTCAACAGGGACCGGGGCCGCTACACCTTGCCCCCGGTGTACGCTTCACTGATTCAGTCACGTGACTTGGGTACGTCCCATGGTCACGTGATCTGAATCGAGAGTTCACTCACTCAGCAACAGCATCGCTGAGGAAGATGGCCGGATGGCTGTCGAAAGCTACGAGTGACTAGTGCATTTTCTCTTGTTGGGAGACTAGGTCTAAGTCTAGGTAGCAATATGATTATATATATAAATAATACACACACACACACACACACACACACACACACACACACACACACACATATATATATATATATACTGATGTGTGGTGTGTGTGTGTGTGTGTGTGTGTGTGTGTGTGATTTTTTAGGGCCTGTCTTACTCCTCTTATCACAAACTTAAAGCCTATTGTAAGGAAAGGATAAAACATGAACGTTTCACTCAGTACGTTTTAAAAACCTTACAGCTATAACAAAACGCTGTTGTGACGTAAAACGGGAACATGAAATTTTAACCGCGCGACACAAAATATCTAGCGTTCCTTATCTAGAAGCTCTTTGCGTCAAACATACCATCAAACAAACAAGCAAATAAAAGACACTAGCTGACGCCTACAACTAAGTACCAAACGTCTTTGTTTCCATTAAATGAAATTGTAGAAGGAAACACGTGAGTCTCTCTCTCTCTCTCTCTCTCTCTCCTCTCTCTCTCTCTCTCTCTCTCTCTCTCTCTCTATGTGAGTGCGCGCGCGCGCGCGCGCGCGTGTGTGTGTGTGTG
>CM065714.1:114562481-114569981 GCA_033310375.1 Conus canariensis
TCTCTCTCTCTCTTCTCTGTGTGTGTGTGTGTGTGTGTGTGTGTGTGTGTGTGTGTGTGTGTGTGTGTGTGTGTGTAAAGGTTTCTTTGTATACACACTTTTTTCATTGATCTCTATTTTCTGTTCTTATCATCTATAATCCCCGCATTTTCTCCCCCTTTTTTTATTGCATTTCACACGTAGTGGGAATAAAACATTTCTGCTTTTCCCTTAAATATCAAAAAAATTTCAGTTCCAACAGTAATAATAAGCGGTTAACCAAACCAGGATTCTTCACAATGACGAAGTTCATAATACATTACTGACACACACACACCCATCTCTCTCTCTCTCTCTCTCTCTCTCTCTCTCTCTCTCCTCTCTCTCTCTCTCTCTCTCTCTAGCAACACAAGCGTAAATATTACAGATACTGATTTTGAATATGCTAATGAGGACAAAGAGGAAATGAAAGCTATAAATTGCCCCATATAAAGAGAAGAAGTAATGCCTGCAATAAGAAAATTGAAAAAAGATAAAGCTGCAGGTCCAGATGGAATTATTAGGGAAATGCTAAAATATGCAGGTCTGACACTTGACTTTTTTTGTCAAATTTTAATGCATTGTTTTATGATGGTATTTTGCCAGGCAACTGGGCAGACTCCGTTGCACTTCCTTTACTTGAAAAGGGTAATGTAAATAATCCTAGCAGTTATAGAAGCATATTTTTGTGACATCAGCAGTAAAATCTGTAGTGCAGTTATAATTAGCAGACTTCAAGAACGTTTAGAAGAATACAATTTGACAGGGGAACACCAAACGGGATTTAAAAGAAGCTATCTTCCCATTTTTTAATGAGCATTAATACAAAACCAGATTTGTTTCCACCATAAACTATATGTTGCCTTCACTGATTTTGAAAAAGCGTTCGATTCTATGGAGAGAAAAAGATTGTTATGGCCGATTCTTTTGAAAAATCGTATGAGAGGCAAGTTGTAAAAATGTATTTGCGGTGTGTACATAAATATCAAAGCTTGGATCAGACGTGGAGCTAAACTGACTGAATATATCAATTGTACTCTTGGAGTGAAATATGGTGACGTTTGCAGCCCAATATTGTTCTCTTTATCTCTCAAGGAATCGGCATTAGAAGTTACAGGAGGAGGCTGATGATTACTCAGAGCTGTTTGTGTTACTACTGGCTGATGATGTATCTTTATTGGTTGAAACAGTTATTGGCTTGCAAACACAGAAAAAGAGTTTATATTGCGCAGAGTCAGCGCTACATTTGAGGGTGAACATGAATGAAAGTAAAGTAGTTGTATTTAAGAAAGGGGGTTATTTATCTCCTAGTGATAAATGAACACACAACGGAAGAGTTACGCTAGTCGTTAATGAGCACGAATACCTGGGACTTTCCTTTTCTATATGGCTCAATTTTGTAGCCGCATGCAATAACCTTACTTGTCGAGCGAAACATGCTTTGTTATGCATTTTGCTAAATCTGTAAGACTTGAAAAATAATTCTCTGTGGACTTTTCTGAAATTGCTTGACCCACATTTTCAGCAATGGTTCAGTATTGTGCGGAATTTTTGGGACAGGAAAATGAAGCATTGCATTGTGGAAAAGTATACTTGTCTGCGCTCAAACGATTCTTAGGCGTCGTTACGAACACCCAATAATCTGGTGTATGGAGAAACGAATAGGTACCTTCTCTACATAAATTGTGTAATAAAACATGCTAGGTTTTTGTTAAAATTAACGAGAATGGACAAATGCAGATTATAACTTTAGGCATATCGTAAGTTGTTTCTTCTTCTTCTTCGTTCACTCAGTTAGAAACCCCAGAGGCACTGACGAAGGCTGCCGTACTGCGGAGGCCCTCCCGTGACCCATAAAGCTTTTCCTTCATCGGTGTGTTGGCAGGCCAGGTCTCTGCCCTAAGCTTTTCGTGTGTGGGACAGTCTTGCAGGAAGTGTTCGACTGTCATAGGGGCTGTATTGCATGGGCAACTTGGAGACTCGCCAACTAAGTAGTTTGATTTGGATGAACGTGACGAAAGAAACTGGGCCTCAAATGTTCGTCGTAAATTTTATGTGTATGAGTTTCTATGGGTTATGTCTACGTGATCCAACGGATAAATACAATTGATTATTTGATTCGAATCTTTAGAGATAAACTGACCGCGTGCAGATTGCAATTTAATATTTACTGGTCCTTTTGCATCTTACCTAATGTTAAACCCTATCTTGTTGAATCTGGACAGGCATTTAAGGTGTGTAACTATTAATTCAGACTTTAAGTATTTCTGAAATCGCTGTGCCATATTACCGTCACAGATTCCACAGATGTGCAGGTTTACTATGCCAGCGTTGCAGAGAGAAGACAGAACATGAAGTGCATTTTGTGTTTTGTTGTCCTGTCCTGCCAAACTTAAAAGCTTAGCATATACCGTTAAAGGATTTCATATAAAGTCCTAGATCGGTTCAGATTAGCACTTCTTTTGGCATATACTCATAACCAAACAGTCAGAGAAACGTGGTGGTTATTTAAATCGTTCAAACTGCGGTGTTTTCTTTCATCTCAGGATAGTACTGAATGTGTAGGTTATGTCTACGTGTAATAGTTACGGTGCTTCTAAGATTGAATATGCTTTCACCCCTTCATGAGGAGCAATGGCCTAAACATGAATAAATTATCTGTATTCTCTCTCTCTCTCTCTCTCTCTCTCTCTCTCTCTCTCTCTCTCTCTCTCTCTCTCTCTCTCTCTCTCTCTCGTTTTTCCGACCCTCTTCAGTCAGCAGTCACTTACAGTAGTCCCTACACGGTTTAAGAAATCTAGCAGAACCGCCACATTAACAATCTGAAACCTAATGGAATCAATCTCCGCACGTGCCAGTGTTGCCACCGTTCATCGTCAAACTCCATGGGTTCCCTGTTGCAAACAGGGCAACTCGAACTAATTGTCCAGCATGGACACTGTGATCAGCCTCATTAATTACCAGGAACAGTCAGAAACAGGGGGGATAGGCCATCGGAACGATAGGTTAGTGTTCGCGAAATCTCACGTCCGCGCCTGCTTGTTGGCATGCGATTTATTCTGTGGGAAATGAGGAAAAGGTGGGAGTGGGGGTGGGAGTGGGGGTGGGAGAGGAGTGGCGGAGGGCGAGGGGAAGGGAGGGGAGGGTGTTTGCGGAGGGTAGTGAGTGGGTGGGGTTTGACTGATGATCCCGTGTTTGTCAAGCTCTGCCCGCATATTCTCTTGTACATTCAGTGTACTGTTTCAGTATTGAAATCGTCATGACTACTACTACTACTACTGCTGCTATTATCGTCTTCGTCATCATCAAAAGAACAATGTTGTTATTATTATTATTGCCACTACTACTGCTACTTTCACTACAACTATTACTACTGCTGCTGCTGCTGCTGTTGCTTTTGCTGCTGCTGCTGCTGCTGCTACTACTACTTCTACTATTGCCACCACCACCACCACCACCACTACTACTACTACTTCTACTACTATACTGCTGCTATTGCTATATTACCGCAGTTGTTTGCTGCTACTACTGTTGCTGCTTGGTGGATCTTCACCGATTGTGACAGAATTGTTGAAAGGATCAATACGAACATCAAAAGCCTCTCCGCTTCCAGAATGTATAACTCCTATTGTAACCTAAACTGACTCCAAACCTACCCCTCCACCCCTCCCTCCCCCCCCCCCTCCTAATCCTAACGTAATCCTAACTCTATGAAATTTTAGAAAATCCTCCAGTGATAGATCAGTGGTCCTTCCAGTGTGTACCTGGCAGTGGAGATGTCTTCTTTCTCCTTCAAACAAAGGCAAGAACATCCGACGAACTGAACACCTGGTTATATTTGTCGCCCTTTTGCCATGGGGATACTTCGGAAGAGAAGACACTTAGGGAGTAAACCCTCACACAAAAAAAATCTACTGTGTTTGGTGATAAAAATGCTTCTTCTGCCTGGTATTTCCGGTAGCCCAGTGGGCATCAGTATGTTCTGATCTGCGTCCTTTTAGAGTCCACAGGCTGGATCGAGATGGTGATACTGGATCATGACGTCTTGGTGCCCCATAAACTCCAAGCTTTTCCCCGCTTAGTCCTGGATTCAGTGACATGGCACCACCAAAAAGGTATAGGCCCTACAACATTCTGCCTCTTGGCTGAGAAATCGCAGTACCTGGCGCTCCTTGCTGCCAACGAAGGGTTTGCATGCTTTCAAGGAGCAGAGGCTTAGACATCCGAACGTGAGATACAGTGCCCCTCCCCCCCCCCCCTTCCCCCTCCTCCCTCCTCCCCCTACCTACCCTTATGAAGACTGGATTCTGTTTTTTGTGGGGGGGGGGGGGGGGGGGGGGGGGTTTCAGTGATTGCAAACCCAGCGTGTATCTGTCTCTGATCATCGGATTTGGGGCAGCAATCTCACTGTCAGCGTCACAGACACATTAGTTTCTTTCGACTGATGTCCGTCAGATAGTGGGCAGGCGTTACAGCTACAAACAGTTAGGAGAAGGGCGTCTTGGGTTCAGACTTCACAGGTGCGTGATTTACGCGCTAGCCCAACGCACTGCCAGGCCTTGGATATATTTAATTGTGGGCACAGTTACAGGTGTGTGTGTGTGTGTGTGTGTGTGTGCGCGGCGCGCGCGCGCGCCGTGAGTGCGTGTGTGCGGTGAACGTACGTGTGTGTATATTTATGCTTGTGCGTGGGTGCGTGAAGTACGTTTATGCATGCGTGCGTTTGTGCGCACACAGTGTGTGCTTATGCGTATACGTGCACGCTTGCATAAATCAACGCGCATTAATATCTGCACATGAAAGTGTGAAGGCAGTGTATGCAAGAACAGAAGTGTAGAATGAGGGGTCGGTCATACGACGGTCATTTATTTCAAATCATAACTGATTTTTTTTTCTTATGACGGTGAAGCTTGTGTCAATCGGAGTCGAGAGTGTGCATGAGAGAAAAAGATGTGTTTAAAAAGGATATAACAAGAACAAAATAAAATAAAATAAAATAAATAAGTTATTGTGCGGATCTGACTAAAAAAATAAATAAATAAATTAAAAAAAAGGAGTGACTAGGGAAATTATTCAGTAATGTAAAGTTAAGATCAGCAACGAAAAGACAAAAAAGAAAAACAGACATGGAAATTTCTTGATAAATATTACAAAGCAGAAAGACGAAAGACAGAAGCGAAGAAGCAATCAAAAAACAAAAGTGACCTGTAGAATCAAATCTCAATGAAAGTGCTTAAAGATGGAGATGATAGATACCACATGTCGTTATTGTGTTGTCACGCAAAGCCAATCTGTGACGGCGTCAAAAGTTATGGCACAAAAATAAACAAACAGGAGCAAAATAAGGATTCACATCAAAGAAAGAAATCATCCACGTAACACAAAAGCATACGCCTGAACACGATCAACAAACACAACAACAAAAAATTTAACAGAAAAAAAATTGTTCGTCGTTCAAGCGAAAACAAGTGGATACAAAATCGTAACAAAATGATATTCAAAAGGACATGCTCATTATTACAACAGAATAACTTCTTGTGCAAATTAAATCAAATCAAATCATATTGATTACAGCGTACCGACAGCGAGGGTGAGTGTATCTCTCTCTCTCTCTCTCTCTCTCTCTCTCTCTCTCTTTATTATATATATATATATATATATATATATATATGCATTATATATATATATATATATATATATATTATTATATTATTATATTAGATCAAAGTCCCTTGAGGAAGACCAAAGAGGTCGAAATATTGGGAAATATTCAACGTGATTGTTGTTGAGTTCTTTCTTTGGATGTTTATATTTATATTTATACACACACACACACACACACACACACACACACACACACACACACACACACAGAGAGAGAGAGAGAGAGAGAGGAATATATATATATATATATATATATATATATATATCAGCCTACTGTCAAGCCATTGCCGTTTCTCTGCACAGTTGTGAACAAAAAAAATCTTGCAACAGATTTTGATGTGCTTAAAAAGGTTTAAAATCTGTCTTTCGTAATATCCTACATCATTCGATACATACTTATCACTAACAGGAACTCGAAAATTACATCGATGGAACATCTTTGGATGAGGTTTCCATTGAGTCTACTATAAAGTCGTAATATCTGACGTCATGTAAGCCACAATAGCATGTACGAACATGTTTTACAGTGGGTGACAGCCTGAGAGCTTGTGACGTTATTTATTAACCAGCTGAACACGGAAGCCACATAAAGGCTGCCACCTGCAGTCTTTTAATGTCTTTTTTGTTGTTGTTGTGTGTTTGTTTGTTTGTTTTTGTTTTTGTTTTGAGTGGCTAAAAAGAACTTTCTTTTTAAACATAAAATGTCTGTGGGAGACGCAGAAAGCCAGATTGAAATGTCAGAAAATAGCATGGCACATTCTTCCGGGGGGGGGGGGAGGGGGGGATGGGGGGGGGAGTAGAGGTTGGTTGAGTGCAGGGCGTGGATGGGAGGTATACTGAAGGCTGTCTTTTTGTTGTGATCTGTTTATTAAAGATTCCTATGGAAATGACAACAAAACTGACAGAAAAGCAGAGCTGGGTGGAAGAAGATTCTGCACCTCCCTTCCCCATCTCCTACCCCCTCCTTCACCTCCTTCTTCCCCCACGGCTGCGCGCGCGCGCGCGTGTGTGTGTGTGTGTGTGTGTGTGTGTGTGTGTGTGTGTGTATGTATGTATGTATGTCTGCCTGTCTGTGTATAGGGGGAGATGTAGATAACTTGCTGAACTGAGTTTTAAAATAGAACTCTCCACCACCACAACTACCACCACCACCACCATCACCCCCCCCCCCTCCCCAACAGCAACAAAAACAACAACAACACACACACACACACACACACGCGCGCGCGCGCGCGCGCGCGCGCACAACACACACACACACACACAACACATATACATACACGCACACACGCACGCACGCCAACCCCCACCACCACCACTACACACACACACACACACACACACACACACACACACACACACACACACACACACACACACACACACTCGCGCGCGCGCGCGCGCTTAAGGGGAAAATTGATATGCATAGGCGTTTCAACAGCTTTGTAGCAGTTATAACAAAAAGTTAAGACGCAAACATCTATGTATCTATTTCATTCAGTTTACGTAAATTTTTGTAAGTTTATGACAAGATAGCAAACACATCATGTTAAGCAACAGGTAAACAGTCAACGTACGAAGTTAATTCGTAATTAGATGAACGCAATTGACAGAAATGACATGCTCGTTATATTTAAACAACAGGATATAAATGGTTAACGACATTCAGTTAAAAACAAGGTTAGAATGCAAGAACGATCTTTCTTGTTTGACAATTCCGTTTCTGATGGACTTTTTTTGTTGTTGTCTAATTTAGTTCCAGAAATGTGTTTTTCGAAAACTGTATTCGTGGAGTCAAAATGTGGTGCAAGCAATTAA